>PVIW01001213.1:0-326043 GCA_004026585.1 Noctilio leporinus
ACTGTTTTCCACAGTGGCTGCACCAGCCTGCATTCCCACCAACAGTGTATGAGGGTTCCCTTTGCCCCGCATCCTCGCCAACACTTGTTGTTTGTTGATTTGCTGATGATTGCCATTCTGACAGGTGTGAGGTGGTATCTTATTGCGGTTTTAATTTGCATCTCTCTGATGACTAGTGATGTTGAGCATTCTTTCATATGCCTCCGGGCCCTTTGTATATCTTCCTCAGTGAGTTGTCTGTTCAGGTCCTTTGCCCATTTTTGGAGACAGGGTCTTTAAAGAGGTGATTAGGTTTCCCTCTTCAGTGTGGCTCAGTTGGTGCCACAAAGCAGAGGTCACTGGTTAGATTCCAGTCAGGGCACATGCCAGGGCTGCAGGTTCAGTCCCAGGTCTGGGCTCATTCAAGAGGCAACTGATCAATATCTGTCCCTCATATTGATATTTCTCTCCCTCTCTGCCTTTCTCTCTAAAAATAAATAAATAAAATCATTTTTTTGAGGAGATAATTCCATTAAAATCAGGTCATTGGAGTGGGCACTAATCCAACATGATTGGCGTCCTTATTAGAAGAGAAAATTTAGACATGGATGCAAAGGGAAGACAATGTGAAGACAAAGAGAAAACAGTCTTCTACAAGTTTCACAAGAAAAGAGGCTTCACAAGAAACCAACCCTGCCGTCTTGGATGGTGGCACAGTGGATAAGGCACTGGCTGCAAACCCAGAAGTCACTGGTTGGATTCCCAGCCAGGGCACATAACCAGGTTGCAAGCCAGGTCTCCAGCCAGGTCCATAGCTGGAGGTGAAAGGCAACCATACATTGATGTCTCTCTCCCTCTCTGCCTCTCTCCCTTCCCCTCTCTCTGGAAATAGTAAATAAAATCTTTAAAAAGAAAAAGAAAAAAGAATCCAACCCTGTTGACACCCTGATCTAGGTGCCTAGCCTCCAGATCTGTGAGAAAATCGATGAGAAAATCGATGTTTGTTGTTTAAACCAGCCAGTCTGTGTATTCATTCCAGCAGCTCTAGCTGGCAAAAAGAGATAACCACCTTTTTGATGCTGTTCGCTGCAGCCTTCTTTGGAGATTTTTCTTTCTTTATTTAGTCCTGTCCCTCTCTCTTACGCAACTTCTACCATAATCTGTAGTGATTTCTATAACTTTGCTCATGATCCCTCCAACATTTTGGCCTCTCAATTTGTGTTTTTTTTTTTTTTTTACTTTTGCCCAGCCACCTACTCCTGGTTATCATAGTTCCTGTCCCTCATAGAAGCTGAGCAGGTGCAAATATCCAAAGTTACCAGCCAATCACTCCTGGTCTTACACAGTCTCTTGTGGTTACAGATATGCTATAAGCTATTATTATTTTCTTTTTGTACCACAACAGACAAAATTGCTATAAGGTACTTCCCTGGATCTTACTGTTACTAACAATCACGCTCCATTCACAATCTTACTTCAATAATGATTTTTTTTCCCCCATCACCATTTCTTGTTATTCTAAACTCTTTTCTCTAGTTATCTGAATCCAGCACTATTTGACCCTATTAGGACCTAAATGCCATTGAACCTTCCAAAATGAGTATTTATTGAGTAAATGAAGACATTGATGAATTTTCTAAGTACTATCCCACCTCCTTCTTTAACCTTTCTTTTCTCCAAAATTCATAAGATTACAATGGGGCTATTTATATGAACTGAACAAAACATGACTTTCCTGAGAGACAAGTGACAGAAAAATGAATCTCTAATTAATGTCATAGTCTGTGGGACACAGCCTGAGAGCTAGGAAGTTCTCATAGAAGCCCCCCACTCCACCTTTTCTCACCCTCCACATCATGGTTATCAAGAAGGCATGGGGACTTTGCTTTAAGGGTTCTGTATTTTTTTAGGTATTGTTCATCAGAGCTGTCAACACAACATTATTTATGCACATGTCTCCAAGGAGAGTGTGAAGCAACTGCTGATATTTTGCGAACAGCTATCCATGTTTTATTCAAGAATTAGATGTGACAGTGTTTTTTGGAAAAAATCCACTTACTGTGGATAGGGAAAAGTTCAATAGTCTACAGAAAATGTTACAGTCTGCTTAGATTTCCTATTATTACTGTCTTCAAAATATATATGTAACTTCCTGTCTTCTAAAGGTTTATATATGTATCTTCAGCCTCTCCTGCTCAATGAATCCCACTGAGCCATGAGATTGTAACTCTGGACAGGACCATCAGACTTCACAAGTACCGCAGCTCCCCTGCCAAGATCAATAGTCTGCCTTTCACTTGCCATTGACTGACCACATAAAACTCTTCCTTTTTAGGTTCCTTCATCTCACCCCCACCTCTTCCAAAATACAGAGACTTCTATGTTCCTTTTCTCATTTTTACAGTCTCATAACTACTTTATTTTAATACCTTGAAGTCTAAACAATGCACTCATGTGCCATCGTTTCGGTCAATGATAGACAAGATATATGATGGTGATCCCATAAGATTATAATAGAGTCAAACAACTTTCTATCACCTAGTGATGCTATAGCTGTCACAGCATCATAGCAAAATGCATTATTCATGTGTTTGTGGTGATGCTGGTGTGCACAAGCTTACTGTGCCACCAATCGTATAAAACTATAATACATATGATTACATACAGTCCATAATACTTGATGTTAACATATGGTTATGTATTTGCTGAACTATACTTTACATCATTATTTTAGTGTACTCTTTCTATTTATAAAAAATGTGCTTAGTATGCCATAGCTTCATACATCTTGTGTTCACCATCTCCTGATTGCACCATTTTTCTCTTATGCTTGATTTAATCTCACATTGTTTTATAGAGTAACATGCTATGCAGGCTCATCGCCTAGGAGAAATAGACTATACCATATAGCCTAGGTGTGTAATAGGTTATACCATCCAGGTTTTTGTAAGTGTTCTCTATATTTGCATAACAATGAAATCACCTTGCAACACATTTCTCAGAATGTAACCCTGTTTTTAAGTGGTTCATGACTTCATATGCCTTGTGAATAAAACACATTCTAATAATATTAAAAACCATTATTGTATACCATTATTCAGTGTACTGGGGCTTTTTAAAAGAATTTAATGTCTATTCTTGTCTCAGAGATATATCTATATATAGCTAAAGCTATGTATGATTTTATGGCTGATACTAGTACCTCATTCATACTTTATAACACTTAATACTATAATTATGGGAAACCATTTAGGTGTTTGTGAAAAACTACATTACCACCAAGAAAAGAACAAGAGATCTGAAGTTGACAAAAAACATAATGCATAATTTATATTTGACTCACTATTCTTGAAGTCAAAGCATTTCTATTCATGTCAGTTACACCAATCATATCCAACTATCTCAAGTCACTTTGGGAGGAAAAACAATTGATTACATTAGTCAAACTGACTATTTTGGTAACCAACGAAATCCAGTCAATTTGTTAACAAGTTGTCAATTATGATGAATTGTTTGGATGAATTTAACCATTATGAGTGTATTGTTGTGTAGTTTAGAAATAGTTTTATTCACCCCACCAATCTGAGAAAATTGCAGACTGACAGATAATGTGAACTTTATACAAAAAAGATTTGTTAATTACACAATCTCCTACATGCAAAACAAATAAAGATAAATGAAACAAGGTTTGTTTTCTCAAATTTTAAGGGTCTATATCTGCATATACACACACATGGAGCATTCATTAGTAATTATCACATATCAAAATTCCTGGATAAAAATGTAAAAATATACTGCGAAGCTTCATTAAATGTTATATTATGGGTAAAGAATGTATAGACTCTCATTTTCAAAAAGAATATGCTACTCTGATATGAGGTCTATGTGGAAACACAAAGTATTTTGAAAGTACACATGTTCATATATTTATTTATATTCTTTCTCTGAGATTTTTAACTAAAGTCTTCAGATTCATCATTATCGTATGACATAATATTAACCATCAAGTCATAGAGATTTCAAAAAAATGTTCACTGTAATAAATAGGATTTGAGAGGGAAAAAAGTTAAGTGAAATATTTTGATATTTTAAAATTATCTTCTTTTATAATGTATTATTCAGACAGTCCTCTTCATTTTATTCACAATGCAATTGAACTTTAAATATATTACAGATTGAAGTGAGTGAAGGTTAACTTAATTAAAAAGACATAAATTACTCAATTTGCATGCAGTGAGTTGGAGTAAAGAAATCTTTATGAATATTACTGTTTCTTAAAAAGTTGTTTTAATGTAAACCATGAAATAAAAATATAATCTCACATTTTATTATTAAATGGAATACATTTTTCATAAAAATGTATCTATGGAGATGACCTAGTTCAATATATTCTCCTACAAAGCCCAGCTAGATATTCTAGTATGACATTTTAAGAAATCTATATATATTTAACACAAAAATAAGCATGACCAATGCCAAAATAAATTACTCTATTTAGAAGGAGCCCAGCGTAAAACTATCATATTTTAATAAAGGGTCACTTCAGGCCAGACAGACCTGATATAAAAGTAGATGTTTTAGACAGGGGTCATAAGGCTTCAGAACACACTCTCTAAAGAGAAAGTTCTAGTCTTCTGAAGATTTAAGAGGGTCATGCACTGGCTTTCCCTACCCCCAAAGAAGCACTTGAAACCCTGTGCAATTCTGGGCATCCCGTAAGACATCCATCTTGAGCAGGCTTGTCTTTTATAGTCTGCTTAGCAAACTTGACCTGTGGGAATTGCCACCTCCAGACTTGTTTGTCTCTCCCACATCTCTTGGTAGAATGAATCACTGAGACAATAAAAAGTTGGCAAGAAAGTTTTGCTTTTGGTATTTTGACTTCACATGATTATAGTGGATTCCTTTTCTTTCAAACTAACATTCTTGCTTCTCTATTTCTTAAGAAGTACGTTCAGTGCATTCATTTTGGAAGAGAACTTCCCTCCCCAAACAACTTTCTCTGCTGGCAACTTTCCTGGAAATGGGTCTTCTTAGTTACTTAATCACAGTTTGGAAAGAATATTTGAACATTTTTATCATGCTTCATTTACCTTACACATTATACAAATTGGTATGATTAGGAAACTCACCCCCAAACTGGAGTTGGAAAAGTAGTTAGGTAAAAAGTGGCATTTTTCTTCACCCTTTAATGCCTTCATTGATATAAGCCTCCAAAAAGGATAGTTAGGGGAAACAATTAAATTCCATCTTCATAGATAGCAAATAGCCTTGATGTGAAACAATGTGGACATTCATACTCTAGAATTTTTAGTAATAATTAATAGTTTTATATTTTGCATTTTTGTACTACATTGTATTATTCCAATCTATTATCTTTACTTATTCTCACTACACTAGAGAATATTTCTATTTATAAATGATAAGTTTAAACAACTTTTACTCAAGTTCTTATAAGAATAAAACTAGAACCTCCTGCCATTGTTCCTTAAATGCTTATCCTATATCACCAAGATTCATCATTAGTCAACATACATGCATATTAACTTATCATCTCCAGAGAAAACAGCAGACAATGTGGTTGTTGTACACAAAAAGTATTTTGAAAGTACACATGTTCATATATTTATTCATATTCCTTCCTTGAGACTTTTAACTAAAGTCTTTAGAATTCATCTTTATCATATGACATAGTATCAACCATCAAGCCGTAGAAATGGTAAGCATGCTTTTTTCTGAAGATTGCATAAATTTTTTAAAAACATTATACATAATTTTACACATCTTTTAAAATATATAACACATTCACAAGTAACAACTATAATGGACCCATGGACATGAACAATATGGTGGACATTGACTATGGGAGCAGGGGAGTAGGTGGGGCAAAGAAGAGCAATGGGAGAAAAATTGTGACAACTATAATTGAACAATAATAAAATACAATAATATATATTAAAATATATATATATAATGTATTCAAAACAAGACATTTAGGGAAATGTATTACATTTACCTCTAACGGTAGTACTAATAGTAAAATCCAAATTGTAAGAAAGGAAGGAAGGAAGAGATAGGTGAAAGGGAAAAAAAGTATAAAGGAGGCTATCTAACCAACCAATTTTTTCAACATCCTAAACTTAGGGAAAGCTGAACTTCAAATTCAACCCAGTCTAGAATGAATGGATTGAGTACATACATTGGTTAAAGGATGAATAGCAGAACTATTAAACTATGAATAGCAGAAAATCCAATATATAGTTGTTTAAATAATTTATTTTTACCTTACAGGAAAATATTTCAGAAGGAGATGGCCAAGGGCTGGTATATTTGTTCAATAATGTTATCAAGGAACTAGGCACCTTCAATGTACCAGGTCTACCACCTTCCATGTATGATTATACTCCTCAAGTATATCTTGACCTACTAGTATCACTTGTACTTTCCAGGTAGAAAGGAGGAGGAAGAGAAGGCAGGTTGCTTCTCTATATATCAGTAGTCCTTACCACATTACATGGCTCTAGCTGCAAGAGAGACTGGCTATTCAAGGCTTCCTCTCTGAGGTCTCTACAGCACAGAAAGGCAATGGAGGAGGGTGTTGTTGAATAAGTCAACCTATAGTATCTGCCACAGAATGTTAGACTGTAAGGTCTTTCTAAAAAAGAAAGCTTTAAAGCAAATCATAAAAAATAAGTCTCAAATATAGTGAGAGAAGGGAAATCAAGACAAGGAAAAGCACACAATAAAAATTCTGCAAGGTGAGTATCGTTCTTCTCTTTGTCATTGCAAAATGTTATAAGCTAAAATTGACCCAAGTAATATTCAAAGTCAGGAAACCTCTAACACACCCATCTGAGTACACATTATGCCCTTGATAAATATTTATTAAGCAACTCAGTGGATGAACTGTGGTATTGCTTCTTCTTTTGCAAATGTCAATTGCTTATTTAATAAGGCTTTTGTTATGTTGTTCGTGTTTGAAAGTGAATTCTTGGAGTTCAGCCCACTATGGTGAAAGGTAAAAGCTTGATAGTATGTTTCCACTGCTGATCATTGGGATTAAATCTGAAACCTAGCCTCACATAAGCCATTGTGAAGTCTAGAGAGAAACCCATTATCCTCATGTTTTACTCCCTGATGAAAAATGTATAGAAGACACATAGCCATAAAATCTCCATTACTTGCACCACTTTTCACTTTGTTTTTAATCTCCTTTAAAACAAATGAAACCATAACTTTATAATATAGCAAGTAAAAAGTAGCATTGAGCTTTTTGCAATGAACCAAACAAAAGAGCTGTTTTTGTGGGACAGGCTTCACCCAACTGATGTCACTTGAGCTTTAGGAAGTGAATGTAGACATTAAAGTATAAGACAGAGATTCACTTGGTTTTACAATAAAGGGGAATTAGATCTAGGTTCAAGTAATGATCTAAACAGGATGGAAACTTCTCTTGTTAAAAAATAAGAAAAAGAAATTGTGATAAAATTATAATTTGTCTCAAGGTGAAGAAAACAACACCAACTACATTATATTCTTTACTTCAGGAAACTGTTGGCCCAGAAGGTAAATTTTGAATACTGAACAGAAATAGATAATAATTCAATATTATATAAGCATCAATCTGTTGGCTCTCTCCCTTCTTTGTGGCTACAAATTTTCAAAGGCCCAGAAGAAGCAAACATGAAATAAGGAACAGACTGACAGTGACCAGAGGAAAGAGGGCAGGGGAAAGAAAGGGAAGGGTTTATTCAAGGAACTAGTATAATTGACCCACTGACATGGACATCAGGGTGGAGATTTCCTGTGGGAGAGGGGATGGGAAGGTTGGGGCAGGGGAGGGCAATGTTGGGGGAGAGGACTGTAATAAAACAACAATAAATTAATTTTAAAAAGAAATACACAAATAAACTTTGAAAATACAAATTTTTAAAAAGAAGGAAGTACTGTTATTTGTGACAACATGGATGAACCTGAAGAACATTATGTAAAGTGAAATAAGCCAGCTACAGGAAGACAAAAACTCCAGAATCTCTCTTATTTGTGGAAACTAAAATAGTCAAACTCATAGAGGCAGAGAATAGAATGGTGGTTGCCAGTTATGTAAAATAAATGAGTACTGGAGACCTATTGTATAGCATGGTGACTACGGTTGTTGATTATCAGAGGGAAAGAGGGGTAGGTGCAGGGAAAAATGGAAAGAGGGGGAATAAATGGTGCTGGAAGGAGACTTGACTTGCGGTGATGAACCTACAATATACAGATGATATGTTATAGAATTGTATACCTAAAACCTAAATAATTTGATTAACCAATGTCACCCTCATAAGTTCAATTTAAACTTTTTAAAATCAGCACTATTGTATACTTAAAATTTGCTAAGTGGATAAATACTAAGTGTCCTCAGAACAAGAAAAAAAGAAAGAAAGAGAGAAAAGGAAGGATGAAAGGAAGGAAGGAAAGGAGTGGAAACAGTAACTATGAATGGTGATGAATGTGTTACTTAACTTGATTATAGAGTTCATTTCACAGTGTACACATATATCAAAATATCAAGTTGCATCCCTTAAATATATAGAATTTCTGTGTGTCAACTATATTCCAATAAAGATGAAAACAAGATCAAGCTGTGGATTTGGTTTAGAGCTCCCTGCCACATCAATCTTATAGTCAGTATGGTAGAGTAAAATCAACTGTTAGAGGAGCAGAATCAAATATTGAATACAGAAAAGCTCCAAGTAAGAAGGCTAAACCTATTTGTATGTACAGTTAAGATCCAGTCTGGAGGTTTATTATTTAACCAGATACTGAACCATACTGATAATTGCAAATATTTATTAAAGGGTTACTATTGTTAAAAGCAATAAATGTGTTCATAACCAATAGTTACCATATAGAAAATTGGGTTCATCACAAGAAGACTTCCCTCAAGGATATTTTTAGAGTGAGTATAAAGTGATCATATCACCTCACTTTTCTTTTCCACAGAGTCTCAGGGAAAACTCCCTTTCTAAATAGAGGATGATTTCTGTCACCTTCCCACTGTGAATTCTCAGTATCCTCATTTATATTTCATAAGATGCTAAACTCCCAGGGGGAGGGGGAAGATGTTGTGAAATTACTATGATTATTTAACTCCTGTTTTCATCTGTATTTATTTCTCTAGGTCCTATTCATGGTATCTGTAAAAGTGAAACACAGACTGTTACCTGGGGGTGTTAATGAACCATTCCAAAGCACCCAGAATTGCTTCTGAACTGAAAGTAAAATGCAGCAAAAAATAAAATACCATCTAGAAAGAAAATCAGAATAAATATACTTATTAAAGGTAAGCATTCCTTTATTTCTTAAGATAGTCTTAAATGATTAACTAATGACCTAATCTGTCACCCGGATTAAAAGGTTCCACCAAAAACCACATCATCTTGGTTGTACCATCGTGTAGAATAAATCCAAACAGACCAGCACTAGCTCCCTGCAAGACCCTGGATCTCAACAAGGTTTATTATCAGTTTAAGTTCTTCAGTCCCTCCTCCACACGCCCATACACTGTTTGCAGGTCTTATTCAAGCACTGGTAATTTTCTGTTTTACCTCCTTAAAGTCACCCAAGGAACTAACTACATCGTATTCATTTTGAATCACTACGGAACCTAACAGTTCATAGTAAGAGAGTAAATGTTCTTATACCAAGTTATTCAATTGATCAATTCTACCCAAAGAGCAGTTCAATTGCCTAACATATGCCAACTCTATCTTTCTTTTAGAAACCACTTTTCTAAAATATGAAAGGCAAAAGTTAAAACTGAGGTGAAAAGAATTGCTAAATAGAAAACAGATTGAGTGGTCCCTGGAATATGCCAAAGGGAGCCCAAAGGGCACTGATTGGTCAATAGCCCCTTCCTGTCATTAGCTCTGTATTGGCATGTCCCATTCTCCATTTGTGCTGCCCTAGATTAAAAGTTCCTTGTGTCTTATTCATCCTGTATTCCCAATGCGTGGCAAAATGCCTGACATAAAGTAGGTGTCCAATAAAAATTAAACCATTAAAAGGCTAAGTCCTAACACTTAGCTAAGGAAAATAAAACTCTTAACATTAAAATAAATGAGATTTACATATTTTGATCCATCTTTGAAGAACTAACTTTCCTTCTTTTTCCTTTTCTCTTAAGCATAATAAAATCATTCAAATTTCTGTTCCCTTCTCATCTCCTCCAAGATGGCAGCCCAGACCACTTCTCCTAAAGAAACTCCTTCTCAGTATCCCTCATTCTTTCCCTTTAGCTCAGTCCTCTCCCTTGATGAATTCATCATATCCATGTGTTTATGGGCCTCCTTCTTCACACCAGAACATGTTTCCTGTAAGCATGACCATTGCCTGTGTGATTTGCCATTTTCAATCAGCTTAACAATAACCCACAACCTTTGGAGTAACTTGTGATTTGCCATTGTATCCAGCATCTAAAATTACAACTATGTTCAACCCTGCTCTAGACTGTAAACGCAGGGAAACTTAGAAACAGTTAGATACCCAGTCCAAGTCCTGAACAATTTTAAATCAGATTCTCCAGCATGAGGCTAAAAAACATTGGTGTTTCATCATGTTTTAAAGTTAATAGGCTAACAGTGTAATCGAGAGACACTCTCAAATGAGTGAGTGAACAAAGGAAAGAATAAGTGACTAGAACTCCATATGCTTTGTTCAGTATCTGATATTTTTATAGGAAACATCCCTTTGCTTAGTCTCAAAGCCACCACTGTAACTCTAAAAAGTTGCATTGGAAACTATGCCTTTTAATTTAAGCACCATCCCTTTACCACCACTGGAAAAGCTACTCACAGAGGTCAGTAGCAGCAGAGTTCTTGTTTTCTAAGGCCATTGGGCTTTGGAACCACAATGAGTAAAGGGAATCCTTAGGAAAATGTAAAAATAAATAATGGCAAATAGATGGGTGTGATAAGGGAAGTGGTCAGCACAAACCAAGCTATGTACAGATATTAAAAAATGGGAAATATCAGCTATCCAGACAAAGCAAATATACAATATTAAAATAACCATAATGTGAAATCTTCTGAAAATACCCTTGTAATTTTTATTTTACTACACTTTCTCTCAATCAATAAACTCCTCATTCAGTTCTCAGAGAAGGGAGTATTCACAGTGGTTTTATTTTACCCTTCAATGAGTTTCTTGAACTAGCTGAATTTATTTCTGTACTTTGTAAGTTACTCCATCATCCATTCATACTCTGCTTCAGCTAGTAGTAGAGAAAAAAAAAATGTAAATCATGTCATCATCTGACATTATAAAATATAGCCACGATTCTCCCTTTGGGTAATCCAGATTTTTCTTTAGTCCTTCCCATCAGCCAAGGAATAGCCAAAATAATAAGCTTGTTGAACAAGTTTATTCAGTTTATTGGAGAAGAACTTTCCCTTTTCTTCACAAAATTCTGTTTCCTCCATCCTGGTTACAATTGTCTGACAGATTTTAACAAGGGTCATTTTATCAGCTTTCTAACTTGTTATAATGCTATGGGTAACAACTAGGCACATGAGTTATTTAATAGAACCAACAATTCTTCAGGGTGAATACAAATGTGGAATTAACACTGGGTTTAATATTATTGGCTCAACTCTTTCTAAAATGAGAATGTTTTACTCAACTATAGGTAATAATCAAATAAAGGAAATAGAAACTAATCCTATGACTTAAAAGAGACAATAACAAATTGCAATATAAGGATCTTATTTAGAACCCAATTCAAATAAACTTAAAAAATAATTATTATTATAAAGTCCTATAAGAAATGTGAACCCTGAGAAAGCAGTGGATGATATTAAAGAAATATTCAACTTTTTTAGCTTGTTGTATTATGGTTGTATGATATTTTAGAGTCTTTTTCTTTCAAAAATATTGATACATACTGAAACATTTACAACATGATGTGCCTGGGAATTGATTCCAAACAATCTAAATGTGGTCATTGGTAGGGGTATTGATAAAACAAAAATATCCATATATTAGTAAGTCCTGAAGCTGGATAATGAGTATATAGAGTTGACTTGATGCTAAAAGGAAGACCACATTTCCTTCCATTAAGTATGCCTTTTTAAATTAAGAATTGACTTTGGAAATCTGTGAAATTTTAACCAATTTTTCGAAATAAAAGGAGTCAATTATTTTCAAACTGATAATTAATGTACAATATTCTCATTTTTAGAGATTAATAATACTCCTAAAGAATCTCTTTTATGTTCATATGCTATATTCATTGCTCATTTACAAGAATGTCAATTCATCTAAAGTGCATTAATAACATCAAAGTATTCAACCACAGCAGCATTTTCCTAAATTCATCACTAGGTTCTGTCACATCCACAGTCATAAAATTTCAGCTTAGCTAAGTTAGAAATCAGCCTGCATGTTGACTCCTACTTGAATATCTCTTTTTGTATCACTCAAACATTTCAAATGTTTATCAATGCTCAGATTTTTTACTTATTCTTTCCTCATTTCCACTGTTTTTTAAAACTTCAACATCACTAGCCATCAGAGAGATGCAAATTAAAACCACAATAAGATACCACCTCACATCTGTCAGAATGGCAATCATCAATAAATCAACAAACAACTATTGGTGAGGATGTGGGGAAAAGGGAACCCTGATGCATTGCTGGTGGGAATACAGGCTGGTGCAGCCACTATGGAAAACAGTATGGAGTTTCCTTAAAAAACTAAAAATAGAACTGTCTTTTGATCCAGCAATTCCACTACTAGTAATATACCCAAAGAATCCTGAAACACCAATTCATAACAACCTATGTACCCCTATGTTCATAGCAGCACTTTACAATAGCCAGATGCTGGAAACAGCCTAAGTGCCCACCAGTGGATGATTGGATCAAAAAACTTTGATACATTTACACAATGGAATACTATACAGCAGAAAGAAAGAAAAAAGAAACTCCTGCCCTTTGCAACAACATAGATGGAACTAGAAAGTATTATGCTTAGTGAAATAAGCCAGTCAGTGAAAGACAAATATCACATGATCTCACCCATAACAGGACACTAATGAAGAAAACAAACAAGAAAAGTAGAACCAGATACATGAATACAATGAATAGACAGACCTTCAGTGGGCAGAAGGGAAGGGGCAGGGGGAGGCGGAGGAGTAGGCAAAGAAGGGGAGCAGTTTAGTCAAGGAACTAGCATGGAAGAACCATGGACATGGATAACAAGTGGGATTGACTTTGGAGGGGAGTGGGTGGGTGGGGAAGGGGAGAGAAGGGAGGAGAAATGGGATGGATGTAATACGACAACAATAAAATTAAATAAAAAATTAAAATTCATTTTAAGCCCCATAAACCTACTGTTCTTTGTTCACCAATTTTAACTGCTGTGAATTGATGACAAGATAAAGAATTATGTTATTCTTCATCACTTAATAACGTTTGACAAATGTTCAAGCTGCTCTTCTAATAACTTTGCAGTATTTAGAATTCTGTTCCCTCATTTTTGTTTTGGTTGTGTAATAAGTTTCTGAGTTTGTCTAGTTGCATTGGCTGCATCTAAATATTAAGAGCACCCTAGCCAGTGGCAGAGTAGGTAGGCGTTGGTCTGTGAACCCAAAGGTCTCTGGTTTGATTCCCAGCCAGGGCACATAACCAGGTTGCAAGCCAGGTGTTCAGTCAGGTCCGTAGCTGGAGGTAGGTGAAAGGCAACCACACATTAATGTCTCTCTTCCTCTCTGCCTCTCTCCCTTCCCCTTTCTATGAAAATAATAAATAAAATATTTATTAAAAATGTTCAAGGTTTAAACAAAATTTTTAAAAATAGTAATAATGAAAACTAAAATTAAGAACAAAGGTTAACTGTGTCAGCCACTATTGTCTACCATGAGTCACTAGCATAGCATCACATTTACAGCAGGGGCTGCTTAGGAAAAGGCCCCACCCTGAAAGTGAAGACAGTCAGCTTCCAGGAGCCTGGGTTGGCAATTGATGTGTGCCTGTGGTAAACCTTTCACTGGTGATGGGACTCCATCCTATTATCTACAAAATAAAGGAACTTAACCAGCTTAGAAATTTACAAATTAAACTTATGGACTAGGTTTAATTGCAAGCCAAATCCATTATTTCTTTCAACCTGCAAATACTATACAGGCAGGATATTGACTTTCTAATACATCATAGCTCTGTTCCCTCCCTTTAATCTTTTTTATTTTTTTGTCTCACATTTCAATATTTATTTTTAAATATATTTTATTGATCTTGCTATTACTATTGTCCCAATTTTCCCCCTTTGCCTCCCTCCACCTGGTACCCCCCATTCTTCCCAGCAATGTCCCCCTTAGTTCATGACCACATGTCATGCATATAAGTTCTTTGGCTTCTCCATTTCCTCTATTATTCTATTATAATCTTTTTTTTTTTTTTTAATTAAAAGACTTCATTTTTTAACAGTTTTAGATTTACGAGAAATTGACCAGATAGAACAGATTTCTAATGTATCGGTATTGTCTCCTCACTTTGTACAAAGAGTTTCACCTATTATCCCATTTTATAATAGTCTGGTGCTTTTGTTACAAAATGAGGAGACAATATTGATACATTATTATTAACTAAAGTCCTTAGTTTATTTGAAAGTCCTTACTTGTTGCCTAGTGCTGTTTTTCTGTTCCAAGGTCCCATCCATGATATGTTACATTTAGTCATCTGGTGTCCTTAGGCTCCTGTAGGTGGTAACAGTGTCTCAGACTTTTTCTTGTTTTTCATGACCTTGTGAGTATGGTCAGGTATCTTATAAAATACTCATCTTTTGGAATTTGGCTGATGTTTTTCTTTCAAAGGAGATAGGGGTTTGGGGGAGGAAGATGGCAGAAGTAAAATGCCATTCTATCATATCAAGGGTACAAGATTTATGACTATTCATATCCTGATCACTTGGCTGAAATAGCGTTTGTCAGACCTTTCTACTACAAGTCATTCTTCTTGCCTCCTTTCCACGCTGTATAATTTAGAAATAAGTTACTATGTATAGCCCACCCTTAAGGGGTGAGTAGTTATGCTCCTCCTCCTAAAAGGAAAATATCAACATAAATTATTTGGAATGGGATATTTGTCTTTTTTCCACCTTTATAATGTATTCAATTTGACTCATGAAAGTTTATTTTCTACTTTGGGTTAATATCCAATACTACTTCATTTATGTTAGTGCTCAAAGTGCTCTGGCATTTACTATGTGAAGCTTTTTCAGTTGGATCCTGTTCTCCTTTGATATACCCAATGTGCATACTTGGCCTGAGAAGGGTGGGTAATACTTTCTTATTTTCTGGCACTATAAGATGGTCAGAATATATATTTTCTCTTTCCTGCCCCAGTCCCAGAACTACCCATTTTTCCAAAGGCCTGGTTCCTTTTATTGGAGAATGTTATTAAAAACTACGATCTGGATACTACATTATTACTGGGATGGTATTTCTTTTCAGTCCTCTCAGCTGACAGTCTCCCTTTAATTTTACATCTGAAAATAATTATATATTCGGTTACTATTCTAGCCACTGAAGATATTTTAAGTTTTCCTGACCCAGGATCTAGATTACCTCTAAGTTTCCTTCTAATTCTAATAGACTTGTTAGAATTCCATCAGTTAAGGAAAGGAGGGCCAATTATGGGCCCAAATTGAAATGTAAGAAATAAAAATGGGGAAATTTCAGGGCAAGCTTTTTATAGGCTCTATCCAATCATGCACATAGGCCATGGGTTCATTCATTGCAATGACTCATACATATATTAGACTCACACATATTCTTTTATTTATATTTCAGCCCATTTCAGCTCTACCTCATCTCTACAGAACTTGCTAATGCAAGATTTTTTCAACATTTATACTATTGACATTTTGATCTTAATCATTCTTTGTCCTGTAGGAATAAGGGGGCTGTCCTGTGAAGTGTGAGATGTATATGCATGATATCTATATACCAGATACCAATAGCAACCCTCTATTTTGGTGCTGTAACCAAAATTATTTCTGGACATTGACAAATGTTCTGTAGGGGGCCAAGTCACCCTGGGTTGAGAACCACTTTCTTAATATGCAAAGTTAAAATTTCAGGATCTACTGCCAAATCCTGATGCCACTCCTAATTTGTTCAATTGCTTGGCTGGAGGGACATGTTCTCTGGGAAGGAAGCCTGCACCACAGTGACTACTGTATTGAATTAACCCCAATAGCCCGCCCTGCCCTAGTGATCTCCTACACCAGCTTGACCAAAGATAGGAAAAGCCCTGGCTATGAACAGCTCAATGTCTCTGTCCTTTGGCATTTGTCATACAGAACCATGTGCCATTATCTCTTCATGTGATGCCTCTATCTCTAATCTAACCTGCCAACGCTTCTGATGACTATGATTTGAGCTTCTCTTTACTACCGACATGTCTGGAAATGGGTACAACATGTAACTTTTGGTTCACTGATCCTTTTTCAACTCTGTACATTAAGGAATCTCAGTACATCAAAAGAATTTCTTAAAAAATAATTGGGAACAAGAGTAAAATGAGTTTAATAAGTTACCTTCTTTGCCAAGTTAACAATATTACTTTAATGGAGTAATAAGCTTTTATTGTTCAGGGTCCCTACTCAAAGTTTTACAAGGAGTATTTGGGGAATTAATTTTCCTTCAAATTGATTTTTCAGCTTTTCTGCAATCTTGAATGTGGCAAAATTTGTTGTGTAACTATGGAACTAGTTGAGCAAAAATGTAAAGACTTTTAATATTGTTTCTTCATATTCTGGCCTATTACATCTTAGTGCTGTCACCCCTATACAGAGTAGGCATCTTTCCTGGTCATCCAGACACCTATACCTGCTCCTGGCAACCTCATCCTTGACCCCCTTTACGCAAAAACTCTCCCGCTCTGCCCCACACTCAAGATGGGATTTGGACAGGCTGGAGTTTCAGTGTTCTACTTTACACAGAGCAAACACTTGGGCATGGCTGATCAGCCATGTTCTGACACAACAAAAGCCCCTCTAACAAATCAGCCCATCAGGGATGTTCCAAACTTATCCCTGGAGAGTTCTTCTCTTTTTTGTTGCCAATAAGAGACGTGTAAACCTATGACTTCTGTTGATTTCGTGTTACTTTCCAAAGTGGGAATGAATGCAGCTAACACAGAAGGAAGCAGACATGGTTACAACTGTGGTCCAGTTTGAGGCCTGTCTCCAGCCTCAGGGATTCATGTCAGCACCTCCTATGATTCTATTGCCTTTCACAGTGACCAGTTGGCTTCTCTATAAAAGGACTCTATGTCCCTCCAAAGGCCATTTCACTTGCAGTACCTCCTTGTGAGAGGTACTAGTTCCCTCACCCATTGGCATCAGGCTTGGCTACGTGGTTTGCTTTTTCATCACATATCCAAGCAGAAACTTTAGGAACTGCCACATGGTTGTATGATTATTTTTCCTTCTTCCACAAGACTGAGATGGGAGCTGCCCAGGTCCCAGATTGATAATATATGTGGGTCGGGGCCACAACCCAAATATGACATAAACGAAAAAACAAACCTTTGTTATTGTACAATAAAAGTTCCTTCAAATAAATCCATATCCCTCTCCTCCCCTTCTCTCTTTCTCTCCTTCTACTTCTCCTTCTACCTCTCTCTCTATTTTTCCCAGAAGATGGCCATAAGTTTTCTATCCCTGTTACTCAAAGGATTCTAATTACCACATGACTAATATATATTCTTTCTTCCCTAAATAATATATGCAATTTAGCAACATATTTGCAAAATCAATTATCATAGCTGACACATGTAAACAAGTATGGATTGAACTAATCCATCCAAGAAATGGTTATCTCAATGCTTAATACAAACTGATTTTCAACATTACACATATGTTCAGAGATGCTAAACAAGTTTTCACAGTAACACTAATTTGTTCTCTAATCATCATATTTGCAATATAGTTAGTTTGTTTTAATAATAAATAATAGTTACAATTTAATTTCTTCTTTAATAATTCTTTCAATGTGTTTTCCTTGTTAATGTTTCTTTGTACAGTTTAATAAAGTCTAATCAGCACTTAAGAATTGTTTGACGTACTTTGACATACAATATCATGTGTTTTCTGTTAAAATGAAAATGCAGCAACATTTTCATATATGTTTAATAAATAGTGAAATGATGAAATGTTTCTATTTCCATTACCTAATACACTACAGATGACTAGTGCATGTCTAATTCTTCTCTGCCTCTATAAACACAAGAAGACAGTTTTCCCCTAACAATTCTTTCAGTTACAGCTAAGTGAGCAGTTTTGGCTCAGTGGTTTTCACCTGAAAGTAATTTTGCTTCCTTCTCCCCCCACTACCCCTAGGGGACATATCTAAAGATACCTTTGGTTTCCACAACTGAAGAGGGTCTCCTGGCATCTAAAGTCAAGAGGCCAGGAATGCTGCTATTCATCCTACTATGCACAGGACAGTCAGCCAACAACAAAAAATTATTCAGCCCAAAATGCCAATAGTTCCAGGGTTGAGAAACCCTGTTGTAGGCAATGAAGTGGAAGTGGGAGTAATGTAGGCCACCTCCCAGCTGTGGCCTTCCATGGCCTACCTTCTCTTTAAGCCATGTGCAGAAATGGAAGTACCAAAGAAGCAAATGGCCCGTCTTCCTGAGTCACCACATAGAAAGGAGCTTCCCTAGAGAGCTGTCTGAGCCTACACAACTTATGTAATCATTATACAAGTATCTTGTCATTCTTAACCTTTGTTGTATGTCTTAATCTGGATTCTAGGGCTGATTTGTTACTGCAGCATGATCCACCCTGTCCTTACTGATACAACTAATTTAACAAATTTTCACTTAAGGGTCTGTGAACGTACTACAATTTTTAAGGGCTGGTTCATATCACCTGCACAATACCCAGTAGTTTTCACCGATAACTTATTTTTAGGCAAATATCTTTGACTATTCTACTCCCTAATATATGCTGAAGATATAGATGACACTACTCAAGAAAAAGCAGGATTCGAAGCATGTATTTTAAAAATCAGTTAGCAGTACCTTCAATAATCTTCAGAATATAGAGCATAATTGTGTGTGAGATGGGGTCTGAAAATGAAACTGAAAAGCGGTAACTTCCTGGTGGTGTAGAATGTTTTTGTCCAAAAGTTATAAGGATGTAAAATAAGAGGTTTGAAAATGATCTTTTTCCCTCAGCAGAGTAGATATTATGCTTCATTTCACAGCTGCCTAGCTACAAATGATATGTGTTCATCACACAGTGGATTGTAGCTTAGGAAAGAAATGCAATAATGTCTATGCTAGAGCCAACAATAAAATCTGAAGAGGATGCCTTTAATTAATCACCCTAATCACTCCTCCTCCTGGGTGCTGAAGACAGACTCGCCTTTCAACTCAGTTTTACTACTATGGGTTATTTAAATTATCCAAGAGAAGTGCTATAAGGCTAACACCCTTCCCCCCAATTTAAACTTAAAGGCAAGCGTTACCTATTTTTTATACTTTCTACTTTCTTCCCTTTCTCACTTAAAGGCATGATAATACCTTGCAAAGCTTCAATTCATGTTTTGAAGTCTTTAATGACCATCTTATTATGAGACACAAAGTTGCTTGAAAAAGGAAAAAGGAAATAAGAAATGTGAGTCCTACTGCAATGGTGCCATCATGAGAACTAGGGACAATGATGACCTCAGTAGCAACAGCGTATTCAACTTCCCTATAGAAACATTTCATTGCCAAGAAGGCAATTAAAACCAGAACTCCTACACATTGTTTTTTATCTGAAATGAATTCTATATGAGCATATCTCATGGCTAGAGACCATTTTGAGGTACGCAAAGGAAAAAAAAAATCCTTGTCAAGTAATTCTGACCTTGTAATGTGGCTCATTCCTCCAAAATGGCCCTATGGAAATGAGACATACTGTATGATGGCCTGGGGAGTGCACTTGACTGGTACTCCTGGGGTTCAAATTATGATACTAAAGAAGTTTTAAAACTACAAACTCTTATACAAATGTCGTGGGATCTCGGACAGGCTCCAGCACAAGACACTAAGACTTCAGTATCATTGAGACAGGGAAAGAGGCAAAGTCCACATTTGAGACCCCTGGATAATCAACTCTATTGTAAGAGAAACCAACAAATTAGTATATTTTGTTTACAGTTATGTAAGAAGTCAGCCTGATTTACACAGATATGACTACTCAAGAAGGTCAATAGAAAGGATAAAATAGACCAATAAGAGCATAAGTGGCGAGACTGGTTCCCAGTGATGACCAGGAGATAATCAAGTAACTGGTGGTACAGGAAGAATGATGGAGCACCACGAGAGATGCCTTAGGGCTTGGCCTTGTAGCTGGAATTCAAAGTTGGGTATAAGGTGCTGCAAGAAACTGGATTGCTAGAGACATAAAGGCACAAGCCCACCCATACAACCTGGGCTATCTCAACAGAGGGATGCAACAGTTTTCCAAGCACAGAGCACCAGGACGGTGTCTATAATAATTATATCACATTACACCTCCTGGAGAAATGAAATCTCCCAATTTATTCTTCAGCCTAGTCGGGACTGGTGTCAAGGCTAGGAGAATGAAATGTTTGTTGCTACTCCCTTCAGAGTTAAGAAAAGGCAACGATTGAAAAAACAAAGAATGCCTTAAAAAAAGAAAACCTATTTTTGTTTATCTTACACTTAAAAAAATATTTTTATACTTTCCTTAAAGGTATTAATGTAATCTCCTCCCATTCTAAATACAATACATGAGCACTTCAGCACTAGGCATAAATGAGGTCAATATTATGACTTCACATTGATAGAACATAAGAAACTAAAAAGCCAAGGGTTAAAATGAAGAGAAAATGGTCAGTTGTTTAGAATTGTAACATAGTTAGAAACCAAAATAAATATTGAAGTCAGTTTGTTCAAAGTGTAAAATAATTTATCATTGTATAAAACATGTTATATTACATGACCTTTATCTTCTGACTGCATTTAAATTGTATCCACTGGTGCCTTCACTGAACTGTGAAAATGGATAGCGCAAATTATTCATCTTCATAACCCGTCCAGTTACTACGTGACTCATAGTAGGTACCCCTTTGAATAATGGTCTCCAGTGGAATATATTCAAACCAAGGCTGTGGCATTGATGAAAGATGTTAGGTTTATGGTCAAAACTTTTACAGTAGGTTTACTGTTCTGAAAACGATGGCTATTCTACACTTGTGATTGATCAATAAAGCTATCACACTATTTACAAGTACAAAGCACCCTGGGGTTTCTTGAATTCAGTTTTAATTTTGTCTATAGAGAAAAATATGTTTCAAGAAAGTGATGGTGATTATAGCTCTAAAATACAAGTATCAAGCTGCAGCAATAAACCTGCATGCAACTGATTGAAGTTGGGTTATTTTAACTAAGCACGAGCTCTCTGGTGTCTCCTAGTCACAACCCCTTCTTGGTTCTGAGGTCACTCAATTCCAGTTATTAAACTCAGCTGGCCTTGTCCCCATGGGCCTTTGACTTTGTCCTGCTGTTTATCCTTGACCAAAGATCCTGCTTGTTTTGCAAGTGTCCTTTCACAGCCCTTGATGTCTCTGGTTTCTCTTGCAATGCTTTGGAAAAGGACACTTGAAGCTATGACAAAAACAGGGAATACACAATAGCCAGCCAAACCAACTGCCTCAATTCACACAGTCAATGGGAACTACAGTACTACTCTTTTTTTTTTTTTTTTTTTTAAGATTTTATTTATTTTCAGAGAGAGGGGAAGGGAGAGAGGTAGAGAGGGAGAGAGACATCAATGTATGGTTGCCTTTCACCTGCTTCCAGCTACGGACCTGGATGGAGACCTGGCTTGCAACCTGGTTAGGTGCCCTGGCTGGAAATTGAACCAGCAACCTTTGAGGTCACAGGCTGGTGCCTTATTCAGTGTGCCACCAGCCAGGGCATACAGTACTACTTTAACATCACCCTTCCTTCATGTTTCATATGTAAATATCCACAAAGACAACATGTTACTGTTAAATGCCTAGAGTGATTTCCTCTGTATACCTTTCAAATGTCAAATATATGAAAAACCAGTTATTTCATTGTTTTGTATTCCAACATTTTAAAGGCAATAAGGAAAGGTGTTTTACTATCATGATATTATTTATTATAACTTCATAGGTAAGGCATGTAGTTGCCCAATAAAACTCAAAAATGAGGTCCTTGTAAAATAGAGATAATAGCCCATTAAGAATGCATTATTCTGCTAAAAGTCCTTAGTCATCCTCTAGATTCCTTTTCCTAAACCCTACTTTTCTTCTTCAGTGGCTTTGATTAAAATTCTGGAAATAGATGCAACTTTCTGATAGTAGGCAAAATGTAAAGTAGACTGTATTAATCTGTCATTAAGCTTTAAATATTTCTTCTCTTGTCTCATACAGAACAAGCCTCATCTACCAGGTGTTTTCATTCCTCTGGCCTCTTTCAGGTTATTGATCTTTGTATTATTTCTTCAAGCACATAGACAGGTTTTATTATGTGTATGAATTAAATGTATGATGCATAGAGGCTGCTTTACTCAGCTGAATATGTCTTTTAATACACTTCAAAGTGAATCTTTAAAAAAATCTTCATTAAGAGCTGTTTCCCATTACAACTTCTAAACTTACTTGATAGCCTTATGTGGTTTTACAACAGGCACTAAATATAAATGAACAGCAAATAAAAATAAATATCACACATCAGGAGTTCTCATAAAACTACTGTTTAATTGTTTTGTCCTCTAAACAAGCTGAAGTAACACCTAAGATCCTATTTTTGATGTTCTACACTTTCTATTAAAATCTTATGACTGCTTCCAAGATAGGGCCATATGCTTAAACTAAAATTAAGCAATTCCTTTTTTCCCCATAAAATAACAAAACAACCAAAAAAAAATCCAGAAGTTAATAAAATCTCAGGTTAGCTTTTTAGCAGCAACTTTTTGAATTAAGAGGGTAAATTGTTTTAATATTAAAAACAAATTATTTATTCCTCAGGATTTATTGTTACATAATATGTGATACCAAATGTCTTGAACACATGATTTTAACTAGTAGATGGGTCTCTTGGCTCAGGGTGTAAATACACACCATGATATTCTAACAACCAAGAAATAGTTAATTCCCTTAATAAGTTACAATGGTTTCATTCTCTAATAATACCTATAATGTGTGAAGAAAATTGACCAACAATTTTTAAAAAGAAAAATATCAAGCCACCTTTACAGAGATCACAAAACCCAGTTGAATAAAAATTGAAAATCTGGGAGTTGGGGAGCTCTAACATTAATCTTGGATGGTTAACCTCATCTAAGTCACTTATTCTCACATAATTACTATTATGAAAGCCCTGGTGGTGGCACAGTGAACAAGGGCCGGCCTGCAGACCAATGGTCACTGGTTCAATTACCCAGCCAGAGCACATAACCAGGTTGTAAGCCACGTTCCCAGCCAGATCTGTAGCTGGAGGCAGGTGAAAGGCAACCATACATTGATGTCTCTCTCCCTCTCGGCCTCTCTCCCTCCCCCTCTCTCTAAAAATAATAAAAAAAGATCTTTTAAAAATGTTATCACTATAATATTAACTTATAAAATTATATTAAAGGAAGTTAATAATAATTAATAGTTGATCTGTAGGAATAAGTAATTTATATATACACCCAGGGATTGTGCATTCTGAAAGCAGAAAATATAACACTAGCTTTTTATTCAAAAAGCATTTTGGAGCCTAAAATTAAAATAGAAAAACTGAAGAATACAATATATAAAGGTGAGCACAAGGTATATAAAGGTGAGCACAAAATGCAGGAAGATTTAAAGTTCTCTGGGAATAAATTAGTGGATAGAAAAATTAAATTTTGGCACTGGCTGGTGTGGCTCAGTGGATTGAGTGCTAGCCTGAGAACCAAAGTGTCACTGGTTCAATTCCCAATGAGGGCATATGCCTGAGTTGCAAGCCAGGCCCCCAGGTGGAGGTGCACATGAGGCAACCACACATTGATGTTTTCTCCTGCTCTTTCTCCCTCCATTTCCCTCTCTCTAAAAATAAATAACTAAAATCTTTTTTAAAAGAAAAATTAAATTTTGCCCATGAAGGAGTGATCATTTCTGCCCTTGATGTGCATTAGTAAGAAGAGAAAGGAATTTTCATTAAGAACATTGCATTTTATGAAGGAGGCTATCTAAATAGCCAATAAGCATAAGAAAAAATGCTTCACATTATTACTTAATAACATCAAGGGAAATCAAAACCCAAAATAAGAACCTCCCTACATGGCTAAAACAAAAAAGGTAACAAGTCTAAGTATTTTCAAGGATATAAAGAAAGTGGAACTCTCATATGTTGGTGGAAACATGAAATGATACAACAGCTTTAAAATAGTATTTGGTAACACCTATTAAAATTAAATAAATGCCTACTATGACCAAAGAATTCCACTGTTAACCATATACCCAAGAGAAATGAATGCATATATATACTACAAAATAAGACTTCTTAGCAACTTTTTTCATAATAGCCAAAAATTAATAACCCAAATATACATTAACACTAGAATAAATAAATATTTTGACATAGTTACTGACCTAACAGTTACAAAGGAAAAAAAAAAGTTTCTTAATACAATTAACATGTGTGATTTTTAAAGACATAATCAAGAGCAAAATGGCTCAAAGGAGTACAGCCTCCATGAGCCCATTTTTATAAAATATAATGGCTGGTAAAACTAACCTGTCTTGGAAAAGTCAGAAGACTTCTGTGGAGGGGCAATTGTGGATAACTGGGTATTATTGACAGAATGAGGGCAAAAGGGAGCCTTCTGGCATGCTGAGAATATTCTATTATCTTCTCAGCTGTGCATGTGGATTACATAAACATAAAAATTGATCATTTGAGATGTGTATACTTTATAGGATGTGTGCTATACTTCAACAGAAATTAACAACGAAAGATTTTACATCTTGGGAGCAGAGGTAGGTGAAAGACTTATTTGAGTTCTCCTTTTTCATAGAGAGCACAAGATGTGAACATTCCCAATGTCTTGTTTTCTTCCTTGTTGCCCAGCATGAAGAACCAATAACAATGGGTCATTTGTTTCCTGTAGCACATTGGTCTCTGCTTATATGATATATGGATTCGTTTCCTGGAATTACCATAAAAATTAGCACAAACACAGGAGAGAGAAATGTATACTTCACAACTTGGAGACCAGAAGTGTAAAATTAAGGAGTCAGTAGGGCTGTATCTCCTGGGAGAATCTTTCCTTGCCTCTTTTAGTTTCTGGTGGCTCTAGGTGGCTTGACTTGTGAGTGCATCCCCCAATCTCTGCCTCTGTCATCACAGCCTTCCTGTCTGTGTCTCTGTCTTTTCTTCTGTTACAAGGACACTTGTTACTAGATTTCAAGCTCACCCACATGATCCAGGATGATCTCATTTAGAGATCTTTAACTTAACTACATGTTCAAAGACACTTTTTTCCAAATAAGTTCACATTCACAGGTTTTTTGGTATTAAAACATGAACAATTGTTTTTGGGTCTACCATTCAACATACTACAATATGTACAGATTTAAATGAATGGAACTCTCTATTATAGTAAATATAATGTGTAACCTCTAACTAGATAAAGAATAATAAAACTGTATATTTGCTTTGTATTTTCCAGATGTAAAAGGGATTTTGATTTTTTTTAACCAGATTTGACCTTCGTAATCAGACTCCATATAATTTTGAAAAAGAGAGCAAGATTTACTATGATAACCAGGATATACTTACTCATCACCTCTTCATTTATTTACCCTATGAGAACCCTGACAAAAAGAGGCAGTGTTGAAAGTTTTAGTATTAGTTCATAGTCAAGTTTAGAGAAGGGGAAAATGACATTTAACTTCTAACTCACTAAGAAAAGGATTCAGAATTACTTCAACAGCAACACTTATGGAATATGATGGAATGTGATAAAGGCAAAATTCTTCAAGTAAAGCTTCCTAAGAAATAAGTTGAACACTACATAGAAATGTTTAACTAAAATATAAAATTAGTCCTTAACTAAAGCTAAGAGGTTCTTCGTTCTGTTTTTCTATTTTTCATTTAAGATTGCTTAATTTTCCCACCTTAAACCTAATGATATATTATTTCCTATAACTCAATGCATTGCTTTTTCAAACATCAAATATGTTTATAATTTTAAAAAGACCAATGTCTTTTACAAATATGTATTATTTCTTTTTTCCTAAAATTGTGTTATAAATTTGTATTTTATATGTATATTACATATTCCTTTTTTATATAAATTTGCTATTGTAGCTAAAGAACTGAATTTATTTTTATAAGTATTGAACAATTATTTATATAAAACAGACATTTTATTAACAAAAATATCCTATAAGTAAACTATTGGTATTACATATTTAAAATGTAAATGTAATTTCACTTATAAAAATTTGATTTTAAACTATTTGCCTATGCATAGAATGGGATTTGCCTGTGTTACTTATTTAAAATGTATTGGTTATTGCATTACAAGAAACAACTTTGCTTTTACCAACAGTGTGAGTGATTCTCTCAAACCAATTATCCTTAACTATTTTTAAGTCCCCTCAAATTTAAAAAGATAACTTCAATTTTGTAAATAGCTGCATAGCAATGGAAAATTGCCTTTTGTTGTCGTGCAAAAGACAAGATTATAAGAAAACTGCAAAGAAGCATTTCCAAGCAATAGCAAATTATGAAGTATGGATTTAAAAAGGCTTTTCTATCACCAATATTGTAATCTGGCAGATGTCTGCAGCATAAACCATGTCTGCAGTAAGAGCCAGATTTACCTAAGAATTAACTATTGGAAGCATTTTAGATTACAGCACAAAATACTCCCTGACCATTTTGCAAATTGAACATTTCAGTTCACTGACAATTTTGCATTTGTTTTAAAAGATGAGCTTTAAGATGGAAAGCACAGGCAGTGGGACAAGACGTAGAAAGGAAAACATAAGAACTTACAGGAGAAAAGCAGCAGCTGAGACCTTTCACAGAAACCAGTGCCTGAATTCTGTCATGGAAGCATTTACCTCAAGACATGCCAAATTGGTCTCACCAAATGGTCTGGTGAGATTGGAAAGGATCTCAGAAACTAGACTACCCAGGTTAGGAAGAGCCACCTAGTTGTAGGTGCAAACTAGAGAAGAACAACTAATACTATAGCAAAGTAGTTAAAGGCTTATGTAAATTTCAGACATACCCAAATGCAAATGCATGAATAAACAGAGTCAAATAATTAAATAACTAGGAATGGTGCTAGCTGGGTCAGAGAAACTAATAAGAGAGTGGGTAGAGAATCAATCATAGATGAGAGGAGCTATGTTAGTCTGGAAAGACCACTCTGACATGATGGCATTTCTTTTCAATTTTGACAACTGGACAATAACTATGTAAATTCTGTGATCAGATTCTAGTCATTGTAGCCATAAGGTACAAACTTCAACAAAACCAAATTCCACGTCTTATATCCCTCTAAATGTGTAAGGATGACTTGCATGCAAAATTTCATGTAAAAAGAAGACAACTGAGTAGGCTGGTGCATTGTTTTCTAGTTTTACAGAATTCCAAACTCACCATAGAAAGCTTACAGAAAGAGGTAGTTCACTGGGTTCCAGGCCTGGCAAGATTTAGGCTTGCCACCAGTACTTAATCCCAGCCAAAGCACTATGTGTACCTTCCAGTCTACAAGAGAAATTCATTCCAACATTCAAGTATCATCCCTGGTCACAGTAAACAGAACAAGGGAAAGATGTATGAAACCAATGTGAGCTGCTTTGGTTAAGTTACAATAAATTATTAAGTACTTCAGCTAATGGAAAAGCCCAATGTATATAATATCTATAGTTCTTTCTAGGTTTTCAATTATTTCAATATGCTCTAGTTTGGAAACACTTTTATTATCTGAGCTGTAGGAGTGTATTTTGGATAGATCTTAAAATGCAAAAAGGAGAATTACCTCTGTAGTAGAGTGAGGGTAATAACAGACCCCATTTGTCACCCCTGCCTTTATCTGTACAATCTTTATCAATAGCCCTCTAGAGCTCTCCAACTCTGTATAACCATTGGACTTCATTTAGGCCATTGAAATTCTGATGAGCATGACACAAGCAGACACATAGGAACTGGCATGATTGGGCTTACTTGCTCCTGACATAAAAAACACATCCAGCCTAGGCCAATTGTGCCTGGAGAAGAATGAGAGACACAGGAACCAGAGCTGAGTCACCCCAGTCACTCCAGTCCAGGCCATCCTAGAAGCCAACCATATTTGCAAGAGAGCTTAAGCCAAAAAAAGCCACCTACCCAACCTGTGCCTGACAGCAAACACATTAGACGAGCTAAATCCGGGTCTGATCTGCTATAACCTGCAGACTCAGAAGCTAAATAAATACTTACTGTTGTATCCCTCTGAGATTGGGGCTGCTTATTAAGGAGAATTATTGTGACAATCAATTTCTGACATGTACACCACCCTGAAACAGATCAATGGAGCACTGCCCTGATTTTACTTCAACTTTTTGCACAATTTGTGAACTTTGGAAAGGTTAAAGAGAGTTACCTACGTCAGCATGAAAACCCAGCTGTAGTTCTAACAGTGAAAGATCAATGTGGTAAATGAGAGCAATTTCTTGTTTGCCAGCCATGCAATCAACACAGGTGGGGAAAGCAGACTATCTCTTCAGTCAGGAAAGTAAAACAGGCTAGGTGGAGAAAGTGGAGCTCATAGTTGGGTTGGGTTGGGTTGGGTTGGGGGTAGTCAATCAAAGTGGAAGAAACAGTGGGATACTTAGGGCTCTTGCTTTCCTTGCAAGCAATTCTGGCCAATTTAGGTAAACAAAAGATCTTATTGGAAAGAACCTGGATAGCTCACAGAATGAAAAAGAAAATCAACTCGGCCAGCTTAGTTAAGAGTAGGAAAAGGGTATCTCTAGAAAGCTCAGCAGCAGTGACAGGTCTCTTTTGGATGCTTCCTTTGTGGTTCAGTTTTAACCACCTTGAGCCTAAGTCGTTCCTCTGCTCAGAAGTCAAAGACCTGGCAAAGATGATCTCAGTGACTCAACAGTCACATAGGCCCTTCCCCTGACCTCAGTGTGCAGGGGAAGAAAGGCAGGGCATTGTGATTCACAGCTATGCAAGATGCAAGGAATAAGTAGGAGAAACATCCATAAAGTAAAAGAAATGTGTTTCAGGAAAGGCAACAACAACAAAAAAAGTACTAGAAACAAGAGGAGCAATTGAACAAATGCTCTAGTTTATGTAAGACAAATACAGGGGAATAATCCATTTATTTTAGATAGACCCCCTAGCTGAGAAGGGAAATGGTCTGTTTGCGTTGAGAGACAGAGAGAGACAGATGTCTCCAGGAAGGTCTCTCCATCTCAGGGAGGCTGTTCCTCTATTCCCCTGAAGAAGCTTAGCAGGTGGGAAGTGTGTCCTTGCCAGAAAAATGTGATTGCTTCTCAGCATGGCTCCCATTAGCCCAAAGGGTGCTGGAAAACAACCCAGTAAAAACAGCTCCTCCAAAGCACCAGCATCTGAACCAAGGTGGTAGGGACCTAATGACTGACTTGAATGGGTGGGAATGAACATGAACATAATTCCTAAGTAGAAACCCTGCAGTCTCCATTATTTTTTCTAAACCAAGCAGAGTTAAGTATAACATAAAACAGAAATAAAGTTCAAGACTTCATTTGAGAAAAATTTACTTTACAAGGTGGGTCAAGTGACCCTTATGCCATACAAAAGTTCTACCGCAGAAATTATCTACAAGTGAGCCAATGGGGACAGGTGACCAACTGAAAGCCACCTATCACATTTGCAGAGCTCAGGGAAAGAATACCAACAAAATTCATATTCCATCGATCTAAAGAGTTAAGACGATTTCAACCAAGCTAATACACTGGTTCTACTCTTCTGCCTTAACAAATACCCCTGCATGAAACCTAGAGCCAGGTAGAAATTCATAGTTCAACAATATTTTGAGGTTACTGTGCCAGGACACAGAGTGCAGGGAGATCTAGCCCCCAGTCTTTGGCCCATGGCCTGTTCCCTTTGTCTTCCTACCCCAACTCCAGTTTGTACTTCAATGGCCGTCATGGACAAAATGTGTAGAAATCCAGCTCACAAATTTAAGCTCATCCTCAATGTCCCACATCCCACCAGAAATTCAGGTTCTTTCTCTCTCTCTCTCTCTCTCTCTCTCTCTCTCTCTCTCTCTCTCTCTCTCTCTCTCTCTCTTACAAGGACACTTGTGATTCCATTTAGGGCCCACCTAAATAATCCAAGATCATCTCCCTCATTCAAGATCATTAATTCATCACAGGTGTGAGGAATTAGGACATGGACATTTTAGGGAGAACATTATTCTGCCTATCACACCTAAAGTGGCAAGTCTAAATTTTAATTGATTTTGTGAGATTTGCTCTATGTTTCAGTATTTCAGCGAATCCACCGATATCTTGCCTGTCTTCATTCACAGGCTTGAGGTAAAGACAAAAGCATGATGTCCTTGAGATGTTTTTGAAAGTCCTTGAAAGAGTTATCTTTACTTCCTGCCTCTGATTTCCTTTCCTTGTTTAATGTTGAACCCACTCCTGTCAGGTGCTCATCTTCATCAGTTATTGAGGTAATCAATGATCTTCGTATCTCTAAATTGGATATTCATCTTCAGTCCTTATCTTACTTGACCTACCAATAGTCTTCGGACACAGTTGAGTTTTGCTTTCTTTTTCCTTTCTTTCTTCCTTCCTTCCTTCTATCCTTCCTTCTTTCCTCCTATCTTTCCTTCTTTTCTTTCTTTCTTCCTTCCTTTCCTTTTTCTTTCTCTGTCTTTCATCTCTTCCTACTGCCTTTATTTCATATGATCCCTTCTTTTCTTTCCCCTTCTCTACTCTGTTCCTTTCAGTGTTGTTTGACCATTACTTCTTATTTCCCACAATCTTAACTTCAGAATGTCTTGTATGTCTACTTGTTATAGGCTGAATTGTATTTACTCCCCACCCTCAAATTCATATGTTGAATCCCTAACCCCTGTTCCTTGAGAATATGATGTATTTGGAAATAGGGCCTTTCAAGAGGTAATCACAATAAATGAGGTCATAAGGGTGGAACCCTAATCCAATATGAATGATGTCCTTGTTAGAAGAAGAGATGCCAGGGATGCACACACATGCAGAACAAAGGCCATCTGAGTATACTGTGAGAAGGTGGCCATCTGCAAGCCATGGAGAGAGATCTGAGGAGAAACCAACCCTGCTGGTACTTGATTTTGAACTTCTAGCCTTCAGAACTGTGAGAAAACTAATTTCTATTGTTTAAGGACCCCAATCCATGGTATTTTGTTAGGGCTGACCTAGAGGACAAATATACCATCCTTGGATATCTTCTCTTTTCCATCTATACATATTCCATTGGAAATCTCATCCAGGCCCAAGATTTTTAAAAATCATCAGTATTCTAGTGACTCTAATTTTTCATCTCCAGCTCTGACCTTGTTTTTTAAATCGAGACTTATATATGCAACCACCTACTTTCCTTGACATTCCCCATGGGGAGTAATAAACAAGCATCTCCTATTTATTATGTAGAAAACTGAGTTCCTGATAAATACCCCACCCTCCCCCCCAAAAAAAATCTTCCCTTCTCACTCACTTCTATAATGTAGTAAATGGCAAATTCGCATCAGCAAATTCCATCAATTCCTGCTTCAGAACATAACCAAAGTTGAACATTTCTCACTACCTCTTCAATCAAGACTCAAGTTGAGTCACACTCATCTTGCTTCCGGATGATTGTGATAACCTCCTCACTGGTCTCTGCTTCCATCTTGTCCTCCTAATTACTATATTCTCAGAACAGCAGCCAGAACAACCCTTTTAATCATGAGTTGTTTTTTTTTCGTTTCAAAGCTCCCCAGTAGTTTCACATTAGACTCAAAGCAAACATCACAGGCCTTCAAGTTCCTATGTGACCTAGTACCCTGTGACCCCTCTGATCTTGCTTGTCCTGCATCCCTCCTCCCTCCCCTTGCTTCAACAGCCCTGGCCTTCCTAAGATTCTCACATGCTCCCAACTTAGGGCCCATCTATTTGCTGTTTCCACAAATGGAATATTTTTTTTTTTTATTACAGATATTAACGTGACTCACTCCCTCACTTTCTTCAGATCTTTATTCAAATAATATCTCACTAAGGTGTGCTTTCTAAACCTATAACCCACCTCTTCCCATAGACATTTCTTAACCTCTTTACTTTTTTCTCCTTAGCACATATGAAGTCTAATATCTTACTTATTATGTTCTTTTTCTGCCTGTCCTACTAGAAAGTGGTCCATGATGGCCGAATCTGAGTCTGCATCCCCACCCATCACAATACTCAATGTCAAGTTGTTAGGAGCCAAAGCATCATTTAAAACTATCTATCCAGCATATTACATACTTGGTTGAGGTATAAATATATAAACATATACCATATTTAAGTAAGGTAGTGTGTACATTTTTATGTGAACTAATATAGCTGAATGGAAAAAAACACTAGAAAGAAGTAGAACAATATATTAATAGCAGATCATTCTGAGTAGTTATCAAAATAGTTATCTGAGTAGTGGAAGATAAGCCTAGCCACATTTTATTGTATTTTACTACTGCTCAGCATATTTTATATTTTATATAAACTTTTAAATGATTGTCTTTAAATCTATAAAAGAATCAGTAACAGTTTTCCCAATATGTATAACTTAATGAGAAAATCAAGATATAATTACCATACTAAAAATCCTAAAAGCAGTATCAGAAATTTATATATAAATTACCCTCAATGATTCATGGTACTTTTTGTTTAAAGAAAGAAAATTGCTAAATGTTCCAAAGATAAACAAAATACCAAATAATTTGTATTCCTCCAATTTGGACCCCTTGAACTTTTAATTGCCTATTTTTGCTGTATTTGAAAAGACTAATGACTAACCTCCTTCTGCTAAAACTAGAATTTTCAGTAAATCAATAACAAGGAGGTAAGGTGATCTCTGAATTCTTTGAGAGAATAAAAATTCTATAGATTATATTGATTGTGAAAATTCTTAAGGGCAAATGAAAAGCAAGGCAGCAAACTATATTTAGTACAGATTCTTGCCTGGAGCTACAATGTAGAGTTATCCAAGATGCTTCACTTTGGCAAGATCACAGCAGACTCCGTCTGCTTCCTCTCATGCCAGGCAGGGTTGCAGAATCAGTCTGGGTTATGGGATAAGCACCTTGAGCAAAACTGGCAAGCCTATAAACTTGTCCCTCGTGCAATATGTGCCACACGTGTGCACTAATCTATTCTTTGGAGTTCCCCCTTACATTCTGTGCCTGAAAGGGTCCCGTGTCCTCTACCTGAACACCCCAGCTGCCAGGACTGACCCATCAGGATAAATCATGCTGCCTTTCATGATCAAATCATGTGACTTCTTCTAGTCATTCTCTTGTTTGTCTCTAATCTCCAACCAATCCAGAGAACTACTTTGCCCTTTAGAAATTAATTTAACAGCTGATGGGCATGAAAATTGGTTATGGGATTTCTTTCTTTCAAGCAGCAGACTCAGATTAACAAGACCTTCCAGGGTCATGAGAAAGATGAAAGACTGGGTGTGACAGAGAGGGCTGCAGTCCTTGCTGTCCCAACAGTGGTGGAAACACCATGTTGTGGGCCAGCCTTTTGAGTCGCACTATCCCAATAGCCACTCTTACTGGTAGGGCCAAGCCCTGGTTGAAGGGGTAGACATTGGCAAGCATTTTTGCAGTGTTTAGTTGGAGTTTGTGGGAGAAAAAAAAGGAGGGAGACAAGAAGTAGGGCAGAAACTTAAGATGTGAGTCAATGAAAATACCCAAGGGATTCCACAGACATAGAAAGGCAAATACTCAACTCAACAGCTGTAGAGCTGCAAAATCATCTGCTGCAAAGCTGAAGAATGACCTCCCTTTCCATAACCCAAGCCTTCAATCAAGCCAGGACTCTCACAAATATCCGTCATCTCCATGTTCCTCTTTGGGAGCAACTAGATGAGGAAAAGGATCAGAATTCTTCTTGAAATGACTAAATGAGCCATTTTCTGAATTGCTTCAGCAAAATAAGAGCCACTGAGCCAAAGGGGGGAAAAAATCAGAAAAATGAGAGCCACACTTCTCTCTGGCCTGGGAGAAAGTCCTACTCTTCCACTACCACTGAAACGGAGTTCTGACCAATTTCACCTGATTCTCAAAAGCCAAGCTGTCTTGGTGGGAGAGTGGCAATCATGGTGCCACCGGTGAGGTACTGCGTCCCAGGCGGACATCTGTATAACCTACACCCGCCATGGCTACATCTTTCCTTCACTTGCTGGCTGTGTGACCAAGAGCGGAGAGAAGGGCGCACTTCGTGTTGTGTCTGCGATGAGAGAAACAGAGTCCCACTTACTGCCAGATGTGGCAGCTATTGTAACCTGTAAGGTCTCTAGCATCAATTCATGCTTTGCCAAAGCACACATTCTGTATGTGGAGTCCACACCACATAAGAACTCTTTTCGAGGAATGATCTGCAAAGAAGATGTCCGAACTACAGAAAAAGACAAGATTGAAATTTATATGAGTGTTTGCCCAGATGCCAAAGTGATCTCTCTAGGTGATGCACACACAGTCCAACAACCTCCTGACCACTGCTGAAAATGAACTAGGGGTGGTAGTGGCTCCCAGTGAAGCAGGTGTACAGATGGTTCCCATCAGCTGGTGTGAGATGCAGGGCCCTAAGACCCACACTAAAGAATTCCAGAAAGTGGCCCAAGTACAGCCTGAATTCTTGCAAACCAAAAAGCCATATTTTACTCCAAGGAAGGGGGTAAACTGTTTCCAAGAGTACATGAAAGGAACAGGAAGAGGCCATTGTCTGTATTGATATACCTGGGTTCAGCTACAACCAGCTCTAGAAAAGTCTGCCAGAAACTAATTATGAAGGTGGAACTTTTCTCATGAACCTTTCAGTGAATTTCGTACCCTTGAGTAATAAATTTCTCCTTTGGGGGTTCCATAAACAAACTGTACAATGTTGGAAATGGAAATACCTATTTTTTGACAGTCTTATAAATATATATATATATTTTTGCTGTTAACAAAGAAAACAGTTTTATTAAGGGGGGTGGGGGGAAGCCAAGCTGTCTCAAATGACATGTGATCTACAGAAGCTAAGTTGAAATATAAGTGACATCTGTGACATCCCAGGGTCTCAGAACATGGCCAAGATAAAGGACTTTCAATGGACCAAGTATTTTCCATGAAAATTACTGAACAAAGGCTATTAAGTCTTGCTGTCACTTCATTTACATTTTTCTGGCCTAGAAGCTCTACCAAGATGAGCAAAATGCTCCCTTCAGAAATGGTGAGTCCAGAGCAAGTTCTGGTTAGTAACTGTTGTCAAAAATACCTTAGATAATTTGCAGTCATTATGTGGCATCTTCATATTCATAATGAAGTCACAGAAAACAAACACTTAACTTGACAACTTGCTGGCTAGTTCAAACTAACAGCATCCACTGGTAGCACAGTAATATTTTTCACTCCTTCTTGGGAAGCTGCCTTTCTTCTCTCTCCTGTCTTCCCTCAACCCAAATAAAATTTATTATTTTCCTGAATATCTCAATCCAAATATTACCCCTTAATTCACCAGTGGCTCACTTGCAATATAGAAATAGCATTTACATGCCTCTCCTCTACTTCTCTAATATGTCTTATCACATTAAGGATATGACTTCTTGCATTTGACCCTGAGCTCAGTGTTTAAGAAACTCGTAATAAGATCTGTTAGAAATAATGAAAGGCCCATCCCCCTTCAGGTGCTTTGTCCTTCCCTTGAATTATTTCCCCAGTTTCATTCATTTTTAGTAGGTCTTTGACTCAACTGTCATTTTTTTTTTCTTTTAATTTTATTGTTGTTGTATTACATCCAACTGTCATTTTTTATTCATTCTTTTTTCTTACTTTCTCTGAAGCAGGCTTCTGCCCCAATTACTCTTTTAAGCATCACCTTACTGATTGTCTTCACAGTGGTGATCAGATTCTGTGGCTATCTTCTTTCTTTCTGTACTTTTTCATTAATATCTATCTTACAAATTGTCAGTGGGAGTCTTGCCTGTGCTGTGTACAGCTTCTCCCTCAACACCTGGGATACAGAAAGCACTCAAGTTTTTGTTGAAAGGATGACTCCAGGTTTGGATGGACAGCAGAGTTCTGTACAGAAGTTTTCCACCCAGGACACAGACCAAGAAATACCAGGCAAGCAGGCAGTAGTTTCTGAATGTGATTTTTTTTGCTTATGTGCTAGGTTTGCACACACTTGTTAGGCCTGTGGAGTGTGGCACTTGACACACAGCATAAATCTTCCTGACCTACCCGTGCAGGTGTGTGTGCGCGGTGCACCAGGCAAGCCCGTTGGCAGGGGTCCAAGTCCTCGTTAGAGCTTTTTACCCACCAAACACGGCACGCAGCTGCAAAAGAATGCTGACAATTTGCCTTTCGCATACATATAAGTCTTTGTGGCCTTTGGTTAAATTTGTTCTGATGTATCCAACCTCTTCCTTTTTCCTATTTTTTTTTTTCTTTAGCTAGAGAGGATTTGGCTGGCCTATAAAAAATGTTCATGTCTTTTTTCCTGTTATCATTAAAAATATAGTCTTTTATTTTTATTGAATTTATTGGGGTGACATTGGTTAATAAAATGATATAGGTTTCAAGTGTACAGTTGTATAATACATTATCTGTATATTCTATTGTGCTAACCACACAAAGTCAAGTGTCCTTCCATCATCATTTATCCCCAAGTGTTAGTTTATTTAACCTTGTTCCAAACTTTACAAAAACAGGGGATGTTTGTAGGGAGAAAGCTTGTATTCATGTTAGGATTGCTTATCATATTAAGTATTTGAGTAAGTTTGCCTCTGAAGTTCTGCATGTGCACACAAGAGCCTTTAACTATTGTTTTAGAAACTAATTTCTAAATGCTCTAATGTTCTAAATGCTTTGGTACTTGTTAATCATGGCTAATCTTCTTTTAATGATATAACTAAAATTCTTGATAACATCATCAAGAAAAAACTGGCATTCCTCACATTCTCTTTAGTAAAAAGTTATGGCTTTGGAACAGATGTTTATTTGCCTTAAGTGCATAACAATTCTTAATCAAGAGGAATTTTGTTGCATGAAAATGTCAATTTTGTATATAATTATTGGATAATCCATTCCAATTTTTCTGTCAAAATCTAATGTGCAAAAAATATTTTATTGAAGCCAAACAATATTTTCTTCATTTTATTTTACTTTTTCTATATAAATGTTGTAAAACTGAACAATCAGGAGAAGTGAATTTGTGAGTGTTTTTTAAATAAACCATGATCTGTTTGGAAGTAAAAACAAATTACCTGTTGGGGGAGGGGTGCAAAACCATGTAGTCTAACATAAGGTTTAATGCAAACTTTTTTCAATAAACATTCCACATCAGTAGCTATTTTTATCAATCAAATTTGGTATTTTAATCAAAACCAATATATTAATATAATTAGTAAGAGAGAGGCCACCAGCAATAAATTCTCAACCACTCTTCTCTCTATATCATATTCTTTCCAATAAAGCAAAGATCTCTCAACAGGGCATCCAGGGTTCTAATGGGGTAGCACTAGAGTCCTCTCCTGCTGCTCTTTCCTACACAGTTTTCCTAGCACACTGGACTACTCTCCATCCTCAGAACATTGCTGTGAGCATTCACACTTCTATGCTTTTCTGCATGGCATTTCTTCTTTATCCTTCTCAATTATTCAGCCTGAATAAATGGTTCATTCTTCTGTGTTCCCATACAATTGTACATATCTAATTATTAATTTAATTGTTCAAACATTTGTCTCCATATCTTGCTACTTCCTCAACTCCTCCAGAGCAGTCAGGTTTTCTTATTCATTTGGTAGTCCTTGTAGACAGCCCAACACTAGCATATTCTGGCTAACGTAATCACTCAAAGATTATCTAAACTTTTATCAATGTTTAAACCTGCATGTATATATTTCTGCATTGATGTGATTATTTCAGCTGTTACCAGAAAAATGAAATGTTACACCTAATAAAAACATTGTCAAAAAAAAAAAAAAATCCTTCTTTTCAAAAAGTCTTTATTGACTATTTTTAAATTCTTTTTTCTTTAAATGCTTATTGATTGACTGTCATGTCATATTACCCAGGTGAGTTGTTCAATTCAGTATCCACATTTTCCATTAAAAAAAAAAAAAAGAGGCAAGTCCTGGCTGATGTGGCTCAGTAGACTGAGTACTGTCCTGTGAACCAAAGGGTCTCTAGTTTGATTCCCAGTCAGGGCACAAAAAGAAAGAAAGAAAAGAAAAAGGAGGAGATACTTTGTGTCTTATCTCAAGAACTAAAAGAAAATACCAAAATTGCTTACAATAACTTTTACCAATAATAAATATTATGTGATTAAGTCACTGAACCAATAATATACTAGGAAATCAAATGAGAAGAGCATGTGGCTGAAAGCCCCGATAAAAATGTTACAAAGATGATAAATTTACACCAAGAGATAATAAGTCTATTATTAGCAATCTGTGATTTATATCAAAACAAAATAATAGGTCAGCTTAGCTGTCTCTGTCAATCTCTTAACTTATTAGCTTTCAGCCTTTGTTCAAAATGAAATCCTTTGCATAAAATCCAGCTCTTTTTGCTGTAGTCAGCTCTATGAATATATAGGGAAGTGATTTTATGGCCATACCTTCATTTCTTATTTCATTGAGTTATAATGACACTGATGAAAGCACTGGACCTCAGGATGTGACAAGTGAGGTTCTCTGAGACCATGCCAACAGGCTGTCTCTTCAGCCAGTGTAAATACAAGGCAAGGTCACTCCAATTGGGACAACGATTGCTATGTGTTTTCAGCATGATCATATTCACCAAACATGTAAAATATTAGAGCTCTTAGTTTGCATGCATCTAAATGTGTACCAAAATGTCATTTTCCTCATGTCTATTAAAAGAATAAGTTACATTGACTCCACCAACTTGTAACAATTTTCTTATGATGATTTAGATGACTCATGTCAACAAAGTTATCCAGTAAAGTTTCAAGCAACAACTTATTTTATTTGAGTTTTCCTGTAAAATTATGTGAGGCAAGAAAAAGTGTTTACCTCAAAACTTCTCTCAAGGTAAAAAAGAAATTGACACTGCTCAGTATCATATTAAATCATGCTAATTTTCTTGTTTTGATATTATACTACAGTTATATAAGATATCACTACCCTAGGAAACTGGGTGAAGGGTTCAAAGAATTCTATGCACTACTTTGGCAACTTCCCATATGTCCATAGTCATTTCAAAATAAAATGTTAAAATAAATAATCTTGGCTACATCCAAATATCTGAATGTTTTCCAAAGCTAAGATATGGAAGTATGGAGAATTTGTCTTACTCTAATCCTCTTTAGCCCAAACTACAACTTAGAAATAGCTTTGGAAGAGAAAAAATTCTCATATGGAGGTATGTGTGTGTGCGTGTGTGCGTGCGTGCGTGTGTGCGAGTATGTGTAGAACATGGGGAGAAGTAGACCAGAGACCAGTAATGATTCTTGGATTTGGTGTTGTTGAGTTGTTGAATCCTTTGGGATGATTTTACTTGCAAGTAAGAGAGGATCCAACACAAAGTGAATTAAATTGAAGTACACTGGCTCAGGCAGTCCAGAGACTATTTAGGCTTCTGATATGGTTTGATAAGGACTCCAATCTATTTATCTATAGTTCACTGAGCTCTGCTCACCCTGGTGTTTCAACAACTTCACCCTGATACTGGCTTTTCTCGTGATAGCCTAGTATCTGTTGCAGTTCCAGGCCTTACATTAAGATTCCACATCATCCAGAAGAAAGATAATTTCTCTTCTCCCACCTTTGAATAAGTGTCGTGGGCTTCACTCTAATTGGAGTAACTTATGTCATGTAATACTTCTGAACCAATTACCATCACCAAGGAGATGGAAATCCACTGTGGGCTAAGCCAATTAGAGTCTACTTCGGAAGCTGGAGCTCAAGTTAACTATCTGGATTCATGGCTTCTCTATGAGAAAGAAGGGAAGAAAAGACAGTAATGTCCACTGCAAACAAACATGTAAATAACAGAGGCTGCACCTGCCTAAAAACCATTTGGATAGTACTAAGTAGAAATGTTTATCCCTTCATTTACTGTTTAATCCATTAAATGGTTGAGTAACAGATCCATTTAATCAAGTATGCAATGTGAAAGATATGTTTTGCTTAATTAGTTAGCCAGCCCATTTTTCTAATGATTAGAGAACCAATTCATATTCTACTACTTTAACAAGATGTCTTGATAGAGTGGGTTTCCAAATACTGGTTAAATTTTATATGAATGTGTATTTAGACTGTGCTTATATAGGTCTAGTGTTTTTCCAGGAATTTTTTTATTTGCCAACTTTAAAAATGAATTCATTAAAGCAACCAAGTAATTTACTCTATTTAGGAATATTTAAAAAATAGAACTAACAAAGAACTAACACAGTCATATATTGTGTACACAGTGTAAATTCAACCAGTTGAAAAGTTGAGAAGAGTTGGGAAGCCGGCATTTTCTTTCTTCTACAAATTGCCACTGAAGTGATTTATTGCTCCTTTCACCTCCATCTCCAAATTTACTTATAATTCTATCAAATCAACAGTTGTTTTAGCAACATAAAGCTATATACATATTCAAGCTGTTTGCCCAGTAAATTAACTACAATATTATGGAAGCATTTTTCATATGCAAATATATACTATGAAGTGCACTAAACTGAACACCAGCAGCAGTTTCCTCTAAATTTCAAAAATCAACTCTTAAAATTTATCTTCTTTAACCATCTGGTCATGGAACTAAATGACTTAACATAAAAATCATCTCACACTTTAACTGGCTTGAGAGATGATAAATTTTTGTTTTTAATATCTTCTATTATTCTTGCATTTCAATGAACAATACAGAGGTCCCGATATTGCTATGTATACTGTATAAAGCTCCGATACCCAATGTGCATATCTACTATTTTTGATATTCTAGAATTGCCATTGTCCACATACTCCTACTTAATGCTTCACTGTTATTCTCTTCTAGACACATCATTCTTTTAAAAAAAATAAAGATACAAAAATATCTTTTGATTCCTTCAATATTCTGATTTATCTTCTTGTCCTGACTGAATTATGGTCATCACTCTCTTTTATTTTAATTATCCTGTGCCATCCTCTATCTGATTTACTGTAACCTGTTAAGTGTAAAAGGCCTTGTATATTCACTGAGGATTTTGGGTTTTAGAACACAATGTAAACATTATTGCTCCCATGCTTCTAGATCAGTATTTTTTTTTAACTAGATGCTCTTCTTCACAAATTTGCAAAAAAGAAATTTTACTTCTCTTTTGCTCTCAAGATTTAGTCCTCAGGGTTGGCTTTGAGGTTTCGTGGTAAAATAAATAAATAAATAAATAAATATTTAAGCTATTTTCTTTATGGAAAAGGAAAGCATGTTAACTGAACAACTATAAGAAAAACTGTCCAAATGTAATATTTTAGAAATTTGAAAACTACATATTTTCCCCGTGATCTAAATGTAATTTTATTCTAAATTATAGTTTTAAAAAATCCAAAGCTTGTTTCCTAAATCAAAATAACCTTCTGCAACAAAAAGTAAAATGATTTTAAGAAGACAGTTTTCACCACCAAAGTTATTTCCTCTCACACTTTCCTCTTCTTTCTCCAAATATCCATGAGAGAAGTACAATGCAAGGTATCTTGAAACAAAAATATATTGATTCCCAGTAGCTGTGAGAAATATTAACACCTCTTACTTAATCTTTAACCAGCAAAAATGAAAGAGAGAGAGAGAGAGAAGAGAAGAGGGAAAAAATTGTTTTGCAAGAGCAGCTTTGTTTTACATTCTTGGGGAGACAAAAGCCAAGTACTTTAGTAATTACACAACCAAAGGAGTTTAGTGTTTTTTGTTCTACTGAGATAAGTAACTCGCCCAAAGGCAAATGGTCCCAAAGAAGGCAAAGTTAATGGTTTTGCTGCCATAAATTCACTCCAGGAGAAACACCTTTGCAGCTGGTCACAGTGAGGAAAGGACTCTTGCCATCTGTATTCTGCACACACATTGTCCAGCTTCAATTATACCACAGGAGACCAGCACCCTGCCCCACTCCTCCCCACCCCCAACCTGCACTGGAGTCACACTAACTTGCTTTCACATCCCAGATTCTGCTCCTGTTCCAACTCATAACTTCTGCTCTTTTCTTCCTTCATCCCTAGGAATGAGACAATTATAGTGTAAATTCCATAGGGTTGGTATGAACATTAAATGAGATAATACATTGAAAATGTATGTAAGTTCCCAATCTCACCCTCTTTCAGCAAAAACCGAGAGTAAGATTGGTTTTCTTTTAAATCCATATAGATAGAGTTGAAGAAAATCTTCAAATGTCAACCCAAGATAATTCAAATGTACTGACTTGTTACAATTGATGTTATTGGATGTTTTTCTCCCATACAAGAAAAGGAACACCTCTAACAGGAAAATACGATGAAATAATTTAATACAGAGAAAGCTAGTTCTACTGCTTTTATCTTTCTTCCAAAAAAACTGAACATAATAATAGCAAGCAACTATAAAACACTTACCTTCTGCCATGCACGCATATTAGTCATTTAACCTTTTAAACCCTGGTACTATTATAACCATTTGAGAGATGAGAAAATTAAGTAACTTTGAACCTCATTTTCCTGAGGGCACCAAAGCAAAAGAATGGTAGAGTTATGCTCCAAACTAAGCAGAATTTATGTTTTCTCACTACTGTACACTGCTTCCCCTATAGATGAGCTTCTATGCCTGGGCCATTCTAATGTCATTAATGCCTAGAATTTGGTTTCTACAGGATGTAAACCAGTTCTGTTTACATCCTGTAGAAACCAAAGGAGACATCTGTGATCCTCTCCAGAGGTGGCAAGTTGCAGATTTCTATTCAGAGGTAAAATGATACATTTTAAACACATAACCACTTTCACCTAACCACCACCACCTAACAATTTGGCCTTGAGCAGTAGGACAAATGGGTCTTGAAAAATAAACATCTTTGATAATTTACACTATCTTTATGGCTTAGCAAAATCATCTAGAATGAATTATTTTTCTCTTGCACTCAAAATTTCAGTATAAAAACTTGTAAATCTGCACAAACTTGAAGCATCTTCCACAGAAACTTCTGGATATGGCACAAATCTAACATTTCACTGCCATGGTATTCATCAATATCACCTGGCGATTAGAACTAGTATGATGAATCTTGGGCTTGATTCTGATAGCTTTTGAATGACAACTTATTCCCTCAAAAGAAAATTGTTATCATCTCAATTCGATATACTAGGTCCTGTGGTGATCATGGGGTGTCCCTCAGTGACTCAAAAGTACTTCCGTGGTAGATGCTGTGGCACACCTCCTTCCCAACTGAGACACCCCCACTCCCATCCCACTGCTGCTAGCATTGGTCACTGAGAGTTCTCAGCTGAGACTGTCTTCAGGCACTGTTTGTATCTAAAAATGGTCACTTTACCCAAAGTTCTGCCTCCTTCTCTGAGTCAGCTCACTTTCAGTGACAGTTAATATGGGGATATAAGGCTCTGGCCTGTGTACCGCTCTTTGGGGCACTCTAGGGCCATCCTAGCTCCACACACAGCACCCTAGGGGATCAGCTGAGGTCTTTGTTGGAACTGCATCTCAGTTCAACTTGATCCTCTTCCCAATCCTACTTCCTTCATCCTCCTAGAGCTATGGATCCCAAGAGCACTCCTTGGTAAACCTGCTGCCACAATCCTGGGTTTGAGAGTCTGTTCCTGGAGAGCCTGACCTGCAACAATTGCTTAACAAAAGAAGTCAGCAGGTCTGGGGCAAATGTTTTCCACCCATGTAGACCACAGTGGTCTGTCCTCTGCCCTCCCCTAATGAGCACCATTTGCATTCTGTGATAGGCTGGCGCAGTATTTCTGGAAAGGGCATTTTTCTCGGGTCATTGTAATTATGAAAATTGCTTCAGTTAAGGGCTGTCATTGAAGGACTTCACTGTAAATGCAACACACAAGTTAATCCCACAACATCATCTAAGAAATGACTAAAATGTCATGCTGAAACAAGTTAGACAGTGTGCAAAATAAGCGGTATGAACTTTACTAGACTGTTGACTCAACCACCAAGATTTCAACTGAAAATTAACCTTTTAATGATCATAAAATTACATAAAGCACATATATCAGGTAAAATAGGGAGCATATTCTTCTGGAAAATGTTATTTTCTCTCCAATTTGTCAGGCATGTACATGCACCTCTTCAGAGTTCTCTATTTTGTTGGCTTAAGATTAAGTTTTCATTCTCATAAATGGAGAAAAATAGGCAAAGAAATAACAGATCTTTAACAACAATGTCTTTTGTTTTCACAAAACTTTTGCAGGCTTATAACACCCTGGAGGCAACCATGAGACCTTAAATGGACCTACACATATGGGGCCTACATGAGCCTACACAGTTTTCCAAAGAAGCTAAGATCTGGACCTAAAACTAATAAATTACTATTGTATTCATTAACAAAGTTTCCTGGAATCTGTCAACTTCTTATTGATTATTTTGTATAAATTTAACATTATCTCAGTATTTAGAGGAATCTTCATTTCTATATTTCTTTAGAGTTTTATCTCGGGTTCAAAAAATGGAAGTGATTTAAACTTGAGTTTGTACTTGTTCTTTTTTTTTTTTAACCATCAGCTATATTTTCTAAATATGGCTGCAACAATACCTCCCATACTACTCTGTTTTTCTCCTACAGTGTGATCCTGACATTTCTCTTACAAAGTTCTATAACATAGTGCCTATGTTACTCTGTCTTGGAAATTTGTTGCACCCTCATGACCACTTCATCCAGGATACTAGCAGAAGTGAATCAATGTGGCTTTCAAGGTGTGGGGTCCTGCTGGACATGGCTCTTCCAAACCCATAATGGAAGGCCAGTTAGAGGGGCCCTGGCCAGAAGGAATGTGTGTTGCTTTGGAAATGGATTGTAATTCCCTCCTTATCTCCTTGTGGGAGCAAATTCTTGTCCTGTGTGAGTGCTTCTTGACCTTTTCTCTCCGCACGTATGCACTGAGGTAATATAGTTTAGAGTCACATGCAAGACACATTCCTCCTTTGGGAACCTTTAAAATAAGTCTCCAAATCAGGGAGGTGAGGTCCTGCTTAGCCAATCTGCCACCATTGGTGCTCTGTAACGTGAGTAATAAGGGCTATGTCTGCTCCATCCAGATCTCCTTGTGATTTTTTTGGCTTATCCAAACAAGCATTTGAGATCCACAGGCTTGACCTCTTGCACTACACAAAGTTGGAATATAAAATACCATGCATTTCAGCCTTGGTCTCTTGAGGTTTAGCTCTTGAAACCCAGTTGCCATGCTGGAAGTAATCCCAAGCAAGCAGAACAAAGATTTCCCTTTATCAGGGAAAATTCTCTAAAGGCCAAAATTAGGTTATGCTATCGCTTATACATTTCATTATACTGCATTTTTCTAACTGATCCGTTAGAACCATAGCAATTAATTAATTGAAATATTTATTTATAGACATCTTTTCCTATTAGACTTTAATTCCAGGAGAGCATCAACTGAGTCTGTCTTATGCTTGTCTCCTTCATGTCTAGAATGCCTGCCATGTGACAGATAGTCAACAAGTATCAACTGAATTAAAGAAGGAATAAAACTGTCAACAACTGGCATTTCTAACATCAGGTATTTGGCCTTAAGGATGGGGTAACGCTCTCACGGAGGATTTGAAAGCCTACAAAGGGATCACCACTATTGAACTAAAAATTAAATGCTAATAAAACTGAAATCTGAACAAAGCCAGACTTGCAGAAGATACTTATAAGCACCCGTGTTTTCTTAACTCAATTATCCCCCTTCTTGACAAGATTACCTTTGTGCCCTTTAAAGCCCTGCAGTCCCCACCATGACGCTTCAGATGTACCTGTGGAATGGATTATCTCATTTGTCTAGAAATACCTTTATAGTCCTCCTTTCTTGTTCAAAAACACTACAGCAATATAGTCATAAATGTGAGTTAGTCATAGGTCTTGGTGCTAACAACATTTTGGACAGAACAATTCATTGTTTTGGAGGGAGAGAGGGACTGTCCTGAGCCCTGTGGGGTGGGCAGCAACTTTCCTGGCCTCTACCCACCAGATTGCAGTAGCAACACCCCCCATCTCCCACCATTATCCCACTTGTGATAACTAAAGCTGTCTCTGGATGTTGCCAGATGTACCCTGGCAGGAAAAAGTGATGAGTCACAGAGAAAACACAAAAAAGCTGCCAGGCAACCAACCATCAAGTCCCTGCCAAGGGTATCCAGTCCCTTGATAGTATGGCTGGTGGTCTTTTCAGTATCCCTCCATAGCCAGGTCCAGGTGGACCTGTCCTGGTGCTATGTAGTCTCACTTTGCTCTATAATGGGTCTACAAGCCTTCTGGCCTGTCAATAGACGAGCACTCTTCCTAAGTCATTCCTCAAGTCAATGCTTTCATGCATTAAATACCTTCCAGAGGTTACAGACTACTCTTTAACATGTTCTAGACACAAACTACACTCAGTTCCTCCACTACCCTCTCTCAAAGGGCCCCTTTAAAATTCAAGACATGCCCACATAGGGTGAGCATGGCTGAGACTCAGCCTGGGACCTTTACCATAATCATGTGTGAAATAAATAATGCTCATAACAGGACAGAGCAATAAATTACTATATTGAGCTTCCATTCCCAAATCTTGCAGGAAACATTTGCTAAAATCCATGAGTAGCCATTTGCTTTGCAACAGTGACATTCCCCTACAGGGATAGCAGGCCTGAAAGTGTCATGAAGGTAAACACCTCTCCACATTCCTTGAAGTAGCCCAGGTTTTTCCAATGGTCACATTCCAAGTGACATTCTCTCCAAGACAGTTCCACATTTCAATGCATTAAAACTGATGTTGTAACATGGATGGAACTGGAGAATATTATGCTTAGTGAAATAAGCCAGTCAGTGAAGGACAAATATCATATGATCTCACCCATTATAAGACAACAATGAACAAAACTAACAACAAGCAAAACAGAACCAAATATATGAATACAGTGAATAGGCCTTCAGTGGTCAGGGGGAAGGGGGTGGGGGGAGGGGGGAGGCAGAGGCAAGGAAGGGGAGCAGTTTAGACAAGAACCTAGTATAAAGGAACCATGGACATGGACAACAGGTGGGATTGACTTTGGGGGAAATGGGTGGGTGGGGAGGGGGACAGAGGGGAGCAAAAAGGGAATGGATGTAATACAACAATAAAATTTTTAAAAAAAGCAAAAAACTGATGTTGTCTCCAGGGTCCCAGGCAGCAGAGAGCCAATAACTGGCATGGCTTTCTGCTTTCCTGCTGGTCTGTTTATAAAGGAGGCAGCCTGCTTACAAATGATCATGTTTGAGAGGAACCTCGGAACATTGCTCACTCCCTCTCATTTCAGGGCTGCCTATCTTCTCTGACTGGGAGTGTGCTAGATTCATGAGGGAGATACTACTGTTGCCCAGCCCTCACATAGATTACTTGCAAAAGCCGGGATCTCTGTGCGGAGTACCGATGCTCTAGAAAACATGTGGTAGCGACTGTCTGTGAACTCAAAGCTTGCTGCTGTCCATATTTTCACCTAGGGTGGAAACGTTATAAGTTCTTTCTTAGTATTCCCCAGTGCTCTGCAGGTTCATTTAAGGGTGTCCTCCAAGACAGATTATATCACTACCTCATTCTTCAGTTGCTATGTGGCAGGGTTGAAAAATTATTCTATGTTGTTTGGAAATTCAGAGACCTCTTTACCATCTATGGAATAATCCAATATTGGAAATCATTTTTTTGGCAACTGAAACACTGAGAGTGAGATTTGAGCTTATTTTCCACTATGGCAAAATGGATATATGTGTTGTTTTTATTTCACCCATGGATAGGAAGGTTGTAGAATATCAAGTACTGTAGTCTGGGACCTGAATATGCAAGTTGTTTATGATGAAACAGAACTCACCATTCACATAGATGCCAATGACTCTGACCTACATGCCCTTGATAATAGGAACTGTCAGTGATGCTCTTGGGATACAGAGCACATGCTCAGCTGATGACATAGCAGAGCAAAGCCTCAAGTAGCATGTGCAGCCTATTCCTTCCCAAAGGCAAAGGGGAGTTTAGTCGCAGGTCACCACTGGTCAATACAGTTTAACATTTGCCTATATCACCAAGAGCTCATCAGCCTTGAGCAGGAAAGGAATGTTCTTTCATGTTAGCAATTATTTCTGTCAGTCAGTTAAAATCCCAATTCAATGGGAGAGCTATTTCAGGAAATAATGTTCTTTGAGTCATAAAAAATAAAATAAAATATTAAAAATAAAAGCTTGTGACAGATCATGAGTTTAGCATAATTTTCAAAGAAAAACATAACAATTAATAAAATGTTATCAAAATTTCTACAGCCAATCTGCAGTACAGATTCCAAGCCAGCTCCACTAATGATTTTATTTAGGTAAAGCTTAACAGTCTCTCTGTCTTATCTACTAGATTTCTACATGCTTAACAGTGGATATTAGATTTTGCTTCAAGAATCTCTAGGACACAAATTGCTGACAATTTCCACTTAGCCTCTGTCCTGAGGACCAAAGCAGGTAAGCCTCATCTGGAATATAAAGGAGAGACAATGAAATGCAGAAGTCATGGTATTTGAAATCACTTACCCATGCTTGGGTCGCATTTGGGGTAGACTTCTGAGCGCTTTTCCTTCTATTTATACTGTCAGCTAACTGCATGGAAGTCAATGTGGTAGAACAAATTAAGTAAAAATAGCAGAGAGAAGAATTTAAATAAGCATACTCTGAAATACTCCCAGGAACAAGAGAAGCTGTGCCAGATAATAAGCATAAACAAAATGTCACTTTACATGTAGCCAAAACTGTTGAAACTTTCCATATTAATTTAAATGTCCAATTTTATCATTGTTGTGACCACTGTTGGGATGTCTTTGTAGCTGCATTGGAAATATCTTGCTTGTGAACTGAAAATTGGTATGCGAGAGGAGAAAATGTGTTCAAGTTCTACTGTGCATTTTAGTTCACCTTATGCATTCCTGGTAAGATATTATTAAATGCACTGTAATCTGGTTCTAGCTCCATGGTGCCCTACCAGAGCCTTTTCTGAGGGCAGGTGTTCCCAGCCCCCAGTTCCCAAAGTCTCACAGCTGCATTCCACACTAGAAATTGCCTCTGCTGCAGAGAACTGCCTTGCACATATCTCATGGGAAGCATGGCCCCACACTAACAGCTGACTGGGATGGGTATATTATAAAGGCCAAACCCCTTTGCTTCCATTTGAGAAAACTTGAGGTATCATCCCAGCTCTAGAATTCCCCTGGAAATCAGTGGAAGCCTCACTTGCAACTGGATTGGAAATCAGCTTCTATATCTTCTCCATTCTACCACCCTGCTGTCCTTACCAGTTTTCCAAGAACACTCCCCAACAAACCTACTTCCACCTAAAATGCCTTACCTCAGAATCTCTTTCCAAGGAACCTAAAAGAGTTGATGCCAGGAGTGGTTTCAGGAAGAAGATCCTAAACTGGGATTTGAGAGCTGGATCCCCTACCAGGCAGCTGGCAATGAGCCTCTCACCACTAATGGAAGGTGGAGTAGAAATAGCATCAGGTGTGCTACAGCTGTGTGGTTGTTAAAACATTCACTGTGGTGGAATAGATAGGATACCAATGGAAGGGGAAACATTAGCTAAGGCAATGTATTTAGTATTCAAGAGATGTGGGGAAAAGGCAACTATAAGGATGGAATTGGGTGGCTGTTGAGTGCCATTAAGTCATAAAAAGAAGTAATGACTGACTAAGGGTAATTAAGCACCAAATCAAGGCAAAAGTAAATGCCTGGCTAAATGCATTATCGAGAACTTAAAAAGTATGCCTGTGAATATGGACCCCAAGACAACATTAGATCAAAGAGGAAAGGAGACAAATGTGCAGTTGAATTAGGGCAAGTTTGATAATATGGGAATACTTGCTCAAAATACAGATTGAACACTCTGACGAAGACTCCGGAAACAATGCTTACGTGCTGCTCAGAGAGCTCTTGGAAGCAAAAGAATAGCCCACACTAAATGAAGTGAAGATTCCATAACCAATATAATAATGGGTCGGATTAGGATGCAAAAGACCTAGGAAGCTGGGTGTGGCAAAGTAGATCTATTGCCTAAAACCTTCTATTTTCTGCAGGAGGCAAACAGAACCCTCTCTTTGCTGACACTGTAAGAATGTGCTGGTAAGAAGGGCACCAGCATCGCTGAGAAGCTCAGTAGCAGCCATCTCCTAAAGAATGGAAGAAGGATCAGTAATTTTCCTGGCCCAGTGCAAAATGAAAATGTGGAGTCTCTTGCTTAAGTACAATTTCAAGATTGTAGTAGCAGAGCATTAAACAAAGTGTGGGGCCCTCTTAAGTGTAGGGCCCTGTGCAGCTGCACCAGAGGTATGTCCAAGAAGCCAGTCATGAGTAGGGCTAATGGTAAAACTTGTTACAGAACAAGGCTTCTTCACGACAATGGGGATGATAGAATCCTGAAACAATAGAGACCAAGTGCCAGCATTTCTCTCTCTCAGAAACAAGTGACACAATTATCATAATAAGAAGCAAGGTTGGAATAGAAGCCAGGGAAGCCTGACTCTCACAGAACTAGGCAGATAGTCAATAGGAGACTGTGTTCCTAGAGGCAAAATAGATGGGCAGCAAATGAACGTAGTTGTAGCCTTAAATAACCAAGATGATCAAGAAACTGAGGGCAACTACCTCAATAAAAACAGATATCCCTTACCTAATTTCCAGGTGTGAGCCTATTTCAGATGCAAAAGCTATTGACTAAACGGATACCAGTTTCCTTTGAAGAAAGATTCTGAAACACCACAGGAGGCATGTTCAGTAGTTAGTTTCCAAATTTTTCTTCAAAGAAGCCTCTTGCCATTTATTGAAGTAACCATGTGTTGAGAACAAGAGAGTGCCCGGACCTTTCAAGAACTGAAAGAACCTAAATTGGCATTGATACCCAGGGACCCAAAGCATCACTGTGGCCACCATGGTGGGGCACATAGAGACCAGCAATAAATGGAGCCATAGGCCCATCTCACAGGTTATTTACTGGGTCTGTGATCCCACCCCGGGGTCATTTCTATCAGACTCCAAATATATTGGTGGGCTAGACATATTGGATAGTGGACAAAATGCTCACACTTCTCCTTAACATGTGGTGTGAGAGCTGTCCTAGTGGAGAAGACCAGGTTGAAACTCTGAAATTGCTCCCTCCTTGTCCAAGACAGTAAATTAAAACAAAAGCACAGAGGGGCAGGTGAGGCAGTACCACCTTCACAAACTTAAAGAAAGTAAGGATGGTGGTGGCCATGACTTCCCAATTTAATCACCAGTCATATTCCTCAAGCACCAAGTGAATTATAGGGGAGGATAACAAAAAGCCACCAAATTAGCCAGGTATTAGCTCAATTTCAGCTGCTATGCCAGATATGATATCATTGCTATAACAGGTTCACACAGCTCCTAGCTGTATACTACCATTCATCTGGCAATTCTGCATTCTTCTTCCTCCCTATCGTAAGGAGGATTTGAAGCATTTTACCTTCAAATACAAAATTGTCTTATCCTCATTAAAATGTGGCCTGAAAGAACCTGGACAATCTTTTTGTAGAACATCACATTGGTTCACCATATTAATCAAACCAAATAATCAGGAAGTGTCACATACAGTGAAGGCCTTGGTAAGCCATGTGTGTACCAGAGCATGGGACATAAATCCATGAAATCTCAGGAGGCCAGTACATCAGGAATGTTTCCAGGAGTCTAGGATTCTGGAGTTTGCCAAAACATCTCTGAAGTTAAGGGCAAATTATCGCATAAAACAGAATAAGGTAGCTTTATGAGCCTTTCCAGTTTTAGAATCATTACATGTCCCCATTTGGCAGATGACAAGGAAGGCTGGTAGCTTTTAGAGAAGCCAAAAGTATGTCACACAACTTGTCAGACCCTGTGGTCCTAGAGAGGCATGTCTGTGTGATGGGAAATGATATCATGTGGACTTAATGGCATTTCCAAACAGGAGAATCACAATGTAGTCCAATAGGGTTCTAGAGCCATGCAGTCTGCAGTAAAGAAATATGGCCCTGGCTGGTAGCACAGTGGTTAAGGCACCAGCCTGCAAACCCAAAGGTCACAGGTTCAATTCCCCAGCCAGGGCACATAACCAGGTTGCAAACCAGGTCTCCAGTCAGGTCTGTGGCTGGAGGCAGGTGAAACGCAACCATACATTGATGTCTCTCCCCCTCTCTGCCTCTCCCCCTTCCCCTCTTTCTAAAAATAATGAAATAAAAATCTTAAAAAAAAAAAAAAAAAAAAAAGGAAGAAAAAGAAGAAATAGACACCACTCAAAGGCAACTTCTAGCATGATATTGCCCCAAGTACTGTATGACTTAAGAGATCACGTAGCTGGACCATCCAGAGCTGGGTTGTGCACAGTCACTAGGTTAAAAGGTTGGGCAGGCCCAGCAAGAGTCCACTATAAAATGGAAATGGTGAATCCTGGATTCTGTGCAACTTAGGCCAGTGAACACAAGTAAGCTGCCTGCCTGCTTAGGTGACCTATGATGATTGCTGCTGCCTCACCTCTCCCTCAGCTCACACCCTGGGTCATCTGGAAGCACTCCTCGGGACCAACTGATGGGAGGGAAAAGGGCAAGCTTACTTCTTAGATGGGTCAACTCAGTCGGTAGGTATGACCTCACTCAATCCTCATGACTAGACTGAAAGCTCCATGAGGTCAGAAGTTTTATCTTGTCCATCATTTAATCACCAGGGCCAAGTATCGTATCTATATGATAGGTATTCTTTTGACAACTATTTCTTAATCCCACAGTATATGCCAGGTTCTGTGCTATGTAATAGGGGGATAGTAGGTTCAATAGATATTTGTTAAAGAATAAAAGAACAACATTTACCACCCAGCATTCCACCAAGGAAGCGTAATCCAACCCCAATGGCTAAAAATTATTTCTTATGATATGGTCAGAAGACCAGAAGTAGTTATAAGCTTTTACCACCCCCTTGGCCTAAAGGCACAAGAAGTGGGGGGGTGGTTTGGAGGGTAAGATTTGGAACTGTGAAGCCAGGACAGCCAACAGAAGCTGTAGCTGAGAGAGCCATGGCTGTAAAATTCAGTCCCATAGCAAGAAGAATGCCTGGAAAAGCTATCTCACCTCCCTCTTGTTTTACCCTCTGATTCCTGCCAGTATCTGTCTTTGACAACAACTGGAAGCCAATCACTGGTGAGGGAATTTTGGTGATATGATTTTCAGGGCCTCGCTCCCCAAAGCACCTATTATAACAAAGAGGATGCATGGGGCATTGGAATGGGGTGGGGGCAGGGAGAAGACAAATGGAGAAAATAGAACAAACACTTGGATGAAAATATCTTTTTTTTTTTTTTTTTCTATTTTAACAAATGGGATAGCTGAGGCTATCCCTGACCACGCAAGTGAAACTACAGACATAGTTATTTGGCACAATTTTCTTGATAGAAAAATAAACACAGAAGACTTCAATGGCCTACAACCAATTTGTAGCAGAGCTGGCATGAGAACCTGAGTTTCCTGGTCCCTAAGTAATGTTTCCACTTGCTACACTTCTCTCCTAGAATTCTGCCCTCTGTCCCACCCCAAGGGGCCATCAGGAGCCCTTAATGCAGAAAACAGACATTAGTTAAATAAATGAACAATTCTCCTCAGAACAGAGGTGCCAAAGTGGGAAGAAACTGCCCGATTGCTTATCCTTAATGGACGTTAGCTGTGACACCAATGGGAAGAAGTGGCATGAAATCCCTGGAGCCCAAAGGATTAGCACGAGTCACAAAAATATCTTGATTGGCCCCAGGTTAATTCACAGTCCCAGGCCAGCCATTGAACTGGAAGATCAATTTCACCTCCGCCTCACACGGTGATCACATTTGTCTTCTGCAGTGAGTGTTCCTTGAGCTTCCCCCAGCTCCTCTTACTCTCCTGCCAGACTTCAGCTTGACATCTGGTGGCTTCCCAATTTGTCTCCCTTTCGGATTTAATTAGCATAGCACTCTAGGGGAGCCCTTCATGGAGGTACGGTAGCAATCATTTCATCACGATTTTACCTCATAGGCAATGAAGTTATAACCCCCATCCCCCCATCGCTCCCTGGGACATAGTTCATGTTGGCTGCTTTGTATTGAGGGGTTTTATTTCTTTTTTTGTTTTGTTTTGTTTTGAGTTTAGTTTTAATAATTTTGTTTTTCTTTTTGCTATTCCAGAGAATTTCTATTTTTCTTTAGAGCTTAAGTGAAGCTCTTCACCTGCTTTAGGGAACAGAGGAAAGGCATGTAAATTATCTCTGGGAGCAGGTGAGGGAAGGCATCTGAGTTCCAAAGATTGCATTTTCATCTGCAATGACTAATAGAGCTAACTAGACTAAAATCGAAAACTTTGTGAACAGTGAAAGAATTGTCCATGTTAATTGGGCATACAGTTACAGTGGAACATTTCTGAAGAAAAGTACCAGGGGCCAAGAAAACTTACAATGAAAATCACTGAAAGAAGCTCAGTGGCCATTGATTTTTGAAAGGATGGCATTAATTTATGAGCAATCAATAGTTTTTTAATTGGAATTTTGCTTTCTGTGGCTACATACAAAGCACAGTCTATTAAAGTAAATGATAAGTCACCTTTGTCTTAGAGTTTACAGCAGGAACTACAGCAGGAGATGAGATCTTGGATTAGGGTCTTTATTATACTCACTAGTATCATTTAGCTATGAAGTAAAATAAAATAAAAGGCTCTCTTTATGCCAGAGACACCAGAACTAAAGAGGCAGTCTCCCCCTCCGTGTATATAAATACTGCCACCCCTGTCAACCCCCATCTCATCTTCTTACTATCTACTGTTTCAGAAAAAGCAAAGTCATGTACTGTAGATGGAATTTTCTTTCTCTGCTTGGGAGATTAAATGCTAGAAAAAAATCTATAGACCAGAATGAGAGCTTTAGATTTCATTCAGATGCTATCATTTATCATGTGTGCAATTTCTCCGAGTTTCAGTCACATCATCTATGAAATAAGGATCATACCTACTTCCTTAGCAAAATGGTAAGGATTTTTCCATTGTGCAAAGCACTGCACAATGGAAGTTGGTATAATAGCATCTGCTAATAAACTCTTCTGGATGAATATTTCATCAGCTACTCTTGAATGCTCACCTGCTATTAAAGCAAAATCCAGACACCAGGTAGTTTCGTGGATAGTACATCACTTCCAAATCCCATTTCCTTGCCTCTCTGCACCTTCAAAACTCATGTCATTTCACAAGCCTCTCCCAGAAAAAAGCCAACAGCCCTCTGAGCCAGTATGGCCCAAGCTCATTGAACAATGTCAAACCCTCCTCCACTTTCAGACAAACCAAAGGACAGGCAGGATGTTGCCCTCAAAATAAGAGAGGGAAGACGCCAGAGGGGCTTGCTGTACTGACCATCCTAGTTCTAAGTCTTGGGTGGACATTTTAAACACACTCTCTCTCTTCTCAAAACTCATGTTCAAAAGAGAAACATGTGAGAGGGAAAGCCCCTTACAAAGATAAGTTTCAGCAAAATTGTGAAAGTCTTGAAAATGAGGGAGAATGCTGCCAGAAGGAAATAGGAGCATAATATGCCCAGATGCATCATCTGTTCTGACAGGCACATTTCATAAGGAGCCAAACCTTGACAATTCTCCTCCCCTGTTTTGTGTGTGTGTGTGTGTGTGTTTTAACTGCTTCCCTGGCAACCCCTTACTAGGCTGCAATAGTCACACTACATTGCAGGTGCACTGTTTGCTGTCATCTCCCTCTCCAAAAGTCTAATTTATTCAGAGGAACCATGCAGGTGGGCAGAAGAAGGGAGCACACCTCCCCTGTCCCCCAAATGAGCGGTAAGGCTTTCAGACAAGAAAGCTCATCTTCCCCTTAGGCTCCGTTCTCACAATTTACACAATTTTCCATCTCTGGAATGCTATTAAGGGGCAATGAATTGGATTATTTGTTATTAGGGTCATTCTTTTTTCTTTGCTGGTAAGCAGAATAGCAAAACAAGACCTATTCACCCTATAGGGTGTTGACATATTTTATAAATATCATAAAAGAGCTAGCAACATAATGGCCATATCTCTCACGATGAGTTCTGCATATTTATTTTCCAGATCAGTAACTTTATTTTCCTAGTATGGTCTTTTGTAAATTTATTTCTAAATACAGTTGATGTACAATATTATATTAGTTTCAGGTGCACGAGAAAGTGATGTGTATTTAAATTGTGATAATACAAGGTAACAAAAAGGAAGGTTCAAAATAAACAAAAACTACCAGTTGCCAAGATTACATAAAGCGTACACACATTCAACACAGGTTAGCATATATTAAATCCATAGAAAAGGAATTCTATCCTTAAAATCTATCTTAGCAGGTGAAGAGGTAGAGCTCTGAGGTATTTTAACGAATATTTACTTAATATGGCTATCCATGGTCAAAAAGGTGAAAGGAGCAGGGAGTATGCCTTTGGGCCTGGCAGGAATCTACAAGCAAAAGCTAATTCCATTTTCCTGTACATTTGCAGCAATAAGAGAAGATATACCTCCCCACCGCCGGATGTCTTTCTATTTTGAGCTCTAAACTACTTCCACTCCTTTGACCCAGAGATTTGGATGTGTAACTAGAATATCCCACAGAAATGTCTCAGTCCCTGAACTTCTTAAATAGTTGGTTATTTGTCTCAAACGATAATGACTTTCTTAAAAAGACAAATGCTAGACTGAGGCATTTTCCTGATCAGTTATTATTTGTTGCATCTTTTGGTCCAAATCCCAATCCTTCTCCCCATATGGGTCCCTGAGTCAATAAACATGTATTTATTATTGCAGACCATGATGGTGACAGGAGGCTCCTGAAATGGCCTCCTCCCAGAGAACACAAATGCACAGCAATAAAGGAAGAGATATTCAGAAAATGCTGAGTGACGTTTACAAGTCGGATGATTGAGAAAACACCTACATCCAAACAGGAAGGAAAGGCTGAGATACATTCTCACCATAAGCCCCACCCTCCAGCACAGAACATACAATCAGGGTACCCTCAAACTTCCAGCTTCTCCCCAAGTAAAAAGAGGTTTGAACCACATATCTAGCTCCCTGACTTGTGAGACACCCACCGAAGGGATCCACCCCCCAAAATCTTCTCTCTCACAGCCAGCGGGGCTTTCATTCTGAAGTCCCACTGAACTCCAGCAAAGCCAGTCATTGTGAGGACAGGCCCGTGAGAACCCAGACCTGCTATCTCCTGTGGGCCCAGGGCAGAGAGGGCAGGCAAAAACACCCACCTCCTCGTCCTTCTTTGAAAGCACTTTCCCTGCATACTTGAGCGCTGCAGCCCAGAGTTCAGCTTCTAAAGAGCATCCATTTCAGGGAGGGCTGTGCCCTTCCCCAGAGCCTGAAGGAGCCAGGTATTTGAGGGGTGGGGCACAACACTTCACCTTCTGCCTCACTCCAACCAAGTCTCCATACAGCTCTGCAGTAGGAGCTTATCCACATATCTAGGGTTCTAACGTTTAAGGCAGGCACCTGAGGCACTGGCTCAAAATGACCTGGCTCGATAAACAACAGCTGCACTGCCAGGCCCAACCGGGCTACAGCAAACAAAGAAAAAGCATTTAAGTGGGTGCAGGAGCACACTCACCCCCAGGGCCTGCAGCTGCACTCCTAGGCTCAGAGCAGAGGGGGCAGGCCACAGTGCCCAGCTCCCTGTTTCTCCCTGGGCACACGGGGTCTACTGTACTGTTGTCCCCGCTGCTACCTGAGGGTCCAGCTTCTAATCCGCCTGCATCAGATCAGAACCACAACAAGACATCACCTGACACCTACCTGTTAGGTGTAGAAACACTTCACACTTTATTAGGAATAAAAAACCGCTATCTCCTCCCACAGTGGGGATTGAGGTGGAGGGGGAAACTTCCTTTCTATCAGCAGAGTCCATTTGTTTAGAGGCTCTCAAGGTCCTGGAATGTCCACAAGCCCACCCACCCTGGGAACCATGGCCAGGGCAATAGCTAGAGAGGTGGCAGTCCCCTATGGGAAGTGGGAGAAGTGCCTAGAAAAGGGCGAGTGCTGAGCAAGCAGCATTGTCCCCTCTCAGACCCCTCCCCAACGTAACTCTTGTGAAAGAGACAAGAGTTAACAAGTTTTGGCAAGCATGTGGAGAAAAGAAAACCTTATTCACTTGATAGGAAGGTAAATTAGTGCAGCCACTATGGAAAACAATATGGAAACTCCTCAAAAATTAAAAATAGAACTATCATATGATCCAGCAACTTCATTTCCAGGTATACATGCAAAGAAAATTGTATTCCCATGTTCATTACAACATTATTTACAATTGCCATGGTATAGAAAACAGCTATTTCCCCCATAGATGAATGGACTAAAAATGTGATTGATGAGTGAGGTAGATAGATAAACAGACACAGTGGAATCCAATTTTGAGCTGCGGTGTAGCACAATCAAATGCCTTGGGATGGATGGCTGATCTGATGGCCATGGGTCTGACAGAGTTGTGTCGGGAAGAAGGATCCACCTGAAATTGTTTAAGTAAGGGGTCATAAAAGGCCAAAATATGAATGGAAATGGAGAGAGGGGAAGAGAAGTGGCAGCTGGGAAAATAGAATGGGCAGGCACTGGCATCCATTAGAGCAAGAACAAAATTAATCGGGGCACAGGCGTTTATAGCCTGTCTGATAAGAAAAACACTGTGGTCTCGAGGATAGAAGACCAGGAAATGCCACTGAACTGCTTCCATCAGGACGATTCCAGCAAGAATGAGTGGTGCCAGCAATTACCACAGCCAGTGCTAACAGTTGCCTGCGAGGGGGTTGTAAGGCCACTGGAAGCAGAAAGAGCAAGTTTTCACACAGTCGAACATTCACACAGAGCCATGGTTGGTGGAGAAGTGTATTGACATGACAGAATAACAATTTGTTTGCAATAAGAAGTGGGGTTTTCCTGCTGGGAGCCAGTCAAACCATGTCAAGGTGCTCACAGGGAAACAAGTAAAGAATACCAGCACTCACCGCTGCCTGGTGAGAGCGGACATCGATCCAACCCATTGGAAAGCATTGTGGTAAAGTGTCCATTAAGAATTTCATAGAATGAAGCCAAAGTACTTTACTTCTAGGAGCAGAGCCTCTGTAAATAATACAAATATGGTGAAGCTTTTTATAGGTATTCATCATTTCATTATTAAAATGAGTCAAGTTAACATTCAATATCTGGTTGGATGTAAGCATTTATCAAAAATGATCAATTGACAAACAATCCAATTCAAAATTAGGCAAAGAATTGTAATAGACACTTCTCCAAGGAGGACATACAGTGGGCCCATAGGTATGTGAAAGGATGCTCAACATCACTAGCCATCAGAGAAATGCAAATAAAAACCACAATGAGATACCACCTCACATCTGTCAGAATGGCCATCATCAACAAATCAACAAACAAGTGCTGGTGAGGATGTGGAGAAAAGGGAACCCTGGTGCCCTGTTGGTGGGAATGCAGACTGATGCAGCCACTGTGGAAAACAGGATATGGAATTTCCTCAGACCACTAAATGCAAAACTGCCTTTTGACCCAGCAATTCCACTGTTGGGAATATATCCTAAGCATTCTGAATCATCAATTCGAAAGAATTTATGTACAGCAGTGTTATTTTTAATAGCCAAGTGCTTGAAACTGCCTAAGTGCCCATTAGTGGGTGAATGGATTAAAAAACTGTGGTACATTTACACAATGGAATACTACACACCTTTTGTGACAGCGTGGATGGAGCTGGAGAGTATTAAGCTTAATGAAATAAGCCAGGTGGTGAAAGACAAATACCATATGATCTCACATAATACAGGAAACTAATGAACAAAATAAAACATCCCACAATAGTACCCTTTGCAGCAGGAGCAGTGGAGGCAGGAAAGAGAGTGAGGCAGTGTTTTAGGGTAACTACCTGAAGAAAAGCACAGATAAGACAGCAGCCAGAATTGTGAATACTCTTTCCAAACAACTCCGACAGGTGAGGCTACCAGGATGGCTACGGCACCAAAGGAAGGGACAGTTTCTGTCTTCGAGGAAGAATTAGGAGCCTCTTTCTTAGAGAAAAAGCCTTCTCCACACCCTCCTACCCATACTTTGGTCCTCTTCTCCTGCAGACTCACCAGAAGTGATCAGAGTTTGAATCAATGGCCAGAAAAGCAGGGTTTCTCATTTTGGCTGAGCAATGAACTGTTTCCTCTAGAACCGCAACCACAAATCAGAGCAAACAAGAAACACTAAGCATTTAAGGAATTTAACACCATGAAAGACACATTTTGAATTCAGTAAACACCCACTACTGGAAAAAAAGATTTTTACTTAAAAAAGAAAAAGAACTTTAAATATTGAAAGAAAGAAAAGAAGGAATTAAGTGTAAATATTAGAAAGAAAAAATCAAAGCTTTATTATTACACAATGTGAATGTCCACCTAGAACACCCAAGAGATTCTAATAAACAGGGAGTTTAATTGAGCAGGTACAAAATCAACATATGAGAAATCATAGTAACACTTTTATACCTGAAATAACCAATTAGAATGTATTTAAAGATTCCTTCATAACAGCAAAGAAAATAACATATTCAAAATTAAACCCAACAAGACATGTCCAATACATTTATGAAGACTACTATGTAAGTTTATTGAAGAAAGTAAAAGAAGCTTTAAATTAATAAAAGGACAAACTAGGTTTCTGGATGGGAAGATTCAATATTAAAAGATATCAGAGCTTTCCAAATATTTATGTAAATTTGATACAATTACCAATCAAAATTCTAAAAAGACATCATATTAAATAAAATGAAATGAAACAGCCAATCCTAGTTTTAAAAGGAGAATGGCCATTTTAAATGTGAGCCATGGAACACTGGTCCAAGAATAGATATAAAGATCAATACAAAAAGATAAAGCATGTGATATTTCAAATTAAAAGGAAAAAGGCTAACAATTCGATAAATGATGCTGAAAGAACAGGCTAGCTATTTATAGAGAGATTAAAAACTAAGCTCAATAACACATTAAAAGCATTAAAAATGATGTAAGTGTTAGGAAAAATAAAGGAAAACTTTATGTCTTCAAGTGAAGAATACGGTACTCTCCTAAGTAAAGACAACAAAAACCATGATGTTATAAGACTTGGCTACATAAAAATTCAAATATTTTTAATAATATAAAGATTATAGCCCTGGCGTGTGGCACAATGGATAAAGCCCCGGCCTGCAAGCCCAGAGGTCTCCCAGCCAGGGCACATAACCAGGTTGCAAGCCAGGTCTTCAGCTGGGTCCGTGGCTGGAGGCAGGTGAAGGACAACCATACATTGATGTCTCTCTCCCTCTCTGCTTCTCTCTCTTACCCTCTCTCTGAGAATAATAAATAATTTTTTAAAAATTATAATAAAATTCACAGATGAGACATTTACTGAGAAATAATATTTCCAACATCTATAATAGTGAAGTATTAATAATTAATATAAAGGGCCCTGAGAAAGCAATAAGGAGTGAAAAAAAAAAAAAACACTAATAATAAACAAAGGAATTTACAGAAGAAACACGAGACTAGTAGTATTTTTAAAATATACTAAAATTCTGGGCTCTAGTTGGTGGCACAGTGGAAAGGTGCTGGCTTGTGAACCCAAGGTCGCTAGTTCGATTCTCAGTCAGAGAACATACTCAGGTTGCAAGCCAGGTCTATAGCCAGGTCTATAGCTGGAGGCAGGTAAGAGGCAACCATACATTAATGTTTCTTTCTCTCTCTGCTTCTCTCCCTTCCCCTCTCTATAAAAATAATAAAAAATACATATACTAAAATTCTTTTGTAATTTAGAATATACAAGCTTTTTAAATGAGCTAAAATGTTTTAATATATCTAATGAGCAAAATGAAAAAGCAAGATAATATTTTAATTTGACAAGGGTGTATGTAGGGAAAGAGACTCTCATTAGTGCCACAGTAAATTGGAACAGACTTTTTGAAGTATGAGTACTTATCAAAATTTTCTTTGTGCATTTCCTTATACCTCCAGAGTCCACATCTATGCAACAGGAACACAGCATCCACACAGAAGAATCTTCACTGAAGCCTTTAAGTGAAGATATGGCCAAGAACAGTAGATGGTTAGATTAACAAAAGAACAGCCATAGCCTGCAATGCTATGAAAGTCATTTGTAATAGAAAAATAGGTACTGGCATAAAAAGATCACCAAGATACATTAGTAAAAACAGAAACATTTTATGTGTAAGCAACAGAGGAAAAGGTAAAGAATAGACACATCGAAGCATTAAATTATTAGTTCATTCTTGGGAAGGTGAATAATTGCCAGGTAGTAAAGACTAACTTTCACTATTACTATCTATATTTCACTGTTACTATCTGTGTTTGACCTTTTTAAATAAGCATATGTGGAAACCAGCAGAAATGATATATTGAAAAAAGCTTTTACAGTGGTGACAAGCGTTTACTTAATTAAAGAAAAAAGAAAAGTAATTTATTCATTTAAAGCAAAGGTATACTTGATGGTAAGGTACACTGAGTTCCTAGAGCCTTCCCTGTGGGGATGAGCTTATCAAAGTAAGGTGGGATATGGGTACAAGGAATATACATCAGAAGAATTACCACAGGAAACAAACAAACAAAAAAGGCAGACAAATCATTCTCTACACCTGTCAAAGAAATCAACAAGGGGAAAGAACTATCTGAAAAAAGAGAACTATGTGAGGTGGGGTATGAAATTAAAGAGGACATAATTTAGGTGGTGAATGCAACCTGGCAGAGTTCACAAACGATACCAAAGTTAACATCACAAATGCCAGAGATAGAAAATGATATAGAAATATAAAAGCAATACAATAGATAGCATTTTTAAAAGAACTGAAAACATGGAAGAAAGCTTTATAAATACTCAAAAATTTAAATAACAATGGAAAAGAAACCAAAGGTAATTAAAAATATAGATATGGAGAGAGACCAAATAAAACCAAAGTAAGCTTGACCAATAAGAATATTCAAACAAATGGATCCAAAAATAATATTCAAAAATTAAATAGATCATGTTTTGGAGGGGAAAAAAGACACCTGAATTTGAAGATCAAAGGGCCATACCATTTCTCAGTAAAAAGCAATTCATTCCAGCCATCAATATGATATATGAGGTCTGTCCCAAAAGTATCCACCATGTAAACTGTTTTAATTATATTGACATTGGCTCTATAGTTTCAGGACAAACTTTCATATTCTCGTAAGGCTACTTACCTTTAAGAATAAAAACTAGAATTACATAAGCATTCAGTCAAAAGAAAAAAAAATAAAAACAATTAATCTACCAAGGAGGAAAACCAGTGCAGCCTCGGACTTCTTCACGGCAACAGTTAGGTTTGCAGGCCGGCACTCAATCCACCGAGCCACACCAGCCAGGGTTGCTGTCTTTATGGCAGCATTTAGCACCAAAAACATGAGCCAAAAAGTTTACAGAGAGCTCTTCTTAGGGAACAAAATAATCTACTTGATAAAATCATCTCATCAAACAAATATTATAATAAAAAACTGAGAAAGGAAGAATTTGTGTCATAAAATATTTGAGGTTTGGCTCTGGTTGGTGTGGCTCAGTGGATAGGCTGGCCTGCAAACCCAAAGGTCACTGGTTCGATTCTCCAGTCAGGACACATAACCAGGTTGCAAGCCAGGTCTCCAGCCAGGTCCGTAGCTGGAAGTAGGTGAAAGGCAACCATACATTGATGTTTCTTTCCCTCTCTGCCTCCCTCCCTTCCCCCTCCCTAAAAATAATAAATACATAAATATTTTTTTAAAATTTTAAATATGTGGTTTGCTCCAAACTGATTGGAATATAGAAGGCTGAATGAAGAGTTATGCAAATTTTCAAACACTGAGATGTATAAAAGTATAGTTAAGAAAAAATGGGCAGGAGTGGAAAAGTGGAAATCAAAAAAATGAAACTATGTTAATTTCCTAATGTTTCATATCAGAGAGTTGAAAGATATTATTGATTCCCGATGCCACAACTTTCTTTCTGACATCATTGCCCTTTGATCTTAAAAAGTTCCTTTAACAATGCTTTAGCAATAATATAAGTTGGTCAAACACTTAAAAAAAATGTGAATCATCATATGTTAGTAGACTAAAAATGAAAAATCATATGATCATCTTAATAGATAGAGGAATAATATTTTACAAACTTCAACACCCGTTTTGATAGAAATACTTGGCAGCAAACTAAAAATAAAACAGAACCTCTTCAATCACATAAAACAGGTATCCATTAAAAATACCTAAAGACAGAAAATTACATATTGCTGAGAGAAATTTTAAGACTAGATAAATGGAGAGACAGACAGTGTTATGAATCAAAAACTTCAAAATTGTTAATTAATTTTCCTCAAACTGAGCTATAGATTTTAAACAATTCAAAAATTAAAACAGCATTCAAGTTCAAATTAGAAGCAGATTCTAAAATTTGTGTAGAAATGCAAAACATCTAGACCAGTCGAAATAAAAGAAAAGCAAACTTGGAAGTCAAATTCCCCCTTAGTTACAGTCATCAAGTTCATCTGGTATTGACATGTAAATCAACGGAACAGAATACTGAGTCTAGAAATAGATCTACATATATGTACATAAAGCTCATGGGTCACCAGCAAGGGTGTCAATGTATTTCAGTGTGGAAAGGATGTTATTTTTGACAGATAGGACGGAAAGAAGAACATTCACATACAAAAATTAAAAAGGAAATTTCAACTCTCATCTTCACGCAATATCCAAAATTTAATTTAAAAAAGATCATAAACCTAAATGTAGGTTTTTAGAGTTAAAACTTTAAAACTTCTAGAATCAGAGGCACTGAATACATGGAACAAATTGACAACTGTCAGCAGGGAGAGGACAGGGGCAGGCTGGATGAAGGGAGGTGAAGGGTTACCCAAAAAAACATGAGTAACCAACCCATAGATACAGACAACAGTGTGGTGATGGCCAGAGGGAAGGAGGGCAGGAGCTGGGTGGAGGTGGGCAAAGGGCAGGTTGGAGGGAGATGGGGACATCTGCAATAGTATCAACAAAAAAATAAAGTTAAAAAAAAAAAACACAAATATATCTTCAAACAAAAGAATCATAACTGAGGAGTTGATCACCAGATTCTTTTTCCTTTAATAAAAAAGGTATGGGTATATAAATAAAACAACCTAGAACACTTTTTTTTTCTAAAGAGAATGCCCTTCATGCTATGTATTAATTTTACATATATATATTAATTTTACATATGTAATTAATATATATCTTAAATGCTGCTAGATTTAACAGTAGCAAAAACGTCTTGCTATTTTCCCACAGAATTAAAGTAGTATCAGCTTTGAAACATAAGATAAAGGAATAAAAATGTATACTTTTCTCAAAAATAAAACTTCTAGAAAAACATGAGAAATTCTTTGTTGCCTTTAGTTACAGTAGATTTCTATAATAAACCATAAAAGTAAAAACAAAAAACAATAATAAATTACCTTTCAAAAGATACTGTTTAGAAAATTAAAAGGCAAGTCATAGGCTAGGATAAAATATTTGCAAAACATCGCTGATAAAGGAATTGCTTTGAGAATATATAAAGAACTCTTACAACTCAGTAAGGCATTTTAATTTAAAAAGTGGGAAAAATTTTGAACAGGCACTTCATCAAATAAGATAGATAAATGGTAAGTGAGTGTACACAAAGATGCTCAACATCATTAGTCATTAAGGAGATGCAAATGGAAACCACACTGCTATGCCACAAAACTCACCAGAATTCAAACAACTACAAAAACTTCTAATACCAAATAATGGCTAGCGTGTGGAGCAGCTGGGTCACCCACACGTCACTGGAGGAAATGTGAAATGGTACAGCCACATGGGAAACAGTTCGGCAATTTCTTGTTAAGTGAAACATACTCTTACCATACAATTCAGCAACCTCACTCCCAAGTGTTTACCCAAGAGAAATGGTAACATATGCAGAAAGACATGTATTTGAATGTTCATAGCTGCTTTTTTTTTATCAATAACCAAAATTTTTCAAACTCAAATGTTCATCTACTAGGGACCATGAACAAATTGCTGTGTAATTCCATGTAATGGAGCACTAAGTGAAAAAAATCCACACACAAGAAGACTGCATATAATTGACTCCCATTACACGAAATTGTAGAAAGGGCAAAACTACAATAACAGAAAGCCTGCTGGGGGCCAGGTACAGGTTAAAGCTATTTATTGATTAGAAAGGAGCAAGAGGGAACTTTCTGGAGTAATAGCCACTGTGTTCTATATCATGATTGAAGGGTTAACTAAACAACTGTAACATAAACTGTATTTTTATGTAATTACACAAAACTATGACTTATCAACTGTATTTTTGTGCAGCTACCCAAAATACAACTGTATACATTTGTCAAAACTCAGAATTGCAAACTTAAAATTGACAAATTTGTTTGAATGTATATTTACTTCATTAAAGGTGATATTTTTACAAGCAGAAAATCAGAAAGACAGGGTCCCCAATAAAATTTATTCCATAATCAAAGTCTGATTTCATAAATTAAATGCTTTGTATCATTTGTAGATGATTCATGTAAACTTGAAAAGCCCATGTGAAACCTCTAAAAGCTAACAGAAATAAATATGAGATTCAGTAACATGACAGGTTATGAAATAAGTAGACAAAGATAATGAGCTTTCTTATATGCAGATAATTAGTTTTAAAAAACTATAATGAGGGAAACATCACATTTATAAATTCACAAGTATATAAAATAAATATGCAACACTTACATGAAGCAAGTTTTAAATTACTCCCAAGGAAAGAATGAGTGACTGTAAAGATCTACCCTGTTCTTACTTGGGAAAATTTTATATTGAAAGTCTTTTTTTTCCCCTAATTTGAACTATAAATTAATTACTATCATAATCAATGAAATATACATATTCTAATTTTGAATATGTCTAATAAGTTACTATAAGTCATTGAAGAAAATCATTTATTTAATAAATGGTATTGAAGTAAGCATTAAGCTTTTGGAAAATATGGTACATGTATACTTCACCCTATAAGTAACAATAAATCCTGTTTACATTAAAGATTTATATGCTAAATATAAAACCACAAAGTAGAAAAGAAAATAGGAGTTTTTTATTATCCCAGGGTTGGGAAGATCTATCTAAGCTGACATAAAATTCAAAATTTGGAAAAATAAAAGCTAATAAATTTGGCTACATAAGAATTTTAACTGTGATGCAAAAATTTACTGTAACTAAATTAAAATGACAAATGACAAACTAGTTAAAAAAATTGGCAACACAAATGACTAAGGGCTAATTTCCTTAAAATTAAAATTAGTATTTTAAGTTAAGAAAAGACAACTAACCAATAGAAATATGGTGAAGAACTTAAAGAGCTAATAAGTAAAGGAAAATAAATGCAGATGGGCTATAAAAGGAAAATATGTTCAAGTTGACTTATAATTAAAGAAATTAATATTAAATAGGAATGAGATGCCATTTCTCCAATGAACAAGAAGCCAAAACTTTATGAGTATTTGGCCATGCCCACTGTATACATCCTAATGAGTAAGAGATAGAACCCAGAGCTTTACAACTATGGAGCAGAAGGAGTTGCCTTTTATGGGAGTAATTCTTCCACTAAGTGCCAGGGTGGTCCCTGCCCCGCCCCAGTGGTATGAGATGCAGAGAGTAGCAGATCCTGGGCACCTCCAACCTGAACTGGAGAGCTCCAGGTTAACCTCTCAAACTTGGCAAGCGTCAGAACTATTTGAAGGACTTGTTACAACACAGATTGTTGGGTCCTGCCATGAGAATTTATGATTCAGGAGGCCGAAGAACTTGGCATTTCTAACAAGTTCCTACATGAAGCTAATGCACCCAGGCCAGGGACAACACTCTGAGAGCCTCTGGTTGGAGGAACACCTTCTTCTCTGTAGTAAACTGAAGGGAAAGCAGCACTGAGCTAGCTTACCAACTGGTAAAGACATGGATAATAAGGTACTTTCTTACAGTGTTAATGAGAGAAGGAACATATGCAGCCCTTCTCATTGGCAGTATTTCTCAAAATTCATATGCATATAGCCTTGGCCCGGAAATTTCATTTCTCAGTATTTATCCTGCATATATGCTACTCTCAGAATTTACAAAGATAATGTGTACAAAGATGTTTATTGTAGCACAGTGATAAAAGCTGAAAACTGAAAACAACTTAAATGTCAGCCAATTGGGAATGGTTTAAATAAATTAGAGTATATCTCAAGGGAATTCTTTGCAGCCGTTGGGATAAATGTAGTAAATTTATCATACTGAAATGAAAATATGACCACAATGTATAATTAAATGCAAAAGATACATGTACAGAATAATATGTGGAGGGTAATCCATTATTTTTTCAAAATTAAAAATATGCATCATGTGATATATATGACTCATTATATGTAATGTGATACAACTATTAGAGAGATATATATGATTGACACATATGGACAGTGTATGCACACATGTGTGTGTATGTAGAGATTTGTGAAAAACTACTAACAGACTTAGCCCAGGGTAATGGTGTTGGAACCTCAAAGGCAGTGACTCTTAATGGATAAAGAGCAGGTGTGACATTGAAAAACTTTAAAATTTCCTGTTTGAATTCTTTTACAAGTTCATATACCTTATTTTGCTTATTATTTTTTTAAAAAAACTATTTTTTAGAAGTCAAAGCAAAAGCAACCAGCTTAACACCTACAATACCTACAATATTGTGGTGTTAATTTTTATCCATTGATTATAGATGGTTTGCCTCTAACTGGAAACAACTTTTTTGCCTTATTTTTATTCACTATGTAAAACTGAAATTAATAAAATAATGTCTCTTGAAAAAGATAAAAATAAGACAGAAAATAGATAAGGTGCCCACCACAAATGGAGAAGAAACCAGTAGGCTCATAATCCTGCCATGCTCTCTGTCTTGAACCCTGTTTTAACTCTCTCTCTAATGCCTTGAAGAAAATTTAGCATCATTATGTAATCAAAATGCACATAAATGTTTATCTTTACTATTGGCAATTTCTCTGTAGGCTCAATAGTTGCTTCAATAAACATGAACTGAGTTGGTACGACTCCTGCCTACTTCATTTCTGAGTTCTGAGAAGGGACACTCCAGCAATGATAGTATGTGATGCCAACACATAATGCCAGTTTACCGTGACAGTACATACGCCAGGATATGCTAAAGTACTGGGGACCTGAAACCCCTCATAGCAAGGATGTGCTTGCAATTCCCATGATTTAGGAGAACAACAGGAAATGACCAGCTTGTAAAGGGAAATGAATGAATGCTGTTGTGGCCTGACACTCAGACTCGGCACTAGGCCAAGTTGACATCTCAACAAGCAAACCTACTGCTCTAAGGTACAGATAGGGGCCAGCTCTCAGGGGAGAGAGAGCAGGGCCACAGGTACCAGCCAACCTTAAACTTCTCTTTAGAGCCATGGGAGCTCAAGTCGTAAGATAAATACTTATATGCTGTGGATTTTTCCATAGACAATCATAGTTTACTTTGAAGTAGCATGTGATAGGGCAAAACCCAGCAAGGCCCATTTAATCAAAGTCCTCTGTGTCCCCTTGTTAAAGGACACTCATTTACCAAACATTTGCTCTTCTCTGTCTATGTGACTTATCTTCCTGTCCTTTAAAGCTCCAAAACCACAATCCCCACCCCGACCCCTTCTCCTTAGCTCAGGAATGCCCATAAGCCTTAATGGATCAATTTGTTGTCTATCTTCTTATAGAACCTCTGCATGTACATATGTAATACATTTTGATCATTTTTCCTGCTAATCTACCTCATATTAAAAATCATATTAATTTGATTTTTTAGTCCAGCCAGAGAAACTTAGAAAGGGGGAAGGAGATTTTATTTTTTCTGCTGTGAATTTGTTTCATAAAGGTTTTTTTTAAAGATTTTATTCATTATTTCCAGAGAGAAGGGCAGGGAGAGAGGAAGAAAGGGAGAGAAACATCACTGTATGATTGCCTTTCACCTGCCTCCAGCTACAGACCTGGCTGCAGACCTGGCTTGCAACCTGGTTACGAGCCCTGGCTGGAAATTAAACCAGAGGCCTTTGGGTTCTCAGGCTAGTGCCTATTCACTGAGCCACCAGCCAGGGTGTATTAAAAAAAAAAAAAAAAAAGATTTCAAAACAACATGATGAAGCAATATCCCACATTATTTCTGAACCTGAAAGAATACAATAAGTCTTAGAATTCCAGAAAGTTACACATTTTTTCCTTCTCACAAAAGTAGATGGAGAAGCCCGGATGCAATGGCTTAGTTACTCCATAAAGAGGTGCTAATATTCCCCATAAAGTGAGTATCATGTAGTGGAAAATTCTGTTAAGCTAAACCACCAACAGACATAAACAGACCCAAAAGTTTATGTATCAACAACATGAACTAAGAAGTTTCTCTCATCCTGGAATGAATGGTCCTTTTTCTTTAACAGACCCAGAACATCAGGTGTTACAGGTCACATGCCAAGTGCTAATGAACGTTACATTTTGATGATGTTCCTGATTGATTTTGTATCACTTTGATAACCTTTCTCTACTCAAACCATCTTACGTGTTTTCCTTAGTCACCTTAAGAACAGCTTGAAATCTTCTAACTTTTCTAATTTCTCACATCTATCCAATGAGTTAATTTGATTATAACTTCAGAAAAGCAATTAAACTACAAACAGGAACTGAAGATTCAACCAGCACAAGAGATTCTAACTAATAATCCCACGTAAATCTTAGGAAAGTCGAAGTGCTTTATAGCAATTATCAAATGAATCACCAAAATAGTGTTGCACATCAACAAGCAGAACGTACTATAAGAATCATTGAATGCACTGGAAAAGTTGAACTGCAGAAAGGTTAAGTGATTTACCACAGATTACACAATGAGTCAGGATTAGAACCAAGAATAGTTTTCAATGACCCTAATGTAGTCTACAGTCCTACTTGAATAAGCATCTTTGTTGGTCTGTTTCAACTTTCTCCATGTGACAGAGACTGGCAAAGAGTTTAACTCTCCCTATTGACTATTAGTTCTTTTTTGTCCCTCCTTGTTTTTACACCATAATAATAGAAATGATGCTAGCAACATTTGAGTAGCATAACTCACAAAGTGCTTTTACATTCACAATCTCCTCTAATTAAGCAAACCCTGTTTCTGTAATCCGCATTTCTCCAATCCCTGACTCAAACTGACTTCAAATTGCTAAAAGACTCCATGTATGAAATGAAGTAGGGTGAGTGGGACTTCCTTTGAGCCATAGTTCTCATTCTAGATACCCAAGGTATCGATACCATCTGTTATCCTTGTAATCAGTATTCATTGAGCACCACTGTGTGTGACAATGCTAAGTACTAAGGATATGAGAATAAATAGCCTTAAATGCAGGAGCTTATGGTCTATGGATGGAAATAATTTACAAAAATAATGGCAGGTGCCTCAGTTGGGGTATGAATAAAATATTCTTGGAATATCAATGAGGGAGAAATGAGTTCTACTTGGGGAAGTCACACAATGCTACTGTGCTGAACTGTCCTCATCTTTCCATCGCCACCACCCCCAACTTACCTGTATCTACCCTGAGCCCACAAAGCTACCATTGTGGAGAGCAGTGCTGTGTTTCCTTGTTTGCTGTCTAGCTTTTGGTAGGGTGTGGCAGTGGACAGTCCCTGAAGGAGATAGGAAGGCATGCAGTGACAGGTTAGGGTGTTTATTGTACCAGATCCTTTCCTGCCTGATTCCAATTTAGCAATGACTATTCCCCTTTCTGAAAGCCAACACTCCTGTCCTAAAGTCCCAAGTCACTCTGGGTCACTGTTTCCTCACTTGCTTCCTCAGACTTGCATGATATTTTTAGAAGTTGCAGTGCCAAGTCAGGTGACCAACTGGACATTAAGGAAGGTGGAAGAATGAGTGACATTGAAGGTAATTCCTAGGCTATTAGAAAAAAGAAAAATACGTTCCTTAAAAGTTTTTTAAAACTGTGTGGTGCTTCTTGTGATGTATTTTTAATGAAAGGCAATTTAGCAAAAATGCTACTGTTTATTAATTGTCTTGCCTTTGCTTTTGGCAGGAAATCAATAATCACCTTCAAGAGAGTTTGCAAAACAAACTTGTAACTTGAGTGTATATATCCTTCTCAGGTGCACTCCCCGCACTATTGCGCAGGTATGCCATCACCAAGGACTCTCATGGAGGATATGCAGCCATGCCAAGCCATGTAGGCAATAGAGATTACAATACCTTTGAAATCCAATGCTTTCACGTTCATTATAGTTGGTACCTATTGACAGCACGCTGAAACTATCCTCAGTCTAAATATACTGGAAAGTAGGTGAAAGGTTGCCACATTCAAACATTCCTCTGAATGGCAATAAACCTGGTGTTATTCTGCTAAGTGAATTAGGTCAGACAAAGAAAGATGAAAACCGTACGATCTCACCTTTATGGGTAATCATTAAAAAAAAACTCACAGAAACAAATATGAGTTGTGTGGTTGGTGAAGGTGGAGAGGTTTGGTGAAAGCGGTCAAAAGGTCTGGGGATGGAATACACAACATAATGACTATGGTGACAATACTAAGTGTTGTATTTTTGAAAGTGGCCAAGAGAGGAAATCTTAAAAGTTCTCAGGACAAGGAAAACAAATTGTAACTATGTGAAGTGATGAATGTTAACTAAACTTACTGTGTAAATCATTTCACAAATTCATATATATTTTCATTTATGTTGTAAACCTTAAAATTGTACAATGTTGTATGTACAATTGTACAATTATATCTCGATAAAAATGAGGGAAAATCTAGTATTATCACTGCTTTCTGTTTAGGGTTCTGCTGCTGTGGGGGAAAGTCATCAAAGGAACATGGCCTCCGATGACCTGTGAGGTGACCCAAGCAACCAGAGACTCCTTATCCGCGCCCACCTCTGCCCATTGGTCCCATAGATAGAGCCATTCTAAAGATACAGCCTTGAGCAAATGTGTTGTTGAGTCCATCTAAACTAAACATGTGACCACCCAGCTAAGGCCCAGACAAACCTCAAATGTAGGTTGCTTATTAGCCCCGCCACCTACTAATCTGTAGGGTCTGCCTCTTCCTCAGCCTTTTCTTGTGCTACGAGTACAGGGACCAATTTCAGATTTCACCAGGGGAATGCCCAAGGGTACAAGCAAAGAGCTGCTCACCCCGACTTCAAATTCCCATTAACTTTAAAAATAAAAGTGCAAACAAAGGTTTCTTTAATTTTATCATTAGATTACTTCTATGTTGTCAACATTCCTATACAAAGGCTTATAAAATATATACACTACTTCCAAATGGGTATAGACCTAGGTGAAAGTGAAATCCCAGAGGTCATAAAAAAATCCATCCTTCTTTCTGGAATGTTGTTATTTAGATATTATAACTGTACTGTAAATGCATTCCAATTCTATCAAAGATGGAAACTGAACCTTAACAAATATTCAGACTCAAATGAAAATGCAGCCTCAAATGACCTTAATATTTCCTCCATGCATGACATTGGAGAGAAAATTTGTTAGGTCTTTATGAGGAAATTCTTTTTTTTTTTTTTTTCCAAATAAAATCACACTAAGTCTAAGGAAACAGCAACTTTTCTAGAGAGACCTGGGCACAATGCAACATGTAAAGTGTGCATGGGAAAAGAAAATGAATAATATGTGTGAAAATGTATGTACAAGAATATTGATGACATTCAACATAATGACTAAAACTCTACACATTAATATCCAACAACAGAGAAGTGGTTCAGTACATCTCCTAGGGAACCAAGGAGAGTTCTTTTGTTCAACCTTCTATAGCCAACCCTTGATCCAGCAACAGCACAGGTACAACACTGGCTGTCATAAGCAAGGGCCATCTCAGAGGAGTCACTCACATATGCTTGTGTCTTTGCACAATGCCAAGTTTATTAGGGGAGACCTCCCCAGTAAGCCAGTAGAGTCACACACAGAGATGGAGAGCTTACAAGATAAAAGCCAGTGGAGTGAGCATCTGGACTCAAGTCCCAGTCACTGGTGGCACCCACAGGTGCCAAAAAGCAGGCATCAGTTTCAAGCCAGGCAATTGCAGTGAGGGCACATTTTCTGTGGCATGGAAGTTGGGCAGGGCTCCAAGCGTTACCCATGTCATAGCCAGTCTCAAGTGTTGAGTAGTTAGCAGTCTGAGTTCTTATTGCCCATCAAAGTGGAGGTCTCATTCAAATCAATGTCCAAATGGAGTCCTTACCCAAGTGTCCAGAGTTGCATAAGGTGTTTTTAGTGCATTCAAGACTGCCCAACCACAAGGGCGTTCACATTAACCCCACTCTCTCAGTCTTGACGTAGAACTTGACATTACGGTCATAGCTGACAGTGACTCCATATTGGATTGTCAAAGGTGTCCATAAAAGTCCACTCTGCTCTATACATGGGCTCCCCAATATAGTCCACTCCCTTTTCAAAGTGAATGTCATCTCTCTGAAATCCTTGGTGCTCTTTTTTGTCCATAGTCCTTGATAATTGCAGAGATTTCCTTAGTAAACCTTGAATTTTGAAAAGAAAGCACAGTATCTCTTCCAGAAAGCAATGGTGCTTATTATGCAAATTATCTCACACCCTACCACCTAATTCTGCATACCAAGGTTAAGGGCAGACATGGCCCTCTTAAAGTGGTTCAGATTGAAAACATGTTTACATCTTTTATTCTCTCTCAAAATGCTGCTTCAATAATAATTGTTTTTAATTCATCTGCAAAATCAAGATGAGGAGAGGAGATCATTGTAATCAAGCCCAAATGCCAGAAAGTAGATGCAAAGTCAGAAATGAAGAGAAGAAATAGGTCTTATCTCCAGGTCAAGAATCATGTGGACATCTGCCTCCTTCATGGGAGCACCCAGAGGCCAGAAAACAATAAAGCAATTTCTTCAAAACCCTGATGGAAAATGACTTCCAACTGAGAATTCTATATTAAATCACACTCTTATTAGAATACGAGAGAAAGATGAAGATTTTTTTCAGGAATGAAAAATTTCAATTTTCTCTCTAATATAGCTTTATTCAGAAAACTACCAGAATGTGCTCCCCAAAATGAGACATGTTACCAAAAAACAGAAATGCAGGATCCACTCAGAACCAGCTATATAATTTGTAGGACCCAGTACACAATGACAGCACAGAGTCTCTTGTTCAAAACTTGTGAAGAATTTCAGTGGTGACATACAGAAGACTAAATCAAAGACAGAGCCCTTCTGAGTGTAATTGCACAGAATGCAGCCCTCATAACACTCAGACATTCGTGAGTTCAACCCAGAAGAAATAGGGAATTCCCAGACGCTGGTAAAGAGAAAAGTCCAGACAATTATTGGTCCACACTGGAAGTGTTACTAAACAGAAAAAGGAGGTTCATCTGCCTGCTACCACAAAAGCCAACCTCATGAGGCAGTTGCTGGTGAAAAAAGAAAGCTTTCATTCAGACGCTGCATGATTCTGGAAGAATGGCAGACTCCTTGTCTCAAAGCCCATCTCTTCCGCAAGACCATTCAAGAAGTCCAACCATCCTCAACAAGACTAGAACAATACTCAATGTCCAGAGTTCATGCTCCAATTTAAAGCACCATCCTTCAGAACCTGTTGGTGGCTGATAAGCAGTCCAGGGAGCTTAGCTTTTTCTCAACTGCAGTCCATTTCATGCTCTCTCTTGGAAGCCATGGGCCACACAGCTGCCAAGGCCACACAAACACACTGGTGGGCAAGAGAGAGAAAAAGACTTTCTCCCAGCAGCCATGGTCCACTCAGTTGGGCCATTTGGCCCATGGAGAAAACAGGCAAGTCCACTGTCCCAGTGCAAGTCACAATCCAGTGAGCCACGAGCAAAAAAGAAAGTATTCTTGTCCTAGTGCTTTCTCATCCACTGGTAACAGAGACAGAAAATGGAATGTTCCCATATTCAGGGAAAAGAATGGAATATAGAGATTACCCAATGTGTTCTAATGTATCAAGAGGATATTTCCATTTCTTGGGGAAAGTCCATGGAAGAATTAACAATGGGTCCAGTTAAAGCAACCTTTCAAGCTGACAAATGTCAACATTTTATGACAAACTTGCTGAAATCATGAAGACTAACAAGCAAGAAACTGACCTCTAGGCACAGTCTTAGAAAATGTAGATGTGAATCTATACTGTAGAACATACATGACAAAACAATGGGACTTTTCTAGGAACTCAGAATGGAGGGAGGCCCATGGCCAAATACAGAACAAGGTGTACAAAAGCATGACTCGGCACAAGCAATTCAGAATAAGCCTGGACGAACTGAACCCTCTTGGCTGATGGTGAGTGCCAGAATGAGAGCAAATGTTCTGCATTGCTCTCTCATCATTCCCCACAAATTTTCATTCAAAGATAGATGTGCTAGAAACATATGCTAGTAAGCAATTCCTATTCAGGATTCTATTAGGACCTGTACAACAAGCACATTTTTTTTGGTGCATACTGATTCTATTGTATTGATTTTAATTTAGTTGCTGTAATTAAACTTGGGTAATTATTGCGAGGAAATCCAATGAAAACAAGCCCATACATTTCTGCTACATCAACTCTTTCATGTTGCTCTAGTTTACTGGGATTCCCTTGTGGCTTTAAAGTGGAAATTCAGGATCAAAGTGAAATGCACTCCTATAGTAAAGGGAAAGAGTAGTAGACACAGTTCAGAGTAGAATTATTTTTTTTTCCTTTGAAAGTAGTTTTATTATTGTTCTTATACAAGCTAGGCAGTTATTTATTTATTTAGAAAAATTAATAAGGCAGATTCATTTTTAATTTTTTGAGGAAACTCCATACTGTTTTCCTTAGAGATTGCACCAATCTGCATTCCTACCAATAGTGCACAAGGGTTCCTTTTTCTCCACATCCTTGCCAGCACTTGTCATTTGTGGATTTATTGATGATGACTAAGAAATGAAGTTCTAACACATCCTGCAACATGGAAACCATACATGAAAGAATAAACATTGCATGATTCCACTAAGGTGAAATATCTAGACTAGGCAAATTAGACAGGAAAATTAAAGGTTATCAAGGGCAGAGGGAAGGGGAAAAAGGGAGCTATTGCTTAAAGGTTACTGTTTCTTTTTGGGTTGATGAAATGTTTTGGTAACATACAGTAGTGAGTGTTGTATGATATTGCGACTCTAAGGCCACTGAATTGTGCATTTAAAAATGGTTAATATGGCAAATTTTTTTTTATATATTTTACCACAATTAAAAATAGTAAGCTCTAGTCCTGGCTGGTGGCTCAGTGAACAGATGTCGGGCTGCGAACCCAAAGGCCACTGGTTCAATTCCCCAACCAGAGCACATAACCAGGTTGCAAGCCAGGCCTCTGGCCAGGTCCGTAGATGGAGGCAGGTGAAAGGCAACAATACATAGATGTCTCTCTCCCTCTCTGCCTCTCTCCCTACCCCTCTCTCTAAAAATAATAAATAAAATCTTTTTAAAAAAGTAGTAAGTTATTTTTCAGAAAGAAATGCAGTACTGATACACACTACAGTGTGCATAAACCTTGAAAACATTTTGCCAAGTAAAATAATCCAGTCACCAAAGGCAACACATTGTATGATTCTAATCTAGATAAAATTCTAAGAGTTGGCAAATCTATGGAAATAGAAACTAGATTAGTAGTTGCTTAGAGCTACAGGTTAGACAGGGTGAAAAAAGGAGTATCTACTAAGGGGTATAGTGTTTTTATGGTTGGGGTAAAATGTTCTAAAATTAATTGTGGTGATGTTTGTACAGCATTGTAGATGTACTAAAAAACTATCAAAATATACATTATAAATAAGTGAATGTTGTGGTGTGTGAATTATATTTCAAGAAAGCTGTTTATAAACTGTGGATTCCTCTGATGATGACTGAGTTCAACCATGTTTTATAGTTATTGGCTATTTGTGTTTATCATGTAAATGGCCAGCCTGTTTGTGTTTTCTTGGTCCAGTTATTTTGTTTGTTTTTGTGTTGAACATGTAAAGAACCACTCAGAGTTGACATTGATAAGTATTTTGTAAGTACATTATGTCCTTGAAGTCAGTACAAAACACTGCAGGTGGCAAGCCTCAAGTCAAAAGCGAAGACCAGTTCTGAAGATGCTGACACCTGCTAACAGGTTGTTAGAAGTCTACCGGTAGGATTGATTTTGTTTGTTAACAGAGTAAACACAGCATGGGCAGCACAATAAGAATACTGTTTGAATCTTCAGTATCATGCCAGGTGGTTTACAAATATGATCTCACTCAATCCATCAAGCCCATTTACAAAGGAAAGAGATCAATACCCCAAGGATACAAAGTCAGAAGTTACAAGTGAGATTGGAACTTGGTCCTCTCTGTCTCCAAAGTGCTAGTTTGTCTGAAGTGCCCTCTGAAGAGTATTGATCACATACACATGACAACTTATAGGAGGCAGTGACAATGCCCTTTGTATCAATACTTCTGAATTCCAGACACCTAAGACTAGAACCCTGCTGAGCAGCTGCTGGCATTATGAAGTTGGAGCTGTCAGAAAATACATTTGCCCTATTGCTCCAAGAGAAACCATGCAGAGAAATCTGCCAATACAAACATAAGTGCTTCAAGGTCCCTCAAATGTTCCTATGGGGAAGTATGACCCTCTCTGGGTCCTAAGAATTGCACTTGGACATCTTTGCTCAGCCAAAACCCTGATTCAGGATGTAGTTCAGTTGTCACACAGACCAGGATATGCCAATGTCACACAATGAATGACACACAACCATCAAAAGAGCTAATGAATATCTTACTTGGGCAATTAATTTGATACCATGGGATTAGATTGCACATCTGTGTAATCATGGGCAGTGTCATGTAAGGATCAGATTAGGGGATTTAAGAGTTCATCTAGTCAAGCTTTTCACTTTATAGCAGCAGGAACTGAGATCCTGAGATTTTAATTAACTAGCTTGCTTAGAAATACATCAGTGAGGGCAGAAAACATGATTTATGCTGATTTCAAGCTCCTAGGTTTGCTGCTCTTCCTCCTCGCTCTGAAAAACATCCAAAGTCCATTGCCAATGGAAAACTCTTTAAAACTGTAGATTTAATATTTTCTAGTTCCCTGTACTGCACTGGGAACTGTTCAACTCGAACTCCCGTTAGCTCTGAAGACAGGAAAAAATACAATTCTCAACACTGCTCATGTTTTCAAGTCACATGTCCTCAGCTTGCTAAAAATTTCTATTCTGTGAAACTCAAAATGAAATGCCGGGATGCTATTTTTGATTGACACTGGAAGCAAAGAAGCAGATTTAGAGCCATTGGCAAAGCCTTATGCTAATACAGAGAAATTACTAGTAATGAGCTATAAATGTTAGCGCATTGCATTGAAGAAGAGTCCACTTTTCCTATTGGTTGAAATGAGACGTCTCATTCTCCATTTTCTAATATTCCAAAATTAGACATTTAATTTTATTTGAAAACTAATTGTAATTATAATTATATTGTAGGTATGATTTAACAGAGAAAAAAAAATGCAAATGGGGGTCAGAAAACACTTGCTTTTCTATCATCTCTCACTTCATCTGTTTTCCTTCACCTGGAATTTGTTTTAACACATTTAATTTTTAAAATATTTTTATAAATGGTTATGCTCAGAAATTTATATGAATTAATTTTTCAAGCATATATTATATGGCCCAAACCTAGATCAGTAACTGTAAACAAATTTTTTTATCTTTATGTATAATTTAGGACAATAGAATGAATTGCTCTGAAAAAATAGAAAGTGCTCATTTAACTTTTAAAAGTGTATTTTACATGCGTTTTGGTATCAACTAACCATATGCCACAGACAATTCAAGATAAACACACTTAAAAAGTAAGGAAAGTACTTAATGTTTAAGTCTGAGCACATCTATACAGCAATAGAAAATTTTGTTTTACTTCTTGGTTAATGAACATAATGGTCAAACTTTAAATATTTAATTTACATATTTATCTAACATATATGTAATATAATATTGTTAAATAATATGTATTTATATTTAATATATATTAAATGTTTGAGAATACAATGTAATTGGAATCAAATGGAATGTTCAAAATATAATTGTATCTTTTGATATATACTGAGTTAAATATGTATCATATATAAAAATATATCAATATAAAATGTGAATATATTATATCAAACAAAAAAGCTGACACCTTCTTGTTTCCCATTTAACTAACTGATGGGTCACTTGTTTTAGCAATCATGTAGATACTAATAGGGTACAAAGGAGAATCTGTACTCATAGAGCCAGAAAACAACCTGTAGTAGTCTTTCTATTTTAACTCCTCTTTTATTGTCCCTCATTTTCTACTTCTAGACTTCAGTGTTTTTATATTAGTTTTCTCCAAGTGGAATTTGTTTTACTCTTTAAGTTTGGGACAGTGTCTGCTGACATAATGAAATATGATTTACAGCACAATAACCATCCAACTGGAGAACAGATCATTTGGAAACCAGGAACACAAGCAGTGAAGAATGTTAGGATCCACTAAAAATAGGTTTCATCCTTCCAGGATAGTCATTTTTGTTTGGCATAAAAACCTCTTACTTCAGCTCATTGTGAGTTTTTTGGGTTTTGTTTTTTTTAAAAACATAGTGGAGGGAACAATTCAACATGAAAGTTATTTTTTAAAAACTGGCTTTCTTAGCCCATCAAATTTCCGTATGCGTACTGGTTAACAACCACTTCAAATTGCTATGCCAGGAGAAACGACTCTTCCCTAATTGCATGCCAAGGCTCATAAAGCACCACTGCATCATTGACAATTCATTGGCCAACTGATATCATAACTCACGTTGATATGTTCTGGTTCTCACTTTTCACTCACACTGATGTGCACACCGTTGATCTCTTACCTCCACCGTACATGCCCACCTAGGCACATGGGCACGTGCACTTTGGTGAAATATATTCTCCTCCAAGTGGAATTTTTTCATTAGACTGAAACATTTCATTTTCATATTGACCTACAGGGACATATTGGTAATAAAGCCACTTCAGATCAGAATGCCAGAATTTTTGCAAGATCACAGCTAATGAGTTCATTTCCAGCCTGGTGTCAGGAGCCTCCGGTCTTGTCACAACAGCTCCCATCTTCTCTGCTGGTGTAGAATGTCCTGCAGTGGCTGGCACTGTGCGGTGGGAAACAGCTCCATTCAGGACATCACTGTCATTTTCCTCTAGATGACTGCACAACTGCATGGTGTTAACAGAAAAGGCTCACACCTGCCAATTCTGCCAACCTTTTTCCTCTCCTGCCACATAATTAGTTTTACGTGCTCTTGAGAAAGTTGACAGTGTGAAAACTGACATGACTGTCCTCCTCTGCTACCTCCAAGGATCGTGGCCTTCATCTTCTCTATTGGATGGAGGAAAAGTATTTTTGTTTTTATTGTTTTAATTTGCTGTTTTATATTTAAAGATTTTTAATTTAAAGATCACAACTTCAAACACAGCATAATGAATTCCTAACACAACTTTTTTAAATTTTTTATTATTTTTTTTAGAAAGAAGGGAAGGGAGAGAGGCAGAGAGAGAGAGACATCAATGTATGGTTGCCTTTTTCACCCACCCGCTGGAGGCAGACAACCATGCATTGGTGTCTCTCTCTCTCTCTCTCTCTCTCTCTCTCATCCAGCTGGAGATCTGGCTTGCAACTTGGTTATGTGCCCTGGCTGGGGAATCGAAGCAGTGACCTTTGGGTTCACAGATCGGCACCTTTTTGACGAACTGTTAGCATCTCTCCACATCTCACTTCTTGTCTCTCTCCCCTCTCCTGCCTACCCCTCTCTACACATACATATATATTCATATATGTATTCACATATACATACCTATGTATTCACATATATATTCATATATATATATATATTCATATATATACAGAGAAAGAGAAAGAGATCCTTCCATTATTCCAAACCATGCTAAAGTAGGTTATAGGTGTTGTGACTACCATTCCATAATACTTAAGCATGAGCTCTCAAGACAAATGACGTTCTGCTATACAACCCTAATACTATTATCACACCTGAGAAAATCAACAGTAATACAATATCTGAAGCCCTGGCTGGTGGCACAGTGGATACGGCACCGGCCTGCGAACCCAAAGGTCGCAGGTTCGATTCCCCAGCCAGGGCACATAACAGGGTTCCAAGCCAGGTCTCCAGTCAGGCCTGTGACTGGAGGTGGGTGAAAGGCAACCATACATTGTTATCTCTCTCCCTCTCTTCCTCTCTTCCTTCCCCTCTTTCTAGAAATAATGAAATAAAATCTTTAAAAAAAAAAAAAGAAAAGAAAATCAACACTAATAAAATATCTGGATGGGTAAAAGTTTTGAGATGTGATGGGAAATTGTTCCTGTAAGGAGGAAAGTTTGCTAGCATGTGTCAATTCACTATTAGCTCAGTGAACATGGAGACGCAGCTTCATGTGTGTCCTCGTTCCTTTCGGCCCCCACTTTCTGAGACATTATGTGACCAGACCAAGCAAAGGGCAGAAACTTGGTCAACGTGTGACCAAAGGCTGGCCAGGTTAAATGCCACAAAGAAATTAGTAATTATACAAAAACTAGTTCGTTTCAGCTACAGTGTTGCTATATGAACCCCAGTGTATAATTCTGAATAGAAAATATACATTTGGATCATTTTCCAGAGAGTGACTAAGATATAACACACCGATTGCATTTGCTTTCAAAAAACATTAATCCAATATTCATTGGGGTTCATTAAAAAAAATTTTAAGTACAGAAAAGGAAATGTTATTGCTGTCAAGTCGGCACTCAGCATTTGTGTGAACAATGTTGTGACAGTGTGATTTATAATAAGAAATATATACTTGGTCTTGGTCTCATTTCTGGCACAGAGCTCTGAAAACTCTTAGAATTTCCTAAAGGTGTCTTTTATTATGTTAATGGAGGACTTGCTTGTTGCTAGGGGAACCAATATGGGTGTGATTGGAACTTCAAATTTCACCCCTCCCCACCCTCTAACCCCTGACCTCCAGGGGAAGGTGGAGCTTCCAGGTGAGTGAACAAGTCAAGACTTGGGAGAGTGATGTGCTCAGACAGTGCACGGAAGCTTCTTGCCTCTTTTCTCACACCTTGCCCTGTGCATCTCTTCTATCTGGCTGTTTCTGTGTTTTCTCAGTTCTGTGAGCCACTCTAATAAATTAATCAAACCCAAAGATGGGATCGTTGGAACCGCCAACTACAGCCAATCGGTCAGAAGCAAGCGCAGGTCATAAACTGGACTTGCAGCTGGGGAAGCGTGACTTGTAGGACTAAGCCCTTAACCTGTGGGAGCTCCTGGGAGACAGTGGCAGAATGGAATTGAGTTGTAGAACCCCTCCTTGTGTCTGGAGACCCACTCTGTGGTTTGGGGACCCCCCGACACACACACACACTCCTTGGAATTGGGAGTGGAATCAGAGGTGTACCTTAAGGGGAGAAGAACTTGAGACCTACAAGCTGTGAGCTTTTCTGTGTGTGGATGTAAGTAGTGGAGAATGGATATAAGCAAGGGCCTGGAGCAAAACCAAATGAGGGTGGGTTTAGAAACAATCTGGAATGGAGGTCCCATCTGTCCTCTGATTTGTATTTAAAATTAAAGTAAAATCCCAAAAGTCTGAGACATATACAATGTAAACCCCCTGATTCCACACTTGACTGTCACAGAAATGTCAAGTTGCGATCAACCTGATTGTTTACTCTCAATTACTCACTTAAGGTCTAAGGCCTAAAACAATGCAATTCACAGGCCAACTGCCTCTTGTCACCAATGACAAAGGCGGCCATTTCTGACTGGACTGTTCCCATGATAGAATCGGGCAGGATTTTAGGATGGGAGCTTTCAGTTCTTTTCTCCTCTTTGCTCTGGGTTGCTGTGATTCAACTTCGCAGTGGGCTCTGGCCCTTGGCAAGTCCAGGACACTGATTCTTAAGTGTGAAAAGCCTTTCTCAATCTTTGCAAAACTCTCTTGTTTTCCCCTAATCTGTATGGTCTTAGGTCTTGGTCTCATATTCTCACCTGGGTAGCACAGCTTCCTAACCTCAGGCTTGTCTATGAGCATCTGGTTTCACTGGTTGGAAAGGTATCTTTCTCCATGCTTTTGGACATGCTGAAATGACCATATTATGTGGAATGAGGTCATGGACTCTGATCTCAAGTCCCCCCTCTCCCCTCAGGCATTAGATGTATTCCAGATCTTCCCAGGCCTGCTTTGATCCTCCTGCTCACTATAGGTTTTCAGTCTGAGAAATGCAACCCTGTGTGGGCTTCAAGAAGATACTCACTTGATGTGAACTCAAGAAGGAATTTATGTGCTGGGATGGACTCCCCATGGCCAACTGAGGGTCCAAATGTATAAATAATAAGAGTCTACTGGTCCTTTACTGACAGGGGCTCCTCACGTAGTCTGTGTACAGGGAGGAACCTCACGCTGAACTCTCACTTCCAGAAACAAGCCCTGCTTTTTCACATCATCGGCATCAACCTACAGGGAAGTCCTGGTTTCATCTTTCCACTAATGAACAGAGACCTGCCACATCTAATCAGAACTCCTCCATAACAACCAATCGGAATGCATAATATCAATTTATGGGGACTGTGTGATTAGGAAAAACCAGAACCCTATGGTTTAGGATAGCTCATTCATACAAAATGAACCTATTCAGGAAACTGGGGGTGGGGGTGGGGGAAGGTCAGGGAGTGGGGGGTGGACGTGGCACTTTCTGTTTAAAAGATGACTTCCTCTGTCACTCAGCCACCTAGCCCTTTGGTGTCACAATGGCTGAGTTTCCTTGGTTAGCAAACGGTTTCACATGAATAAAGTCTCTGCATTTCCTAGTGTTCGTTTGGGGAATTTTGGTTTACACTGTCCACAGCTCATCTGAAGAGCTTGGGTGATTTTCATATCTGAACATAGCAATGCCATCCTGTCCCAGGCCAAATCAAATTTCACTCTTGGCTGTAAGAGTCAAACCTGGTACAAAAGCTAGGCATCAGAACGCTCCCCACCCCAAGCATTCTGGAATGCTGTCTCTATAAAGACTTGGGAGCTGTTGTCTCATGTCCCTTCAGGAAGGAAGACAGAAGATTTATGGACTTCCAGTGGAATTTTTCCTGACTCCCGGTCACCGGCTAGACAGAAACAGGGAAGATTTATTTCCTGACTGGCCCTCATATTTGCAAGCTCAGTCATCTGCAACCCAGCTCATTAGAAAGGTCAGTGGTCTGCTTTTGAGCAAGGCAGAGAAATAGACCTCAGCCAAACTGCAAATGTGCATATTACTGATGAGGTGCTGCAGAAGCAGGGGGAGGAAGGACTAAGAATAACACTCATGCCCGTTAGAGAGCCTTTGTGAGAAACTTTTTCAGGCAAAGGAGTGAATGCTGCCACTGGAGAAGTCACTGTCAGCAGCTTCTGTGCAAAATTACTAACCTAATGTGGATAGTATCGTGCTTCGCTGTCCCTGGAGAAGGGGTGGCTACATTCTGAACAAAGGACCACTATAAGAAGAAGAAAGAAAAGAAGTATGAAATATTCCCAGCTCATTAATAGACCATAGCGAAGCAGACAAAAGCTACAAAGTGCCACCTATTTTTTTCCTGTATTACAGTGAAGGACACCAAAGCATTTGGTGTGTTCCAGACATGGAATGAAGGTGAGTTTCTACATTATAGAAGTAATGTGCTATTGTCCTCTTTTTATAGCTGAGAAAGCAGCAATGCAGAGTAATTAAATAACGAGCCTAAGGTCATACGACCAGTGTATTTGCATACTAAGCCCATCTTCCATGTATCCATTACTACCACTAAGCAGATGGGTAAATGTCTCTGCTATTCAATCACCATACACAAGATTGCAACTTCAGTTCTACTCCTCCACCAACATTAAATAATAGTGTAAATTCATATTACATGAGATGATAATTAAAGCACTAGGACACTGCCTAACCCATGTATGTTAAGTAATACAACACAGAGAAATAACATATGAAACTTGAACTTATAGTTCAGAAACACAAACATAAATCCATTTGCCCTACCATATTATCCAAAGAGATGTTATCCAAACAACTCTATGAAATTTTGTTCTCTTAGACTACATCCCAATGCAAGAACTACAAGTACATTCAGAGCCTCAGAGCATTTATTTATCTGCGAGAACTTGATGAAAACATAAAATTTTTCCAGAACATATCAGGATTTGAGAACAACAGGAAATTATACCACCATTGAAAGTTGGAGTGTTTTACGAAGCCCTTTGCTGGTGACGTGACTATAGTTTTATCTGTAACAGGAAGCTCTACCAAAAATATTGCAGCCCATTTCAGCCATCAGCACAAAGTTCTATATTCATTTCCAAGTGGTGTTTGACATTGCCAGGGATAAATGTCTGTCCTAGGGGTGAATAAGAACCTTCTATGAGCCTAAGTTTATAAACATACATCTTCTTAGACCTTACCTCACAGAACTTCTGCTCCAGCAGGCCTGAACTGGAACCTAAGAATCTGCATTTTAACATACCGCATTCCCTGACACGGGTGGTCTAAAGTCTATTGATTGAGAATAAAGGGTCCTTCCAGGGTAACCTTCACTCCAGTTTGGAATAAGTCCCTCAGTTTTATGCTTGTCGGGCTGTCACAGAGCTTTCCAACTGGGTCTAGGATGTTTGAGGTTTTCCCAGATTCTCAAATTGCTGGAGCATCGCTTAAACTGTACCTGGTCTATATATGATAAGTGCCTAAGATTACCTGCTTAAGACTGGTCTTGACAAACAAGATTGTTGAAGTTCTGTTCAAGTAGAGATTTGCTTCCATTTATCTGCTCTAGGCTGTTCTCAAAATAAAACTGTGAGCTAGAATAATTCAGTGTTTGGACCCTAGACTTTCATCACTTCTAGCTTCAATATCCAAACCATATGTGGGAAACTGAAGCTTTTCACCTAACCGAGCTCATCTGCTGTGGCACCCAACCAGAGCGGACTGGCCCTCCTTCCGCTGCTCTCATCTGGGTTTCTCTCTATCTGCTCCGTCAAAATATACTTAATCCATTTCCCATTTGGTCCGTACAGTGAAAAGACTTTAATACAATACATTTAAATAAACTAACAGATCATTGTATTTTTCTGGAAGCCAGCCAGGCTAGAGCTAAGACCAGCAGATTTTGTCTTGGATCTCCCCTACTGCGAAACAACATTAATGAATAAAGTTAGAACATCATGTCAGTTCTGTGGGAATGCACAGACATTCCTTCCTCAATTTCTCTGTTATAAAGAAAGAAACCTACCTAATTCATTAGTAATACTCTACTTCTGTTGATAATTCAACAAGGTCATAGAAAGATTTAACTAACTACTAAGACTTGGAATTCAACAATGGCAAAACTGGATGCTAAGTATCTTTTAACTTTTGAAGGAAAATTCAGGGTAACTTAGTATAATACTAACTGTAATTAAAATCAAAGATAAGAGTCATTTAAAAATTGCTTCATTAAACATGAAGTTCCATCATAAATGTATGCTTCTCTCCCTTTCTTCTTCCCTCCCTGCCCTTCTCTCTGAAGATAATGAATAAAATCTTAAAAAATAATAAAAATAAATAAACATGAGGTTCCATGACAGTGTATAAAATCAACGATTCCAACCTGAGACCAACTACTTACTATAGCATTAAGATAGGCACTACAGCCCTGACCAGTATAGCTCAGTTGGTTGGGAATCATCCCACAAGGCCAAAGATCATTAGTTCAATCCCTGGTTGGGGCATGTACAAGAGGCAACAGACCAATGTTTCTCTTACATATTGATATTTCTCTCCCTCTCTTTCTCCCTCCCTTCCCTCTAAAATTAAATAAATAAAATCTTAAAAATTAAATGGACACCAGAGCCTCATAAAATTCTCAGGAGAAAGAAGAGAAAACCAGTTCTCCCAAAAATCTCTAAAAGGAAGGAGGGACTTACTATATTTTAAAGCGTCTTCAATGGCCTCACAGTATCCACCTTGATTAACACTTGACTATATCATGAAATAATAGTGATTTAGGATGAGATAAAGAGGAGAAAGGGAAGAGCCCACAATTTATTGATAATTTTCTATCATTAAAATCATTTGAAATCTGGCTCTGTCTTTAGGTTCAGACATAACTAGGAGCCTTTGGCTTCTTAGTAATAAATCATTTAGTTATAACTTTCAAACTTCATGATTATAATTAACACCTAAGCCTTAATGGATGCTGATGGGTTACTCTTTTTTTAGGTTACATGCTATTTTAGTAGGATCTTTTTATAAGGCCTTATAAATTCCAAGGAATAATTCTAACTGCAGCCATAATAACAAAATAGAAGGAAAGGTATTGGGAAAGGGGGGTAAGTGGTCTTTTTAACCTCTAAAATAAGTTCTACCTATCACCTCCTGTCTCCAGTAGCATAAAGGCTTGCTTTAATACAAGGCTTACCACATGGTCCAGTTTTAGCAACAATTGCCTTAACCATCTCAAAGATGAAGAGCAGACATATGTTTCATATTGAAAATGATTCGTCAGGAGATAAAGCATCATCCCAGCTCAAATGGGCAGAATTCTCAATGTCAGTATACCTTTAGGACAATTCATTTTTCTTTGCCTTAGAAGACTCTCCTTTGGGCTGCAAGTTTCTGAAGAGATCTTAGTTGTCTTTGGAAAATAGGAGAAGAAACACAGGGAGTCCTCTATAGAACCTGACTTTCAGGAAAGTGAGGTTTGTCTGGATTCTATACCTTTGAAGCATGAGAGCACATGTGGGGCTCAAAACAAACACATTGTTATTAATAATATATTAGCTGCCATCGACCATGTGTTTATATCTAAGCACTGCACTCAATTCTTCACTGTGTCAATGCAATATAGCTCTGCATTTCTTTCAGCCTTTGCTTCCTATTTGGACAATAGATATGATAATAATGTAATCTGCAAGGCTATGGTGAAGATGAAATGAGATTGCAAGTAAAAACACTTGACAAACACTCAAGCCCTATGTAATTCTTATATAGTTATGATACAAAATCAAATGTGTTTCTTTTTCCTTTTCTGTGCATACCTTTCGGTAAGTAATTGGCCCTACCCAAATAAACAGAAGCTTTAAGAATCACTAAGAATGAGAATTCTAACATACTGTCAGAAAGGCCTAGTAACAGCCTGATTGAGCTTCTGATAAATATAATTGGCAGAATGATTAAACATGTTTTAGAGACTTGTGCAACTGACAGAAGGGTGGCTGGAAAGCCAACACTCCTGGCTGTTCATCTGCAGAACGGATATTAACTGGTACATACCCCCCACCCCCACCCCAGCATCCTTTCTCTCTCCTGGTATTCCAAGCCACATTGACCTTATGTACCCTGGTGGCAGACACTCCACTTAAGTAATATCTCAGTTTAAGGTCCTTTTGGCAGAAAAAAGAGAACCACTGACCCCATTCTGTTAAACTCTTTCATAGCATTTTGTCTTTTCTTTCTCAGGACTTAGCATAGTTGATGAGTAACAATGATTTGCGGGATTCTTTGATGAATGTCTGCCTCTTCTTGAATAAGCTCTTTACTAGAAAGCATGACGGTTGAACTCATCATTTTTTCAACCAGGAGCTTGGTGCAGGGTCTGACATGCAAGAGAATCTATATAAATATTGGTGCTTTAATGGGGAGTCAAGGCCTGAAGCCATATCCTCAGATCCCAAAGCCAGGGTTCACTTTACTACAGAGCCTTAGCAGTCTTACCTGAGGGGTGCTAACCCTGTAGAATCAGAAATTCCCAGGGCTGAAGGAATCTGTGTTTTTAGGTTGCAACTGTTTTGTGGACCCACGGTAGGAACCATTGCCCTGCTCCCACACATGCATCAGCTATCACCCCAAACAATATGCTGCTAAATAGAGGATCCAGAATCCTGGTATTTTCACTTCCTACCCTCTGCTCAATGCTGTAAAGAAAAGCCCTTTAGCCCTGGCTGGTAGCACAGTGGATAAGGTGCCAGCCTGCGAAGGTCGCAGGTTCGATTCCCCAGCCAGGGCACATAACAAGGTTGCAAACTACGTCTCCAGTCAGGTCTGTGGCTGAAGGCAGGTGAAAAGCAACCGTACATTGATGTCTCTCTCCCTCTCTGCCTCTCTCCCTTCCCCTCCTTCTAAAAATAATAAAATAAAATTTTAAAAAAGAAAAGCCCTTCAATCTGCCACATATTGTGTGAAGGAGGCAGACAAATATCAAAACAATTCTCATATCTTCACATAGAACGTACACTGTGTGAAATCCTTTTCATTAGCTATAAATCATATGCAGTTTAAAAAAGAAAAAGAAAAAGAAAAAACTTGAAGCATACTGCTAAATGAAAGAAGCCAGTCTGAAAAGTTTACATACTACATGATTCCAGTTGTGTCATAGTCTGGAAAGACACAACTACAGAGATAGTAAAAGGACCGGCAGCTGGCTGTCAGGGCCTGGCGACAAGGAGAGGTATGAACAGGGGAAGCATAAGGAATGTTTAGGATGAAGAAACTGTTCTGTGTGAAACTGTAATGGTGGATACATGACATCATACATTTGTCAAAACTTGTAGGAGCAGAAATTTGGGGGCAGGAAAGTATACTTCCCTCTGCCCTTCTAAATTCTTAGAATTGGACTAATAATCAAATTAACGTAAGACAAAATATCAAGGAAAAAATGGCCAAATTTAGTATGTATTACATACAGGAATGCCGTGAGGACTGGGGACCCAAGGACAGATTGGGCAGTTAGAGCTTATATGTCTTCCTGAGCTAAGGGGAAAGGGTTGGGGGTAGAGGGGGTTATGGTTTGGGACTTCAAAGGGCAAGAAGGCAATTCACAAGGAGATAGAAAAACAAATGTCTGATAAACAAAACTTTGCTGGGTCATCTTTTAAAACAGAACATAGCAGTTTGATCAAAGAGGCCTGGCTAGGTTCCCCCTTGCCTGTCATACCCAGTTACGTTCAACTATAGTTACCTACGATGGTAGCTCCCTGCCTGGAGCAGATCTTCCAGTAAATTCTTTTAGGCGGTTAGGAGGAATGGCAAAGGTTCTTCCTAAGTCTTTTATTTCTGAAAAAAAAATAACCAGCTTAAAATAGTCAATATTCCAAAAGGCACATTTTGGTGTGAGGGGAAACTCTGCTTCCCCTCAACCTGGAGAACCACACAGCACAGAGAATGAACCCTGATGTGAATGCTGGGCTGCCATTAATAATCATGTATCAACCACTATTGGTTTATTAGCTACAATAAAGGGGCCACACTGATGAAAATGTTAACAGGAGGAAAAATAATAAGAAAAATAGAAAAGGTAGGAGTAGAGTGGGTAGTATATGGAACTCTATTATTTGCTCAATTATTCTGTAAATCTAAAACTGGATTTTTTAAAAAGCCCTGAAAATCAAAACATAACCCCCCCCCCCCAAAAAAAAGCTGTGGGAGTGGAATGCAGCAGCAATCCCTACATTTGTATTTAATGGGTAGGCACTGTGGGCGAGCACCCAGCTAAGAACGTTCAAACACCTTCTCGTCTGGCTCTGACAACACTGCTGGAGGGTTGAGAGGCCTGGGAATAAGTGCAGTTAAGTCCTTGTCCTAGGGGCACAGCCAACCAATCTCCAAGTTTCAACCTCAGGTCCAGGCTGCCCGAGAGCCCCTACATTCACCAGCCGTGTGAAGCTGCATCAAATTGCATCCTTGTGGTTGCTTTTGCCCATGCACAAAAGAAGTGGATTACTACAGAGTTTGATCAATAACTAGAAGCCAAAGTGATTGGACTGTGATAACATAGGATCAGATGAGAAGATGCTCACAATCAATCAATGCCTACAGATAAGCCAGGGACACACACACACACACACACGCACACACACACACACACACACACACACACAGCAGCCCCGGGGAGCATTGAATGGTGGAAACACAGGTCTGGTGAATACTAGCATAGTGGCTTTAGCACAAAATCATGTTTCAAATGCTGTAATAATGTTCTTGGCCCAAGATAGAGCCAGTCCAGCCTGGGGTGCCACACTGGCAAACCAAAACTTGGAGAATTTTTGTTTCCTTGTAAATACTTTCCTAACCAGAAACACATTATATCCTGTCAGGCAGTCCCCAAAAGCCAAGCCAACTCTGGGCCTTCTCACCACGAACAACGTTCAACTCTGGGGCCCCAGCCAATCAGGTATTTTCTACGGCACTTCTTGGTTCTTTATTTTCATCCTATTAAAGCTCCCTGACTTCTGCCCCATTTTTTGGTTCTCTGAAAGAAGACTGTGTCCTTCATGAAGTGTTAACTGAAGTTTATTTTTTTCAATCACCTAAACAGTCTTCTTTAATCATTTTTAACATAAATAAAACAATCACAGTAACATGGATATATAAGCTGAAGTTATAATGTTTTGCTTTAAAACCAAATTATTTTTCAAACACAACAACAAAAAGGCCAGCAAGAAGAGAAAGAGACAGGGAACCATCAGAGGTTAAAACAAATCTAAGGGCTTTATGAGCCTAATGTAATGTGAGGCTCATAAGGACTATTGTTCAAACAAGCTTTGGAAAAATGAGTAAAATTTGAATGCAGGTGGGATATTATATGATGTTAAGTAATTATGGAGTTTTAAGTATAGTAATTTTACTAAAATTAAGCTTTAAAAAGTGGGGGGTGGGGGCTCATACTAAACCTGATGAGCTCAGGGGTAGCTGAATGTTGAGAAGCCAAAAGTAGCCCCAGAGGGTGGTCTGAACATAAAATTGTCAAACTAAAAGCTGGTGGCTGGTCTGGTGGGTCATCACGTCCCAGACCTGTAGCTTCCTTGACAAAGGTCAGTCTTTACCTGAAATTGTCTGTTGTCTTTGTGGATCTAAGATAACATACCTTTGAAATGTCAGAGTAATCTTTTCCAGACCTCTCAAGACACAACCTTTGGGCACAAGACCCCCACCCTTGTGATTTTGTTGCCCACACACCATCTCTATGCGCTGCAAATGTTCATCATCAACTAGCCTGTGTCCCTGATGGAAAAGTAGTTCATGTCCCTCCATTTTGCTTTTCGTTCAATCCCGGGGATTTGCCTGCTTTGCTTTCTCCTGCCTCCCTAACCTACCACCCATGGATTTCATATAACCAACCCTCCTTACATCCCCTCCTTTGATTCTAACATATAAGCTGCAAAACTTCCATTATTAAGAGCGTTTTCCCAATCCACTGATATTTCGCTTTCCAGAAATTGTGGCCACTTTGGTTCAAATAAACTCTTACAAGACTTTCCTTAGGCTAGGTGTTCTTTCATCAATACAATTTAAGATAAACCCAATAGATAAGTATTATGTCTGAAATTGACTTCAACACAATTTGAGGAAGAATGAAGAGTGGGTACAGGTCAAATTAAAATTGTCAGTCAAATGTAATTACATAATTGTTGGAGCAAAGTGATGGACACTTGGAGTTCATTACACCATTCTCTCTCTGAATATGTTTGAAATTTTCCATTTTGAAAGGTTCCTTTTTTAAGTTTATTATCCAGTATTAGTTCTAGCATTTACCTAACCTTGTGCCTTGTTTCATTCAATAAATATAAATGTGAATATTCATTATATAATAATCCTTAATGTTAATTCAAAAAATAATTAAAATTATACCCCATACACGCATTTTCACGCTGTTTTAACAAATCCTGCTCTTTTGTTTCTGTTAACCTTTCCAACGCACAGCCTACATCAGCCCTCATGGTTGTCCCTCTGTCCAGATCTTATCCATTTCCTCCAAGCTCCTGTGGCCAGAAAGGGCATCCATAGCAGAAGGAACATGTCCAAGGAATGCTGTTACCAGTTGATGTTTTCTTTGCCCTCAAGAGGGGGCCAGAATGAATTCAGGGCACAGTTAAGCTCTCTTTAACTCCTGGGTATCAGTCACTGCCACAGACACCCAGCCTCAGACCTGCAGGATCCAGAGGGTCTGAATAGCATCTGTATCATCTCCCTGCGTTTGGATGGTAGTTCTTCTTATGTGATGCCTGGGGAGAATGGCTCCAAGGACTCTGAGTAATTCACAGGAGATGTATAGAGGAAAATGAGGCTCCATCTCCTTCCCAAACAGTGCAGGAAAACTGTTGCTGAGCCTCAGGGAGATACTGATCTGGGTCTGATGCCAAACAGGAGGAAGCAATGGAAATTCCCTTTTCCCAGCAGCAAAAGTATAAGCTAAACCATGAAGCATCTTTATGGAATCTAATTTCAGAAGTTGGTACACTCTTTTGTTGCAGGAATTTCTTTAACAGTAAGGCCCTATGCTTGCCAGGACATGGGATGAACCAGCAGCCTGGAGCCCACACCAAGGGCTCGTCTTGGATGGAAAAGTATAGTTTTGCGTTATATACATATAGCCCATGCAATCAAACATGCAGCACCTTCTGTTATGGGAGGTGGCTAGAGGTGAATGTCCTTATCTGTTACCCTCTCTCCCTCAAGGAAGCCCTCACTTAATGGAAGAAAATTTCCACAACCAAGTTAAGTGAACATTTCAACAGTAGTTGATTTATTCAGCCAGGTGTTAAGGCATTCTTTTCAAACTCTTGTCATATACTTGTGTCGTTTTGGCTTTTGGTATTCAAAACATTTCAAATGGCTGCATTCATTTGCCTTTTCACACATTTTAAAAAGTGTCTGGGGAATTTCACTAAACCCAGTGATTTAAAATTATAAAGGTCAGGGAGTGTATCACCGCATACTTAAACAATGGCCCTGCGAGGCACCTAAGTAAAATACTGATTATGCAAATTAACAAGTGCATATTATCTATGATGCTGTTGTAGAATATGCAACTGAATTCCAGGAGAAGCAGATTCTGGTCTCAGCATGTCCACTCACGAACTATTTAATGTTGGGTAAGTGACTAAATTCCTGGGAGCCTCTGTAAAACAAGCCATACGGATTAGATGACTGTTGATAGTCATTGAACATCTCAAATTCAATGAACTGGTTATTACCTTAATAACCCTTCAGCTGGTAACTTTGGTTTCCTCTGGGATGAAAAAGATTTGAACCATGATATTAAGCTTCTATGAAGAAGGAAAAATAATTTGTCCTTCTACACTTTAAGTTCTTCTTGCTGGACTAATCATCAAACTAACAGGAGACAGATGAACAGGAGAAAATGACTAAATTTATTAAATATAGCCATATGAGAGTTCCTTAAGAATATGAGACCCAAGGAAAATCAGTTCAGGTTCATATACCACCTTTAGCTAAAAAGAAGGAAGGGGCGGGGGTGATTTTAAAGGGCAGAAAGACAATTCACATGGAGACAGAAATGCAAATGTTTGGTGGGTAAATGTTCGCTGGACCATCGTGAATAATGATACACAATGAGGACTTTGATTAAATGGGCCTTGCTAGGTTTCTCCTTCTCACACCAATTCATATTTTTTTAAATAAACACATTACTGTTGTCTCACACCAGTTCATATTAAACTCTACTTATCTACGATGATACCTCCTTTCCTAGAAAGGTCTTCTGCTAAACTCTTAGAAGTGGTTAGGCAGAAGACCAGTGGTTTTTTCTCTCTGAGACTTTTGTTTCTTAAAAAATAACCATCTTAAAATAACCAATATCCCAGAAAAGGCATATTTGGGAGTAGAAGACTACATCTCTCCATTTCTAAGAGACAACCTTAAACCAGAACTCCAACATGCTCTCTCATTTATATTATCTGAAAAATGGCCATTTGCACGGAACACTCCCTTTCTGAGGTTGACCCCATCAAGAACACCAAATTACAGATCAGAATGGCTTCATGAACTGAGGATCAGAACATAGGTCATGTAATTCTGAAAGTCAGGTCCTTTCACACTAAAATGGCTCATTGGGCTTTGGTCATTACAGAAATATAGCAATTCAGATACTCCACATTAATCAAGGGAAGCATAGCATTCTCTTCTGATGAATGCTAGCGGAATGCTTTTAATGCTCATTTCCCACTCTATACCGCCTGGGACCCGGCAACTGCGACATGGGTTCAACTCTATTATAAATAATTAGATAATGACACCTGACACTATTTGCTTTCTTTTTTTGTAGCAGAGCCTCGTCCACCCACCTTGGCTCACTGGATTTCATTAGGGCTGTGAAGGACAATTACAGGCGAGTGACCAGCATCCTACCGCAAGCCAAAGTGTGGAGTCTCTCAAATTCAGGACTCTCTGAAGTCACTCAAGGCAGCACAGGATGGAGAGATGAGTTTGCCATCCCCAAATCTGCCTTTTTAATTCACTGAAGAGTTAGGCAAAAGGAGAGCTCTTGAAGACAGGGTTGGTTGCACTCTGCACTCCTGGTTGCAAGCCTTGCTGCATGCAACCCCTAGTGCTTTGGAGAGAACAAAGATACAAGAAGAGGAAGGAAGGTGGGGAGGTGCAAGAATGCCTGAAGGAGAATTCACACCAAAATCCTTTGCCTTGAAGGTTTCTACCTGTTTTCTAAAGGCAGAAACTTCAGGGGACATTTGAGTGGAACCAGGGAAACCATATAGACCTAGGGTTTTTTTTGTTTGTTTGTTTGTTTTGCGGTTTTTTTAGAGGGGGGGGGACGGGTTTTAAATTATAAAGTCAGTATCTTTTTTTTTAACAAATTTCTTGTTTAAAGATTTTATTCACATAGTGAATAAGGTGTCGACCTGTGAACCCAACGGTCGCAGGTTCGATTCCCCAGCCAGGGCACATAACAAGGTTGCACACCAGGTCTCCAGTCAGGTCTGTGGCTGGAGGCAGGTGAAAAGCAACCATACATTGATGTCTCTCTCCCTCTCTGCCTCTTTCTCTTCCCCTCTTTCTAAAAATAATGAAATAAAATCTTTAAAAAAAAAAGATTTTATTCATTATTTCAGAGAGAGGGAAAGAGAAGGAGGAAGAAAGGGAGAGAAACATCAGTATATGGCTGTCTTTCATCTGCCTCTAGCTATGGACCTGGCTTGCAAGCTGGGTATACACCCTGACTGGGAATCGAACCAGTGACACTTAGGTTCGCAGCCTGGTGCTCAATCCACTGAGCCACACCAACCATAGTAAATTCAATATCTTTTGATTGTTGTTGGGCTATTTGAGTATTCTATCTCTTTTTTACCCAGTTTTGGTATGAAAGAACTAAATTTGAATACTGGCACTACTACTTGCTAGCAATGTGGCCTCAGTTTCCTCATTTGTAAAACAGAGTATAATCATTAATTGTCTCACACAGTTTTTTCTGAGCCTCAGTTAAAAAATCCAAGTTAAAGTAATTTAAATACTTGAAAGTGCTATGCAAAAGTAGGGCACTATTAGTATTTTGTACAAAAATCATTAAGCAAAAATTCAAATGAAAGCAAAGTAATAATATAAATAAAATTTCCTTAAGAACTGTTGAGAAAATCTTGACTTCGGAAATGTAAATTTATTTTTGGACTTAATGAAGACAAATATATTTACTCTTTAAATGTTTAATGGTTATAGTAAATTTCAGAAAGTACTAAAAATGCTCATTTCAGTTAAAAAATAATCCTTATGCCAAAGAGGTATATTTTGAGGTGGCAAATTCTGCTTATTCCTCAAGGGGATATATATTCCTCACAGAGGAGGCAATTTCAAAACTGGCCGGAAAGGTCAATGAAATGTTTCTTTTACTGGAACTGTGAACTTAGAATGCCTTGCTGGTGAGAATGAAGGGTCTCCAGGTTGTTATTGAGAAGACTGGCTTTAGTTTGAATCTCCCTGAAAGCACAGCTGGAGTTGGCTACCTGTCAGGACAACTGGTAATCACATCTGTTGGGCCCTTTTAAGGAACTGCTTTGTAGAATTCACTTCAGAGATGTACCATCTAAGGACAGGGAAGCCTGGGGCACTTGTCCCTACCTTTTGTTGGTGGAGGGGACTGCTCCAAGAGGTGCTTTTGCACCACGTACTTCCAAGCTGTGCCTATAGGAGAGAGAACGTCCCCACTTCCCCTCTTCATCCTCCTGACTGATGGAATAATTCCAATGACATTCATCAGTTTAACAGGAGAAAAATCAAGTTTTGATATGGGTGCATGGGGAACATACATAAGCATGAAAATTCCAAAGACCATAATGCAAAACAAGATATTTATATCATTCTGAACTCAGGAGGGGAATATAGGAATCTGGGACAAAGGGAAATGAGACAATTCGTAAGAAGATGAAAAGAGTTCATGTTTATTTAAGAAATGATTTGGGGCCATCTTGAAACAATGGGACACAGAGAGGACTGTGATCAAACAGACCTTGCTAAGTTCCTTCTAGTTTAATATTAAACTGTAGTAATTTTATGTAGTTAAATGAAAACCATTATATATATTTTATATTAAACTGCATTAATGAGTTGTTGTTCCTTAGCTTCTTTTTGGAGCAGGTCTGCTATCTAAATTCTTGTAGGTAGTTAAGGGGAAGGTCAAAGTTTCTTCCTGATTTTTTTTGTTTCTTAAAAATAACCAGTGTGCCCTGGCTGGTGGCACAGTGGATAAAGTGCCAGCCTATAGACCCAAAGGTCACTGCTTCTGGTTCAATTCCCCAGCCAGCACACATACTGAGGTTGCAAGCCAAGTCTCTAGCCAGATCTGTGGCTGGAGGCAGGTGAAAGGCAACCATACATTGATGTCTCTCTCCCTTTCTGCCTCTCTCCTTTCCCCTCTCTCTAAAAATAATAAATAAAATCTTTAAAAAAAATAACCAGTGTAAAATATGAAAATGGAACCATTGCAGAAAGAAAATAAGTATGCTTAAATGAATCTTGACTAACAGAGAGGAACCATGTCCCAAAGCTTTGCCTTTAGTTGAAAATTGGCGTACCAACTTCACCTCCCATAAGCCATTGATCAAAGCTCTCTCTCCCATGGTGCCATTGATAACTTTGTCAGCAAAGCTTATTATTTTTTATAAACTAATACAAAGAAACTTCCCCCAAAATACACCCCATCCCTCTCTTTTAATAATATACTAAGTTGTTTAAATATTTTAGAAGTTTGATATTAAGTTTAAAATCTAATGAGTTGTTGTTCCTTTCCTTCTTTTCCTTCCTGAAAAATTTACTCATAAGTCCAATAAATAGGGCACAGCAAACTAGACAGAAGGCCAGCAGGGGTAGGGTATGGGCAACTGAATGGCCTAGTTCAGGGCAGCAGAAACTGAGGGGAGTGAGGATACCTGTATAGGAAGGCTACCCAGAGTGGTGTGTGAGAACCTAGAAGAGTGAGTGAGAGGTCAAACCCATAGAAGGATACTTTACAACAGAGTATCAGAGCCCAAGCAGAATGAGGAGAACATCCACACAGAGCAGGCAGTGGAGGATCACTGGAAGGTTGGTTACATACAGAACAGTGGTGAGATAAGTACACATATTCAGTATAATTAGAATCACTCCCTGTCAGAGAAGGAAGATACAAATGTTGAAATAGAACACAAAGGTGTTAGGTTGAAATTGAAGGTGTTATTGGTATGAACACATCAATATCGAAACAGATGTAGAGATGAGAGAGAGAAAAAGTAAAATAAATATGTGTGTGTGCACATTATCATATATTCCTTAGTTTTGCCCTCTGAGACACCCTGGGAGCAGTAATACCCCAATAGTCATGAACATAGTAACCACCCAAATCTTGGCTTCTAAATACTATTCTCACTTAAAGGAAACAAGACTCCATTGAAGAATAACCAACTTCAGGATGGGACAGGGAAAGTATAAACCTAGAATGTTTCGTTGTGCTGGACAGTACAGTGATGCTCAAAGAATAATAGAGACACATCAAAAGAATATAAAAGCAATCAAAGTGTCTCCCACAGAACTTTTAGCATCAAAATTAACGATGTTAGTAGTGGATTTTAGTCTATTAAATAAAATAGTATACCATGAGTCTATAAAGACATACACAAATACATGAACAATTTGAAAAGTTTGAAGAGGAATAAGATGTTCTCATTGCTTTAAAGTACCTCACCATGAAATATTTATCATTTACAAAGGAAGAAAGATTAGCTTTACTGTGAAAAAACCTGGCAGACACCATCCTAACCCAGTTATCAAAGTGAACATCATTGGGAATTGGATCATAATTTTGCCCCACAGACAGGATGCAAGAGCTAAGAAAGCTGCTTCCCTTTTGGGTTACCCCTTCCTCCTTCCAAAGGTGCTGAAATTTGGTCATGAGGTAAAATTAAACAAACCCAAATTAAAAGACATTCCACAAAATAACTGGCCCATGGGCTTCAAAAGTCAAAGTTATGAGGTTCAGGGAAAGATTGGAGACTTCTCTAAACCTACAGAAGTTAAAGAAACAGGGCAATTGAAAGGTCTACACTGGATTATATAGGAACTCATTGGAAGAACTAGTCAAACTTGAATGAGATTGAGAATGAGATGAGAGTAACCTATCAGCATCAATCTCCTGATTTTGATGGCTATATTGTGGTTCTGTGGTAGCATGTCTTGGTCTGGAGTCATGGGGCATCATCCCATCAACTTGTTTTTACATACATTGAAGGAAGTCAAAACATTCTTTGTACCATTACTGCAACTTCCTATATTTCACAATTGCATCCTAAACAATTTAGCCTTATGAATTATTATAAATATTTGGTATATATTATACCAAATACATAAACTTTAATTTCCATAAAATAAAACAAATAAGTATAACTTGTAAGAGACCCCAAACCTTTCATGGTATCCTTATTCTAAACACTATCCTGAGCTTTGATTTTTAAAACTAATTAAAACCAATAAACATGAATTAGTATGTAATAATATATCAATAATAAAGAGAAGGGGAGGATTTCAACATATTAAATTTGACTTAGCTATTATCTATCCCCCAACCCATATCTAAGAGGTTAAGAAAAATCATTCAATGGAGTACAATTCTATTTAACTTCATAGCTTTGCAAAATGAGATCCGTTAAAGTTCTTGTTTTGATCACCTTGGGTTATTTCCACACAGATTTGACTATGAAACAAATGAGTCTCGCATCAAATCTAAATGAAGTAGGAGAGAATTTAATGACTGAAGAATATACAACCTTTAACTTTTGGACAAAATAAGCATGTGTATAATTTTTAAATGTGATTCAGTAATTAACTTTCACTGGCAGCATTTGCCTCATTATACCAGTGATTGATAAGTGCTAAAAATAAAAATGCAGATTGTCATTCCAATTTGCCAAGTCTAAGGTGCATGTTCCAGAGTGGTGTTTTCTCTTGAACATACTAATGTTATTTCAGCCACATGTGATCACACTTCATCAATTTTCAGTTGGTCCTTCTTAAGCAATTACACTTAAAAGACACATGTCCTTTGGTCATAGAGGGCACCTGGTGTGATGAAAAAGGAAATGGGCAAGGTCAAGAGCCTGGTCACCACAATCTACCAATGACTTTGGACAAATCACTTAACCTCAGTATGTTCCCATTTTCACTGCTATAAAATTAGAGCACCAAACAAGACAATTTCCAATGTTTCTTTGACCTTGTTTTGTATCTTTATTTACATTCAAGTACAGTCTTAACTTAATTGCAAATGAACAACTCTAATTTCTTTTTCATTTTCTCACTGTGCCTAGTATATAGTTCTTGATTTGTTTGTATTTTATTTTTTGGGTTTGTCAGGGCAGGGTTCTTATAGCCTCATGCATGTCAAGAAACTGTCAACATTCTAACTTAAATTTGTAGGAACTTTTTACAGAAGAACTTAGGAATAATCAGCTCTAAGCATGCTAGTTCAGTTTTCAGTTTACGGTTCCAATTTTGCGTCTGCTAACAACATGTATTCTTTATTGGGAGTGATGAAACATCTTCTGATGTGTGTTTATCTTCTGATATGCACACCTGAGGACCAAGTAATATAAATCATGTTAGCAATCCAAGCTATTTATAGGATACCAATGAATCAGGAAACATACTAGAAACATATGTATTATAGAAGCAGTGAATGGAATCCATAAAACATAGAATTTCTGTATGTACCTAAATTAATTTGCTTATTAAGGCTTTTATAGTAAATAACAATTTAATTTTCTCAGAAATTAACAATTTAGTATTGATTTAGAACAAATGAGCTATGACTCATAATTATTTGAATTTAAATATTTCTTAATGTATATATGTTTTTGTTTCATTATGTGAATTTTTTGCAGAATATAAACTTTCAACAATATAGTGAAATGAATAGAGGGTTGCTAAGTAATATAATTTACCTCACATAAGTTAACTTTCTCAGAGATTTAATGTCAAACATGATCGGTGTGACTCAGTTGGCTGGGCATCATTTTGCCAAGCAAAAGGTCAGCAGTTTGATTCCCAGTCAGGGCACATGCCTGGGTTGTGGGTTTGGTCATCCATCAGGGTATGTACAGGAGGCAACCCATTGATGTTTTTCCCTTGAATTTTTTCACATCAATGTTTCTCTCCCTCTCTTTCTCCCTCCCCTGCCCTTTCTCTAGAAAGAAATAAAATATATTTTAAATGAAGAATTTTTGTAATGTTAAATAAAATGTTGTTTGTTTAATTTAAAAAAATAGGTATCCCCTGGCTGGTGGCACAGTGGATAGGTGCCGACCTGCAAACCCAAAGGTCACTGGTTCGATTCCCTAGCCAGGGCACATGACGAGGTTGCAAGCCAGGTCTCCAGCCAGGTCCATAGCTGGAGGCAGGTGAAAGGCAACCATACATTGATTTCTTTCTCCCTCTCTGCCTCTCTCCCTTCCCCTCTCTCTGAAAATAATAAATAAAATCTTAAAAATAAAAGAAAAGGTATCCACTCTTCTTTAAAGAATCCACTTGATACAAATGGATTTTTAAAACTCCAATAAGCAATGAATCCCACAAGTCTCTGTGATCAAGTTGACATAGGCACAAACATATTGGTAAGATTAGAGTGATAATAATTTATATGAAGAATTTGTTTATATGCCAAGTTAAAGCACAATGACATAAGCATTCTCAGTGTGGTTTTATAAAAAAGAAGGTACTAATGGAAATTTGAAGCACTTGGTTGTCAAAGTCTAAATTTCATTTGCATATTTCTATTTAAAAATTAAAATACAAAATCCTAACAATAATTAAGAGAAAAAAAAATAACATTTCCACTAGTAGATGAAAGAAGAACCTATGATAGTAGTAATATAAATAAATATTATATAAATTTTTCATTTAAGTAGTTCAGAAACTTATTCCTATCAATTTATCTCAGAATTCTGTCAAAAATATTCATCAAAATATTACCAGCAATGTTAGCACAATAGAACAAATGCCTTTTTTCTAGACAACATTCTAGCTACTTATTCAGAATGCTGACTGCTGTACTCAGCAAAACTACATACACTGTTATATTTCATTTTCTCAAGTAAAATCCTGAAAGTTGTGACAAATTAGATAAAAAAAGATATTCACAAATAGTAGTTGTTATGATTATTGACATACAGATGTATTCAGGACTGAACAGAACAAATAAATCAAGACACTAAACTTGAATGCATTAAACAAAATGGACTAATGGCTCATACATCAGAGTTGTTATGTCCAAAAGTCTTAAAGAATTTTATAACCTGGACACTAACAGGCAGTGACTTCTAAACATACAAGTAGCATTTTCATTTTTCTCAGGGAAAAACAGTTAAGGTACAGAATATTTCATGAAGAATATTCACCCATTAAATTCCAACTATAGGGTTGTTAGGTAAGGGTTGGAAGGATCCATTTTCCCTCTGATAATTTCAGAACACGATCTAAGTTTAAGGCAGCTAGGAAGAGCTTAAACATTGTTATATATTTGAAGACCCTAGAGAACCACACTAATGTAGTTCAAAACCTATAAACTCCAGAACTTATTTGCAAAAAGCATGGAAGTCAAACCAGGAATAATTACCAGACAGCAAGCAGGGCTGGGGAGCTCATCTCCGCCTTTTCATGTCTATCCCCATAGCAAAGATGAGCACAAGACCCCAGTACAAATGAGGTACCCACTAAATATTGGCTGAATCAATAAATGAACCTCAATCACAAATCTGTTTTCTTTTTCTTTAGAAAAATCAGAACAGAACTTCTTGTCCTGTGACTGACTCAGCATTTTGCATTTCCCTTTCTGCCCATTCTCTGTTTTGTGCTCTTTTGGACTTACAGAAGAAACACTTCTGGCCATCCCAGCCACATAAACACGCTATGACAGAGAAATGTGCATTCCATTCCTTAATCATTTAGGGTAAATTATGATTGCTTCAATTTCTTGCCCTTTGGGGATTCAATTTAAAACACGTATAATCTTTGCCTTCTCGAAACCAACGGATTTAAGTCAAGACTAAATACAATGTGTTAAAGATCCTGTTTTCACATGATTCATGATGATAATGAATTCATCAATCCTATTTTCACACATCTTTCTGTAAATGTCAACAGGATGTAGCCAACAAAGTCATGACCGTTGAACAAAGCTCATGAATGTATACATTTGTTCTTGACAGGAGGCATCTCTGGATGACCATTGACTTTCTATGCTTCTATTACTTAAATGTCAATAATTGCATGTAATTTTTGCATTACTTTGTCACTACATGTCAAAATTATCAAGCATCTGTGCATATTTTATATACTTAAATGGATATTTTTATTACTTTAAAATCTCCGATTTCTGAAAGTGGTTTAAAGCACTTCATTTTAACATTTTTCAATATTTACCCTCACTTGAGACTCTTGAGTGTTTTCATATACAGCCTTAGGTGGGGCTTCTTAGAGGCTGAGCCTGAGATAGAGATCCTTATGCAAGTGGCTTATTGAAGGAGTGTTTCAAAAGAAACTTATAAGGACATGAAGGACACAGAATAGGGTGGGGGCGAAGCAAAGTAAAGATGTGGTTTCAACTGAAATCTAGTCTTAGCCTGATGCCATATGGAGTTTTGAAATAAGAGTGACACCACAAAAATTGTCCCACCTTAAGGCAAAGGGGCAGGATGGGCAGCTGTGGCTATTAGCAGCAAATGCTCACAGCAGCTGGGGGTGGGCACACAAGCCTGCCATGTTTCTATTATGATATTTAATTTTACAAAGAGCCCTGGTTGAGTATCTCAGTTTGTTAGAGCATCATCCCAATATACCAAGATTGCAGGTTCAATCCCCAGTCAGGGCACATACAAAGGCAACCAATGAATGGTTAAATAAATGGAACAACAAATTAATGTTTCTCTCTCTATCTCAAAGATTAATTTAAAAGGTAACCTTTATTAAAATTTTTACAAAAGAAAAATAGTACTCTTATGGATTGATGGTTGAGCTTTGTTGTCTAAATTATACACACACATAATAATCATGTTTTCAACATGTAAACATAGTATGTAAAACAATAAAACTGCAGTAATTTGGTAATCCACTACTGGACAACTAAAAAATTATAAAGCAGATGAAAATAGAATGCTTGAATAGTGCCTGTAATAAAATCTTAAACCCATGCACAGCCTTATTCTAGGAATTCAATTCTGAAAATTGCATTTCATACATGATAGCCCCTGTGCAAAATTCAGTAGATTTTGGAACTCTCACATTTTGATGTCATAAATAGTGGTAATTCAGGAAAGTCACCAGCAGACTCACCAGCATGTATGGAAGTTTTGATTCCATCAGGGTAACCTCTCCCTTCAAGAACGGTCATGGCCCACTTTAGCAACAACCCTTCTGAGAAGAGTGCATTACTATATGAGGTTAAAGCAATTTAGCAACATGGGCCTTGTAACTTAATTCAAACCTATTCTCTGATTCATAGTGCACCTCCATTTTTTTTCATTCCTACCCCTTACTTACATTTTGTCTTGCAGGTTCCATCATGCCTTTTTCCCTGCTCATTTTCCATGCCATAGATTGTGTGGATATTTGTGTGGTTCGCTCTTTCACAGCGATGACTGTTAGAGAAGCAAGGCAACTTCTCAGGGGGCTCAAGAGGGTGGAAAAATTAGAAATAGCCTTGCCTCGTTCCCTCTTGTGCTTGTGTACATTGATGACTGAGTCCCTCAATTGGGGACAGTTATGTATAGACATCAAGGCTACTCTCTGGTCTTCCTTGTCACCTTATCAATATGGAGTAATGGATGGGAACAAAGGTCCTAAAGGCTGATACATGCCCAACTTACAGTTACTGAGAAACTTGGAGCATCTCTTTGCTTGTATATGACTGCCTTGACCTATGGGCAATAAATGAAGATCCTGGATAAGGATGTAGAGCTTTCAAAAAGGAAGAGGGGAACCAGTGATTACTGATAGCCTACATGTAAGAATAAAATATGATGCACTTCCTGATAAAGCCTCCTATCAGGTCGTAAAGTCCTGGAAAATCCAAATTTTACAGGAGAATGTAGAACCACTTTGTTTGTGAAGAAATGAATGCCAAGACTCCTATGGGAAAGCTACAGAGGCTCACATGCCACAATCTACAATTGGCAAAGACATAACAAACAACTACTAGGGAAGGATTTGAGGTCAGGTAAAAGGTATGTCCTTTTCATGAATCACTGAAGGTGGAGTTGGAGAAGGATAAGTATAGACTTGAACTTGGGGGTTCTTCTCTAGGCAGGCAGCATCATTGGGGCACCAATCAAGGTTTGAAATTTATCTGTTTCCTTTTTCAGGGATCTTCAATCTGTTTAATCTGGAATCTAATCTACAACATAGCTCTTTCATTTTCATTTTATACAGTTTTATCTGTCCAAGCCTTGGCTATATTTAGGAAAATATTTAAAAATTCCTTCAGAATAAAAAAAAAATTTAGCAGTTCATGAGCCACTTTTAAAAGGACATATTCATGAAACCCATTTCCCACTTAACATTTGATGACAAATGATGCTCAGAGAAGTTAATGGCTTGTCTGGTGTTGCACAGCTATTTAGTGAGTGGATGTAAATTATCTCATGATCTTTTTAATCTTAATCATTAATTCCCACTGGCAGGCTATACATAAAGCAATTGTATTTCCCCTTTCCAGATCCTTTGTCCCAGAAGCACTTTATGATCTGCAATACTAAACTACTTGTACCATGGCATTTCTTATTTCTGTGTCTACTTAAACTGTTCCCTCTTCCTGGAAGTTTCGCATCCGCACTTTAGTCTCTACGGTCACACACCACACAATTCCACCTTTCAGGAAGCCTTCCCCAGGACCCTAAAATGACTAAGAACATCTCATCAGCACAGCATTGTATTATAACAACCTATTTATGTTATTTCTCCCTGACAGGAAGTGAATGTCCTTATATCCATCAAGTCTAGCACAGTGACTAGCAGAGTGTAGGTATTTAATAAACTGGTATTGAATGAATGTATCCTAATTAATGAATGCATAAATAAGTGGTATGAACAAGAAGCTTTTGTGAGAGGAGCTAAGAAATGATAATAGTTTATTTAACCAAGAAACATGCAGATTAAGTGCTCTGTTTGCTTTCTTACATAAATAAGACAGTCTATAGTTCTGTCTACTGCAGATGAAAGTCATTCTCCTCCTGTTAGGTTCCATCTGGACCCTAAAAAGACAAACCCAGAGAGCCCACCAAAGCTGCCCAGCATCTAGGACATTTCCTGATCTGCAGTCATTGTCCAGATTATTAACTGAGTAAACAAGCAAGAGGAAAATTTAGAATTATCACAAAAAGTGTTGTAGGGAGATGTGGTTTTGTTACTAACTCGACCTATCCAGGGATAAGAGCATCAGAAGAGGGCTGAAATCCAGCAATTCCTCTCCTAGGTATTTACCCAAGAGAGATAAATAAACCACCTGACAAATAATAAACAAAACGTGGTTTATCTACCACAGTTTGACAAATGAATAAACAAATGTGGTATGTCTATACAAAGGAATGTTATTTGGCCATAAAAAGAAATAAAGTACAGGCACATGCTACCATGTGGATGAACCTTGAAAACATTCTGCTAAGTGAAAGAAGCAGGTTACAAAAACATATAATTTATTATTCCATTCCTATGAGATGTCCAGACAGAGAAATCTATAGAGTTAGAAAGTAGATTAACAGTGGCCTCTGGCTGAAGAAAAAGACGGAAGCAAGATAATAGCTAAAGAATATAGGGTTTCTTGCGAACCCAAAGGTCGCAGATTCAATTCCCCAGCTAGGGCACATAACCGGGTTGCAAGCCAGGTCTCCAGTCAGATCTGTGGCTGGAGGCAGGTGAAAAGCAACCATACATTGATGTCTCTCTCCCTCTGCATCTCTCCCTTCCCCTCTTCCTAAAAATAATGAAATAAAATCTTAAAAAAAAAAAAAAAGAATATAGGGTTTCTTTTAGAAGTGATAAAAATATTCTAAAATTGACTGGGTGATACCATTGAATTGCATACTTTTAATTTAGGTAACTGTATAGTGTGGAAGTTATGATTCAATGAGGCTGTTTAAAAACAGAGAGGGACAGGGATAGAGAGGGCTACAAACATCTGAGACTAAAGAAAGCCTGTCAAAATTCTCCCAATATGTTAACAAGATCCATTTCAGACATGTGCTGAATGTTCCCAAGGCTAGGCCCTCATTTCTACCTAACTAATCTTCAAGGACCACATAAGAGCTCACTAATATTCAACCTGTTTTAGCCAACAATCACATTGTGAACTTGTGCGTGTGTGTGAAAACATTTACATCCAAGCCAGATCCATCATTTTAATACCAAGCTAGTGTTTACTGAATGCCCAGTTATTATGTGCCAGTCACTCAGCATGCGTCATCTCTAAGCTTCATAACAGCCCCAGGAAATAGGTTATATTACTCCGTTTTATTGAGGGAGAGGGGAGGCTGAGCTTAGCTAATTGCCATGATGTCATTATGTGGGAACCGACAGGCCCAGGTTTAAAAGATATATGTGATTCACAGTACCTGGGCTCTATTACCAATTTGTGTCCTCAAAGTCGAGTGCCATGGATAGACATGCAAAATACCACTACAAGTCAGGAAATACAGGAGGAGAGTATAGAACAGCTGATAAAGACAAATAACCCGAATCAGTGTTCTGGCCTGAAACAGTGAGGCGAGAATCCTGTTTTAAAATCTGGCCTTAATGGCCTGGTGGATGACAAACAGTTCTCCTGGGTCTGGGCCTACTCAGGCTGTCTGCTGGAAGGGGAAGCTTTTTTTTTTTTTTGGAAGGGGAAGCTTTTAAATCTCGTTCTAACAATCCCGTTCTCCCAGGTCAGTTCCTTTTGAGAAACACCTATGCTTTTGTTCCTAACTCTAGTCATCAGTCGTGGTTCACCAACATTTGGTGGCATCTCTAAAGCCCTATTTGCTTCCCTGTGTTAATATGCCAAACTGCGGATGTCACACACAATGAGTATTGGTATGCAGACATGACAGGCGACCCTCAAGTTTGATTCCCTAGGATACATCCTATTATTTTCATGTGAGAATGTCTGAGAACATTCTTTGTGGCTCCACTCTCTGTCACACCCCTTTCTCATCTTTGGTATGCTTTTATCAAGACGTTGCCTTCCATACACCCCTTTTGACGAGTTTGAAAGTAGACCAGCCAATTTCTTGTCATTTGGTCCTCCGTGAAATGCAAGCTCCTTCTTGTTTGTGATAGTCTAGAATGCTAAATTCAGGTCCAATCAATCAAATCCAGCTTTGCTGTCATCTAGAATGGCTCCAAAATCAGTAACTTCAAGTCTCAGAAAACATGAAAAGATTAGCCCCACACCAATGGGAGTAAGCATGGAGACTAGATTATTGAAAGACTCACAGGGGGATACTCAGGAAGAGAAGCAGGGATCTCCAGAGGCCTCCACTGACGCCGACTCGCCAGGAAACGTGTGCCACACTAGCCTCTATTAGGTAAATGTGGCTAGTGTGGCATTTTGGGACTTTAACAGAGCATATGACTACGACTCTCATGATACTTTTATGGGCAAGCTATATTAGGTGAGATAAGAACATAATTAGATATAGTCAGACCCAGCTGGATAATCATAATAAAAACGTTACAGCTGAAGAGGGAACCCTCATTCACTGCTGGTGGGAATGTAAACTGGTACAGCTGCGATGGAAAACTGTATGGCAGTTCCTCAAAAAATTAAGACTTACCATGCAATGCAGCAATCCCTCTCCTGAGTGTCTACCCAAAAAACCTGAAAGCATGTATTCACAGAGATATGTGCCATGTTCATGGCAGCATTATTCACGGTGGCCAAGACATGGAGACAATCAAAGTGTCTTTCGATAGCGGACTGGATAAAGAAGATGTGGTTCATATATTATAATAGAATCCTATTCAGCCATTTGCAACAAGGTGGATGGGCCTTGAGAATATTATGCTAAGTGAAATAAATGAGTCAGAAAAAGCTAAGAACCATAGGATTTCACTCATATGTGAACTATATTGTAAAACAGAAACTCGTGGACACAGACAGCATGTGGTGGTTGCCCCAGGGAACGGGGTGAGAGGGTGGGGGTCGGGGGAGCTTAATATATGGTGATGGTAGATGGTTTGACTTCGGGTGGTAGGCACAGTGCAGTATCTTTTTTTAAGATTTTATTTAATTATTTTTAGAAAGAGGGGAAGAGAGAGAGGCAGAGAGGGAGAGAGACATCAATGTATGGTTGCTTTTCATCGGCATCCAGCCATAGACCTGACTGGAGACCTGGTTTGCAACCTTGTTATGTGCCCTGGCTGGGGAATCGAACCTGCGACCTTTGGGTTCGCAGGCCGGCGCCTTATCCACTGTGCTACCAGCCAGGGCCTATATACAGATCTTATTATCATATGCATGGACCCTTGAAACTTATGTGATCCTATTAACCAATATCATCCCAATAAATTTAATAAAACATTTAAAAAGTGATTCTCAAAAACATTACAACTGAAGGGTACTTAGTAACTTTGTCTTTACAAACTTACGAAAAGATGCTCAGGGCAAATATAAACTTTGGGGTGACTTCAAGGAATATGGTATATAAAGTAAGACTTTTAAATTATCTCAGCAGAGTAGATCATAATACAATGTTATCAGAATAATTGTATAATATGTCAAGTTAACAAAGGATTATAAAGATGCATATTTAAAATTGAACATATAAAACATTTGTATTCTGGAAAGAATGCACTATAGAAATTATGCAACCTTTGTATCCCCATCACCACCACCTAGACCCACACCGTCCATCATGGTAGCCACCAGCCGATATGACTACTGAGCACTTTAGTTGTGTCTGCTTTGAATTGAGACGAGCTGTCAATGTAAAACACACATCAAACTTTGAAGACAAAGTATACAAAAAGGTTGTCAAATAGTTCATTAATAAATTTGACACTGATTGCATGTTCAAATGATAATATTTTGCATATATTAAGTCACTGGAAATACATTATTAAAATTAAGTTCACTTGTTTTTTTTCCTTTGTTTTTATTATTGACAGTATTAAAGATGTCCTCATTTCCCCTCTATTGCCCACCTCCACCTTTCCCTCTGGCAAACTTTTTTTTTAAGTGGAGTTACCAAAAAAGTTTGAAAGTATCTCTGTGGTTTGCATTATACTTCTGTTAATTGCACTTATTTAGATCAGCATGACAAATGTGCCCTCTGTCTGGGTTGCATTAGTCACATAAGAAGCTCTGCATTCCCAGTTTATCCCTCATCACCCATCACCTTGAACACCCTTGGGCGGTTCCGTCTTCTACCCTCCACAAACCCTGAATGCCTTTCATTGCACCCCAGGAACATGCCATGGTCTGTCACCAGCCAAGGCCCCCATCCATCACCTCTAATCTGCGCATTTCCTTCTCTTCTTGCTCTCCTTACTCACTGGTCCTCAAAAATGTCTCTGTATTAGAATTATTTTGGGAGATTTAAATAGATCGCTGCCCAGCCCCCATTATCAGAATGTTCAATCAGAACCTCTGTTGTAGAGATAAAGCTTCTACATGTTTTAATAGCTTACCCAGTTGATTTAAATAGGCAGCTGAAACTGAGAACCGCTCATTAAATCAGCTTCAATGTCCCACGCACTCCAACACTGCGCCTATGCTGGCTAGCCATCATGGCGAGAGAGAAACATGCAGGGTACTGACGGTCTCCTTATGTTAAGGACGGCAACCAAAAGTGGATCCTCAAAGCTGTCCAGAAATCTTACCATGTTCCCCTTGTCTATTCACTCTCTTTACTCCCTAAGGAACTATCCTTCTCCAACCTCAGCCTCCGCCCACGACCTTGCTTCCCATTTAAGCAGGGACACAGAAGAAAATAGTAAAGACCTTCTATTGGCTCCCTCCACCACATACCCCCATCTGCCTGTGTCCGTGTTCATACATTTGTCTGCCTTCCCCATGACTACACAAGCAACCCCCCTAAAACACACTTGTTAGGTTCCTAAAAAAGGCCATGTTATGCAAATTTCTGTTATATGAAACAAAAAACTAGTACCAAAAAAGGGGGTTAGTTTCCAAAAATCAAAAATACATACTATTATATTTTTATAATTAAGAGAAATTTCTTTATTAAATCAATTTTTGCCAAAAGTATAGCATATTAATATGTATTAAGTAACGTTTCCTTCATCATCACTGCTAAGCACCATTAACTGAGGGCATATTTGCAAAGATAGAACAACCAGCAGCAACAGAAGCTCTAATTTTATGTTCATTTTTATGTATAGTCCAGATTGTTGCTTCATTTAAATCCAAGGTCTTTGCAACATCTGATACTTTTTCTTCCTTTTCAAGCTGACCCCAAAACTGCAATTTTTGTTCGAAGTGAGATGAAATATCTTTAAAGAGATACTTTTTTTATTTCTGCCAGACATAGTTCAGGGCTACAAATTAATTCACAAAAGTGAAAAACATAATTACCATTTCTTTTAAAAAGGTTGAATAATCATCACCAGAAAATTTTTAATCTATGTATAATGTAGTAAAAAGAAACACAAAGTTTTAAAATGTACGTACTTAATACTCCACAAACAAAATGGATTTAACATTCTAATAAATTTTAAAACTCTGCAGGCAAATCTGAGATGACATCCATGCTTGCATGAAAAATTTCAAATGAGATATCTTTTGCTCTTAAAAAGCTCTTATTATGCTCTGTGTTGTTCGGGTATTTCTCTAATTCTCAATCCATGTTAGGATGAAACCATGTTCTGGGATGCAGTGTTGTACAAGGGTTTCCCCCAATCTCAAACGGTGTTAGAGTGAAACCATGATATAGAATTACCATGTTATACAGGGGTTACTGGATTCCCTTTCAGTCACCATACAATCTCTTTGCCCCTTGAACAGCGAAAGTCCTCTGAAGAAAATTTCTGTAATTGCCGACTTGAATTTCTCTTCCCACCTCTTTCTTGAGCTCATGCCAACCATACTTCTGTCTACGCCACTCCCTGAACCAGGTGTGTTAATGTTGCCAGTGACCTCTCCATCACTGTTGGTTTCTGATCTTGGGAGCTTCCTGGGTAAAATCTGAAACTGGGCCCCATACAGAGAGGAAAGACCAAAGAAAGAGGCAGGCTACTCCAGATTGGTAGTGGGCAGGTTTAATCAACAGAGAAACTTACTTGTGAGGCTGGTCCTGGGCAACCACCAAAATCTTAAAAGCTTATGTAGTCATTAATGGTGTTCAGTCACATAGGCAATCCAGAGGGCCTCAATGACACCTTTCTTTCTCAAGACTATGTCCTTGGAATGGCTGCGAGTGTAGGAATAATGAGCAGACGTACATAGCAAGGATGGGAGGGGCTGAGGGGCCTCTGATGGCCGGGTCCAGCTCCCTGGTCAACCAGTGGTCACGTCCTCTGAACATCCTCCAATAATCACTGCATCTAATAGGATCCTTATCTTGTTTGATGTATCTGCAGCATTTATCTCAGCAGTCGTTCTCTCCTTATTAAACACCTTCTTCATTTGGACTCCTGGAAACCATTTGCCCACTTCTCTGTCTACTTCACTTGTTCTTTTCTTTGTTTGATTTCCTCATTCCTACTCATCTTACCAACCGCAAGTTTCTAAGAACCCTCACACTCAATCCCAAGTCCTCGCTTTTTGTCCTCATTATACCCTAAATACTCATCTATACCTTCAATATCTTTACTCTAATCATGTCTTTGAAATCTAAATTCAGGCACCCAATAGCCTAATCAGTATTTCAAACTCAAAGATGAATAGGCATCTTAAACTTACTGTGTCCAAAATGGGGCTCCTAATCCTCCCTGTTAAAAGCTGTCCTCCCCATGAAAACTTGTTACTTCTACAGTCTTCCCCATCTCTTTGCCCGGTAACTCCATTCTTCTAGGTACTATGGCCAAAAGTCCTGGGACATCTCTAACACCTTTCTCTCTCACATCACAAATTCGATCCATCAGAAAATCCCTGTGGCTTGAACTTCACAATATGTTCCAATATTTCTCTCTCCTCACCGCACCTCACCTCCATGTAAATTTTTCCAATAGCCACCTAACTGGTTTTCCTTCTGGCCTTGCCTCCCTATCAGCTACTTAATACAGAAGCTAGCATGATCCCCTTTAAAATATAAGCCAAATCATGCTCTTACTTTGCTCAGTCCCCTACATTGGCCCCTACTGAATTCAAAGTGCTTTAAAATGTCTTTCCACGTTCATTTTCTGGTCCTTTTCTCACCTCTGTATTATTTTGCCATAGAACTACCATAATAGTACCACAAATAGGGTGGCTTGAACAACAGAAATTTATTTTCCTCACAATTTTGAAAGCTGGAAGTCCAAAATCAATGTGTGGCATGGTTGGTTTCTTCTGAGGCTTGTCTCCATGGCTTATATTTACATAGCTACCTTTGCCCTGCGTCCTCACATGGTTGTCCCTCTTGTGTGTGTCCTAGTCTTCTCTTCTTACTAGGACATCAGTCCTGTTGAGTAGAGCCCACTCTAATGGCCTTATTTGAACTTAAATACCACTTTAAAGGCTCTGTCATGAAACCTTCATTCTGATGTAATGCAGGTTACAACTTGAATGCATGAATATTTTTGGAAGGGACTCCATTCAGCCCACAAAAACCACTCTGACCATACCTGCTACCACAATGCCCCTCATTCCCTCCATGGAGGCTACAAGAACCGCCTGCTCTTCTTCAAATAGTCAGGCTTATTTCTGCCTCTATATTTGCATTCTCTTGCCCCAAACATTTGCATGTCCCCCTCTCCCATTTCTTTTCAGTCTCCTATCAGGGAGGCTATTCCTGAGCACTTGAGTGTAACAGCAAGCCTCTGACCTGACCACACACGTATTTTCCATCTCCTTTATTTTGCTTAATGTGCCACAGTATATATTGGATTGGCAAAAAAAATCTGGTTTTATTTCTGTACGAGGGCTCTAGTAGTGCTCAGTTGTCTTTAACTTCATTTGAAACAATTTTGTTAGGTTGTATTGTGACAGCTGTCATACCAGCATGCATTTAAAACAAATTATCAAAACTGGTGATTGGGGATCCAGTCAAGATGGCAGTGTAGGCAGACAGGGCTCACCTCTTCGCACAACCAGGACAAAATTACAACTAAAATATAGAAAAATCATCAGCCAGAATTGTCAGAATTGGATTGAATGGAAGTCTGATGATATGGAATTTAAGAAGCCACATCCATCAAGACAGGTAGGAGGGGCATAGACGTGGAACGGGCTAGTCTCTCAACCATGCGCAGTGATAAAAACTGGGGAGGGATATCTCAGAAAGGAGGAACCCTACCCCCACACCAGGGCCCCCAGTCCAGGATTCCAGTGCCAGGAATATAAGTCTCCATACCATTGTCTCTTCAAATATGAAGGGTGAGTGCTCCAAACTGGAAAAATCTCGGTGTAATTGTTTCTTGTTCTCAAGGGACCAGTAAGCTCTAGGTTGTCCTGTGCTTTGGTTCATGGAGGCTAAATCTTACCCTGAACTATTATCACTGGAGACAGATTCCAAAGAGAAGTAAGCCTTTGAGTGAATGTACATCCACTGCTTGTCTGAGCTTCTTCACATTGATTGGAAAAATATACCTCATGGATGCTTCCTAGCTATTGACTTACTGAGTTACTCCAGCTCAGTTTCTAACATCTTGGTCTACCTTCTTCTAGACATAGTCTGCATATGGCTTTTGGAGTTGTTTAGAGATTTTTGGTGGAAAAGCACCAAACAATGTTGATAGTATCTGGTTTGTTTGTTTGTTTTTAAATAAAATTTCCCAGATGCTTCTAAGTAGTTAAGGCTGAAATGGTACAAGTGAGGTTAAGTAAATCTACTTTCTAAGATTTAAGTGAGGGTCAATGCTAGGGCTTTAGAAAACCAAGATTTGTGTTTTTGCCATGTTTTCCAATTTATTTCTATCTCATTTTATCCTTCTTTTGCAAAAGGAAATGGGTCTGCCTGCTTTCCCTTTTAAAAAATATTTATTTATTTAAAAGATTTTATTATTTTTTAGAGAGAGGGGAAGGGAGAGAGGCAGAGAGGGAGAGAGACATCAGTGCATGGTTGCTTTTCATCTGCCTCCAGCTACAGACCTGGCTGGAGACCTGACTTGCAACCTAGCTATGTGCTCTGGCTGGGAATCGAACCAGCAACCTTTGGGTTTGCAGGCTAGCACCTTATCTACTGTGCCACCAGCCAGGGTTCTCCCTTTTAAATATAGTTAGTATCTCCTACTAGGCTTCACACCCCACCAGAATAAGGTGGTTACTTAGACTCCTGACCTTGCTGGTTTAGATAACAGCATCTGTTTCCATTAATAGTTGGAAAACAGAAATAACCACATTCCTTTCCAGAGCAGGCTGCCTAAACTTTCCCTTCTTTTTCTTTTTGGTACAATAAAGAGGGCTGACAGAGATGCTTGACCCCATTAGCAGTAAAATAATTTTTCAATAAAGACTAACAGAGGAAAGCCATGGAAATTCAGATTTATTTATTTTTCACTCAGAGGATTCTCTATCTCCTTATGCTTTTGCCCTCTGTATGTAGTATTAGACATTTTAGCAAAGTCATCTTACAATTAATCCAATAGCTGTCTCCTTCAATTCTTCTTGGATCTTTCCACTTGTCTTCGTAGAGGTCCTAAGTGTTTCTTTGGGGCCACGGGCCTGGGAGATTAAAGGCAGTACAAAGAACTCAAGTCACGTTGAGGCTTATCTTTGTAAACTTAGCAACTCTTCCTCCTTTTCTCATAGGAAAACTGAAAGAGAAGCAGTCTCAAACATGGATTCAATTTTGTCCCATTTCTCCTGGAAATGGGGAAGAAGCTGATCATGTACTTGCACGTGTTTATTATAAATATTCAAAGACTTTCATCCAGTATCTTCCATATAACACACATTTTAACTCCTCCTTTAAACTTTCAGAATGGTTTTTTATGGCATCTGTTATGCCCTACTTTAAATGTCTGTCAGCCTAGTATTTCTAATTGCTGCCTTTATTAATTTATCTTCAAGGTCATGCATGAAAAAAGCTTTTCAGTGGCAAATACCTAGTTGCTTTGACAAAAATATACACTGTAATTCTTCATTTCTACAAGGGTCTTAACGAAGAAATCTGAAAGTCCACCAGCATGCGTTCAAAGCAGAGCCCCCTAAAACTCATGTTGTTTACTGCATCGCATCTAAAAATTGGATGCAGTAAATAAAAGCAAAAACAAAAATAGGGGAGAAAGAGGGATGCTGCATAAACAGCTACCTTCTTGAAAACTCAAAATGCACGGTAGCATGTTCAAAGGATTCCAAAGTAAAGACATTTGTTGAACTTTGTATAATGGTTTATTTTCCTCTTATTTGATTATAGAACTCTCTTCACATGTGTGTGTACACTTAGTCACAAGATTCCACGGTACAGTTTGGAAAGTATGCCAGATGTTATTCATCATTTTCAAAAATTATCATTCTAATTAATCATGTTTTGGAAAATGACCTTGAGTAATAACTATAGTGCACTTTATTTCCCACACAGCATTTACTAGGTATTTAGGGTTCATCTCACAAATATTAAATCTCTGCATGATTATTTGGTTCCTACTGAGTAAGCTCAAAGACACATATCCGTGTTTTTGTAATATCATGTCAACTTCATCTGAATAGTTTTCATCTCCTCTGTTGGGGATAAATCATCAATGACCACAGAAAACTACCACAGCCACATCTCCAACATTCCTCTCTCATTTTCCCTTCCTTTAGTCTTCATTTGCCATGTTCAAGTTTCATCCTATCATATGTACTTTTGATTCCTAAAACAAACTAAAAGTTTAATTTCTTATTCCTATCATTTGAAAAGAAATTGTAATTAATGGAGTCCAGATAAGACAGAGCTGGGTGCAGATCCTCCCTTCTCCACCCCTTTCTGGCTAGGTTAACCTCTCACCTCCTCATTTTAACCCAACACAAGTCTTAACCATGAATTTTTCACCACCTTTTGACAGACTCCATCTACTGTCATACCTGCAATCACTTAGCATACCCTTTCCTTATTCTTTCCGATTCCAACTTGTTCATCTTCAAAATTCCCCCCAACCACCCCTCCCCCACCACAGACCTTTCTCTAGAAATGTTAAGAATGTCAAAGTGATGGGGAAGCCTGCAGTGAGCAGCGACTTGCCGCTGCCTGGTTCCATCTGGCTTAAATCCCTTGGCTTCTCAACGTTAACATTCCCTTCTCCCGACTTTCCACTCATCAGCCCCATCACCCCATCCTGAACACTCAATATACATTTACATGGTCCTTTTTTAGACCGTCCTCCCTCCTGCTGCTTTTTCTTTTCTTTCTTTCTCTTTCTTTCTTTCTTTTTTCTTTCTTTCTTTCTCTTTCTCTTTCTTTCTTTCTCTTTCTTTCTTTCTTTCTTTCTCTTTCTTTTTCTTTTCTTTCTCTCTCTTCTTTCTTTCTTTCTTTCTTTCTTTTCTTTCTTTCTTTCTTTTTCTTTCTCTTTCTTTCTTTCGAGTTTGCTTCTCTTTGAATTTGCTATCAAATCCCCTGGGTGTGAAGCTGGGGGGAGGGGTGACCCTCTTCCTGAGATCCCTATTTTACTCATCCCAGTGTTATAGGTCTGTAACTCTATTTTTCTTTCTTTTTAAAAAATTTTATTTATTCATTTTTAAAGAGATGGGAAGGGAAGAAGAGAGAGGTAAAGAAACATCAATGTGTGGTTGCCTCTTGCAAGCCCCCAACTTGGGACTTGGCCAGCAACCCTCGTTATGTGCCCTGACTGGGAATCAAACCAGTGACTTTTTGGTTCTCAGGCCTGTACTCAATCCACTGAGCCATACCGGCCAAGTCTAAATTTCTTTTTGGTAAATTTACATATATACACATAAATACTTCATACCAAATTGTGCTTACTGATACCAGGTTTTTCATTATGGCTTTTTCCCCAGATATTTTTCTCACATTAACACTTCAAGGGGAGCAAAAGTATCAGTTTTTTAGCCTGCCCACCGAAGAAGTGCAAAAACATTTGACTGATCTACCATTACTAAACACTTCCCTTCCTATGACTCCTACTTACTTTAAATGCAATAAACTCACATGGACAAAATTGGACATTTGCTTTGAGACAAACATTGTACCTGAGTGACTATGAAGTCTTTATTTATTTGCTGGTTGGCTGTGTATTTGTTTTATCCTTCAGGATGCTGTTTATTTACAAAATGTGTTCAGGAGTGCTCAAGGCTCACCTGCTGGAATCTTCCCACTTATTTTAGGTTTAGGTAACACTTCTGTGGCTACAGCCTTCACTTGGATTTTGAAAGTTGAGCTACTCATCTAACACTTTAGAACTCTCTCCCTAACGGGGAGAACATGAAAGGGTAATCCTTAAGTACGATTTGTGTGGAGATAATGAGGTCTAGTTACCTTGGTTTGTAACACCCCTCAACCTTGATGTTTGTCTTCAAGGGTTGAGTGTTGGCAGTAGCGCCAGGACAGGGCAACTCTGGGTGACCGGGGTGGCTTCCTGCTCCGAGGTGTGACGCTCCATGATGATTCTACAGGAGGCAGTCAGGCCCATCTAATCCTCTCTCTCAACAGCCTTTCCAAGCACTGTGCCTTCAGCAAACAGGACACGTATCTTTCGCATTCCTGGCACACACCCTTGGGAGGCATCAAACTTCTGCCTAATTCATAGCAGATTGCCTGACTCTATGGCTCCATTCCTTTCCCACTCCAGACAGTGTATTGGAATACAAATGCATAGCCTGACATAGGCTAATTTTGAGCCTTTCATTTATGTTCTAAAAAAAAAAGTAAATTACTCACAAATTTAGAGCTCTTATTAGCAACTTATTATTTATGGACCCACCTAAGTAACATCAGGTTGAGTCACTGTGCAAAATGGCAGCCCTAGTCACACTCAGGACTACCCCAGCCACTTCAATGCAGCTATCTTGAATTTCTGTTCTCTCAAGAAAAGAAAAGTAAGTTCTGTTGTAAACCAGGCACTCTGCTAGGTTTCTTTCCATTTTGTCATCACCCACCTGATGAGGAGGACACTTCTGAAGTACAGGCTGTGGCAGGTTCCATGACTATTTCTTTCTTTCTTTTTTTTTTTAAATTGTATTGTTGTTGTATTACATCCATCCCCTTTTTGCTCCCCTCTGTCCCCCTCCCCACCCCCCTCCATGACTATTTCCAAAACTGATCTGTAGTGGTCAAGTTTTCTCAAAGCTTGATACCTTTCCCACCAATGCACATGGCTGCCCTATTGCTCAAGTTCTCTGAAGAAGCAAATCCTGCTTTTGGCTTGATTTTCACACTTTCAGCTTCTGGGGTTGGCATAAATATTCTGTTTCTTTCTACTCTCTTCTTCATCCCTTTTATTCCACAAAATATAGGAATATCCTTTTAAATTAATCCTTGTGGCAACATTGGAATTATCATGATTGTTCAAACAAGTTATATAAACCAGTTGTCAATAGTGGTCTTTGGGTAAACACGTAGCTTTGACGTCCCATAGAGTCCCTGCTGATATACATTAAGCTTATTTGTAAATGACATTGTCTGTCTACATGCAAGTTTATAAGATATGGATAGTTAAATGTAGACGTGTTAAGAGCTAATTAGTCACTTAAAATGTCTACTTATTAAAAAGAAAAAATCTTATAATTTAAAAAACTGTACCCATCATTGGAAGAAAGGATTTTATTATGAAAATCTTGATTGCTATTTACAGTTTAGACTTTGGTAGATATTGCAACCGAGATAAAGAAATTAATAACACCTTTGTGCCTTAGAGAAGGTAGAAAGAAATGAGACAGAATGCAACACAGGATCTACTTCTGGTCCACAAAGAGGAATTGGCATGAGGTCCTGGAAGGGAAGATAGGTTAAGAAGCATGTTAAACTCTCAAATATGTCACCGTGTCTGCCACTACAACTAATACCCAGCAAGGTAGAATCTCTCCGAAGGTACCATAATTCCCAACACTATTGGAAGTCTGGGGGAGCCATGAAATCCAAATATTCAACCAGGAAGCAACTAGAAGAACCATTGTGGTAACCTAAGAAGCTCTCTGGTTTCAAAAGGATGTAAGTAAATGGTAGGAAAAAATTCACTCTGAAAATATAAGAATAATTTCAGGGGTTTTCTTATAGACTTTATTGGGTGCCTTTCCCAAGTTTACATGTGGAAGCTTAACTTCTACTATCTCAAAACATGACTGTGTCTGAGGAAAGGGCTTTTAGAGAGGGCATTAGGTTAAGATGAGGTCATTAGGGTAAACAAATCGGAACTCATTTAGAGGAGAACGGCCAGGACTTGGAAGGAACCAGAAGCCATGCCCTCTGCACAACTGCGTTACCTGGAGAAAAGTGGACTCCTGGTGCAGCAGCAGAATGAAAACTGCTGGTAAACAGGTAAAGATATGTCACGTGGAAGGTTTATTCTGTCTGCTCAGGAGGGTATAAGCACATCTGAGGGGGAGATTTAAGAAAAGGGAATGAGATAAGTTTATAGAAACCACAACAGCCCAAAGAATGTGGTGTCTGAAAGGACAGTAGACATCTCACAGACTGAGGCATTGAAGTCTAAGTTGGGAATGTCATGGAGAATTCTAGCCAACTAGTGATTGGTTCTAACCAGGAATGTACGTTTATTCCTGTAAGATGTACCTGAAAGATACCTCAGGGCAGGAAATGGTATTAAATGCAGAATAGAGATAGTGGCCCAGGGGTAATGACTTCAGAGGAAATGTAAAGGCTATCCATCTTTTGACTGTCAGCCACTGATCAGATTCCCTGGTAAAACATAGTGTCCAGGTAATGGGAATGTGGTGAAATTCAACAGTGGAAAGGGACACTGCTAAACCTAAGAATGTCTCATTTTCATAATCATAACCTCCCTCCATTTTTTAATTGCATGCTCAATAAAAGTCCCTTACTCTTAAACATTGCTTCCTCCCTCCTGGGATTGGCTTCATGGGCATGCAACCTGTGCAGTCCCACAGGGCCTTGTGCTCAGAAGAGCCCCGTGGTTGGTTTGACAATCTGTGTCACCAACCGAGAAGTCTTAATTTTGGAAGAAAGGGGTCCTGCCTTTTCCTTCTGTACTAGACCCTGCAACATGTACAGCTGGTCCTGCTCCCTACTCATCTTCAAGTGCTTCTCTGTGCATTCAGACAGCTTCAATTTCTCACACAAACCTGGTACAGTCAGGGAGTGAGGGTGCCAGCTAAACGTGTTTGGGAAGCAACTGGCTTTTGCTGTCATTTAGGCTTTTCCCTGCAGTACCAACTTCATGTCACTTGCTTGCTGTCAGATTTGGGAGCTCCTTTTCAGTTTTCCGGCTTATATAAGAAGGAATAATAAGAGCAAGGGCCTCATTGGCTTGTGTAAGAAGTATTAGAAATGACATAAGGTATGTGAATAAATACTGCATTATAACAAAGGCTTGTTACTATTTGTGGAGGACTTCCAGAGGACACTCAGGGGAAAAGTAACCCAAAGGTCAGGATCGGAGGAGGTGGGGGTGGGGGTAGGAGGCTGGAAAGAACATTTAGGGAAGCTAGCAGATAAACGCTGACTTCTCAGGAAGTAAGACCCCCACCCCCCAGGCTGAGCCAGGACCCTAGCATTCGCGCCCACTAACTAGCCCCACTGTGGGCTGAGTCTTGGTGACCAAGGCTCCTTCAGGTCAAGAAGTGAGGATCCATCTGGACAATTCCAGACCATTCTGGACACAATAAAGAACAAGGACACAAGTTCGAAGGAGAAAATAAAGAAATAAAGGAGATCGGAGAGAATAAAAAGAACAAGGACAGAGTTTGAGGTCAGAAGTTCTTGGTTTTGGGGGTCAAATTAGAATGATCCTTACAGACCCTTTTCCCTCTTAACTTTCACTCCCCCCACCTCTGATGTATGTATTCTCCATCCCTGCCAGGGGAAAAAAATTCCCTGCTGACCGACCCCTTCTTTTAAGAACCGCACCTCCCCCCCCCCGCCTCCAAATAACCGAAACAAAAAATCGCAACAATTCAACAAAAACATTTTTTTGAACCTTTTTTTCAAGGGTAAGTGAATGGGCCGCCAGGTTCTTCATTGGGTCGGGCTGCTCTCTCCTTTGGTTCGTTCTAAAGATAGAAATTCTAGGTTGCTCGTAGCTGCTTTTGCCGGGGGAGGGGAGCCGGGGGGGGGGCATTTTCGCTCTCAGCCAGCGAAGACGACATTCCATGTCCTTTAAGAGCTTATCTCGTCCCCATTCTCTTTTAAAAACGCCTCCACTCCTCCGCACTGAGACAAAACCCAGAATGCGGCTAAACATCCACCCCAGCAGCAGCCCTTTAGAAGACGTCCCCGAAAGGCCTGCGGGGTCGGGCGAGTGGAGCTCACCGGAACAGGCCGGGAGCGCTCCAGACTTTTCTGTAGGGCCCACACGTCCTACGACTCACCTTCCCTGCTCCGGCACCGCCCCTCTCCGGGTCCCCGACTCCCTCCTACGGCTCCAGCGCCCAGGGGCCGGGCGGCCGCGGAGGCGCGGGCGGTGCTGGAGGAGCTGGGGGCGCTGCACCTGTGGGCGCCCGGCCGGAGCGCGCGCAGCTCCCCGGAGCCTCCGCTAGGGGTCTCTCTCGGGTGCCTAGCGGGGTGGGCCGGATCAGCTGACTCGCGGGGCTCCCAGCGCTGCAGCCGCGCTCCTGCTCCGTCAGTTTCCTCGGCAGCAGCGGGAGAGAACACCCGGAGCAGCGCCTACCGCTGCGGCCACCGGAGACAGCGACCGCGGCAGTGGCACTGGCAGAGCAAGGGCGCGGCGGACCGCACTCGCGTAGCAGCGCACTCGTTGCCCCGTGCAGGGTCGCGATGCTGCCCGGTTTGGCACTGGCCCTGCTGGCCGCCTGGACCGCTCAGGCGCTGGAGGTGGGTGCCGCCCTTCGGAATGGGGGGAGGGGGCACAGTGTGGAGCCGATCTTCCCCAAGTTTTTACTCCAGAGAAGCTGTGTGTGTGTTGGGGTGGGGGGTGCCGCCGAAGAAACATCTCTCCCTTCCGCGCCCAACGCCCCCACTTGCGGGTGCCCTGCGCATCCCCGCCTTCGGCCCAGCCCTGTGCTGGGGACGCGGAAAGGGAGCGGGAGAGGCGTCGGGCTCCCGGGTCCTCGCCGCTCGGGGCGAGTAGAGGCGACCCTGAGCTCAAACCCTGACTCAGCCCCTGGCTCCCAGCCCGGGGTTGGGGCCTGGGGTGGGGGCCACAGGCATCCAGACGAAGCACGTGGAGCAAAACCGAAAATACAGCTCCCTTGTATCTGTCCCCAAATCGTAATCGTTGCCCTTCTCTTTCTCGCGGGCCTGTGGAGGAGGAGTCGGGACAGCTCGGGAAGCTGCCTCCCCATCCCCGCTTCCCTTCGCCTTTTCCGCCCAGTTTCACCTTCCCTTCGCACCCCCACCACCTGGTCCCTGCCCGATCTTCTCCGCCTTCTCCTCTGAGCCGCTACTCCCGGCGGTCTCCTAAGTGCGACCCCTATCAGGGTCGGGCACCACCTTCCGCGAGCAAACTTTGTGCATTTCTGCTTCTCCCTTTTGTGTTAAGTTCGAGAGATGGGAGAGGTCGAATCCACATCCGTAGCCACCTCGCACCTTCCCCCCAGCCTGGACGTCCTGGGCGTTTGCTCGCACCTTCTGCTTCTTCCCGAGAGGGAGAAGGTCCCCGGGAACAAAAGCCGCGACACCCCGCCCTCGCCAGCCCCGGGCATGGTGCACTGAGCCTCAGTCGTGTGTGCGCCACCGAGGCTCCCGCTCGACTCCCTTTGCTGCGCGTCTGTCCCCGAGGGGGCTGGGGCTGCTGCTGGGGCTTCTTCCTAACCCCATCACTTCTGAGACTTGCTAATTCTGCGCGGGGCTGTGAAGTCCTCGGCGAGAAATACGCGGAGAGCGGGGTGTGCAATGGAAACGGCTGGAGCGAGTGGCGCGGAGTCAGGAGCTCTCCCCTCCTGTGCATCAAAGGAGGCGTTTGTCTGATTAAGGCGCGGCCTCTTCCCTGGCAGCGCTGGGCACTTTGGTGTGGAACCCCTTGGGGGTGCGGGTTGCTGGGGAGGGTCCTCCGAGTCTCTTTTTTTTAGGGTGCAGATAAAAGGCTTGAATTGAGTGAAGATTAAGACGGAGAAGATGGCGCCTCTGCAGTGCAGCAAAGAAAAGCTGTGTGGAGGCTGCAGCCTGGCAAAATCCACCCACCACTAGGTGTATAACAAGTCTTCTCCATTCATGCAACTCTGGAACGTTCAGCTCAGGCTGGGGCAAACCCCTGTTTTTCTTTGTATCTGAAGATGCTTAGAAGTTGTTTGTGTGACAGTCGGGGCAGAGGAGTTGTATTTGGCATCGGTGGGTTTCCATTTGGTATTTTAGCATTTGCAACCTCCCCAATTCCCCCCTCCTGTTCCTCTACCTCATGGTAATTTTCCAAAAAAGCAATTTCCGGACAAGTGTTTTTCTGTAATTTCACTGAGAAGGTACAGTCAATCGCACCATTAACAGTTTTTTAGTCCCTAATTTACAAGGTCAATGAACTTTTTCTCCTTAGGTCTTTTTACCTACAAGTGGCTCAGGAAACGATTTAGGGCTAGTTTTAAGACAAATTGTCTTAAAAGTTAAAGAATCTGGTTTTCCATATTTAAGAAGATGCATGTAATTAAGGGAACTCATTTCTTCTGTGACTTAAATTTACTCCTACAGTTATTTTTTTCCTAATTGCTTTACTGCATATTTAAAAATACAAGTTAAGCAATTGAAGTGATATAACCTTTATATTTGAAGCTTTTGGCAAAAAAATATTGAATTTGACTGAGCAGTTATTTTTTTCTGCATAAAAAAGGCAGCCTGTAGGCAAATATGATTCAGTTTATTTTTTAGCCTATTGATTGCATTTCTTTGCTTTTCCTGCCTTCTATTCGGACATTTTCACTTATAGTCACCTGCAAAGGGTGGAGGTGAGACTCCCTTTTTCCATTTTACCAAGTGTTCCTGGAAGAGTGATATTTCACTCTAATGAGGCTTGAGAGGGACCTACTCAGCTGTGCCTGTGTCTATGGAAAAGATGTAATCATGACTTGACTATCTTTTGTAGGGCTTAGAAAATAGGACTGCTGCAAGTGTCCAAAGAAACCAGTCAGGGCAGTGATAATGGGACCTCAGCCTTTGGTGGAAGCGTTGGTGATTTTGCCTGGTGTATCAATAGAGGACGAGTTTTTTTGTTTGTTTTTGTTTTTTTAAAGCTCTGACATTAATTCTTATTTCCCTAAACTTGCTTCTCCTTAAAGCTTTATTTTCCTACATTGGGGAAATATAGGAAAATTCTGTACTTTGATAGTGAGGCGAATGCATAGACTGTAGAAACCTATCCATGGTGATGAGTAGTACCTTATAAGCAGACACTTACAGAATAGTGAAGCCAAGATTTGATGGTGCATCTATAAGGAGTTTCGTGCCAATCAGTGGGCAGCCATGATAACCAGCAGGGCACAAAAAAGCTGCTCTTTTGTCACCCTAACCCAGCAGAGGCGCCTGATGGCTCTTGCGATGCTGTTAGGGCTCCAGACAAGTACTCCAGAGAGACTGAAGATCCCTGGTTCTGACCGCAAGTGAAAAGGAACATGCAACTAAATAGATCACAAGGTTAAATTAGTAATAACCAATTAAAAAAATGAAAATAATGGGGTGCATTGAATATTGGTTTGAAGGAAAACAAGTTATATCTGTAGATAAGGCTTTCCCTCTGTTGTTGGAGGATCCCTATGATACGTTACTGTTTATGGCGTACTGGAGACTTCTATACAGATATTTGTGTGAAAATGAATGGTTATTAGTCATTCTGGTAATAAGCACATCTACTTTACGTTTTGTGATCTCTATACTACCCTGAAGAGTTGTGATCAAATTATGTAGAAAGCTGCACTCTGCAAATGGGATCTAGGTGGGTATTACCTTAAGAGACTTGCAAGACACCTATCATAATATATTCTTTGATCTCGTTATACCAATCACGGAATGCAAAGATAAAGCCATATCAATCTGCTTTAGATGCAGTGTTCCAGGATGTAAGGTGTAGTTTGTATAAAACTCGTTACTCAAACTCCCAGGAAGTTTGCAGAGTCAACAGACAGGCACCTGATTGATTACAAAAGACAACAGCAAGTGTTAAATACCTGGAGGAAAGTACAGATTAAACGGAGTAAAAGTGTTCCCAGTCTCTACGTGCAAATTTAAAGAATAAAGTAACAACAATAGGATGAGATAATCCTGCAGAGTTTCCTGGTAGTTCATTTTCTGCCAGCTTTGTATTCAGGTTGGGGGGGGGGGGGGGGTGTTAAGCCATTTTGTTTGCCAGCCTCGCCCTACCTTGCCCCTCCCCGGCTGACGGGGTGTAGATCTCCCCTGAGGGGTGGGCAGGGCCTCCGCCCGCCCCTCCCCCGCCCACACCATTTAGAGCCTGTGAAGCACAGATAAGGTCCTTACACTTTAAAATAAAAGAGCAATTGTGGGGTGGGGTGGATTTCATGAACCTCTCCATCTCATCTGCTCGTTCATAGGGACATTTTTATTGATCTTTTTTTGGGGGGGCCAAACCCTGTCCCGCAGCTCTTAAGATACTGTGATGAACAAAACAGTATTTTCCTTCATGAAGCTTCCAGTCTAGTGGGGAAGACGAAGGACAGGACGGAAAAAGTGGGTCACTGGGCAGCAACGAGAAAGGTGGAGAGAATAAACAGTTTAATTTGTTTTTTATTGGGGCGGGGGGTTGTTTTTTTTTTTTTTTTTTAACCTCTCCGTGTTCATCTTGACTGTGAAATGGTTTTCTTCTCTCAGGGGGTTCTCAGATACAAATATTTGGAGTGGGACTGATGCCAAATATAATCTGCAGACCTTGGGAATGCTGTCACCCTGTGTCTCCCAGCCAGTGCCCAGACGCACCCTCCCCAGTGGGGGGAGGGGTGGCAGGTGGAGGAAGCTAAGGTGAAGGAATGCACAGGCCTCCTGAAGGAGCAGCAAGTTTAAACAATACAGTGTCTTACAGGTTTTTGTTGTTGTCATAGAAAGGAAAGCAAACAGTGCCTAAACCCTCAAACTGAATTTGCAAAGGAGAACCATAATGATGAGGAAAATGTTATGTAACTGTTTTCTTCAGTTTAATATGGATAGTTGAAGAAATAACCGTTTCAGTGAGGACACTGTTGTGTTTCTTTGGGAAAAAAACAGTATTTGGTGAATTTTCCTCTTGAGATGAATTCTGATTATCGGTCTGCTTGACCGATGCCTTTCTAGAAGTAGAACTCCACCGAACACTGAATTTAAATGGCCATTCTAGGAGTAAGGCAATTTCATTTAAAAAAAGACTGGACATGTTCATCATTTATACTTCTATGGAAAAGTGGCGCTTAATGGTTTAGTTAGCAGTGGATACTGAGGAATGAGTTTCTCATGTGTGAAATCTTAGTTTTTAAAAAGGGAGCATAGAAACCATTTTATTCCAGTTTTTAAAAAAGACATGCACTACAGATTTAGCTGGAACTTGACTGGGGTTATAGTATTTTATGAAAGGTGGTTGAAATGGGGAATACAAGAGGTTCTTAAAAGCTCAGCTCTGTGGAAAGTGTGGAATTGTTCCCACAGTTGTCATGTTAATTCCAATACCAGTGAGATGTCTGAGTCATTGAGTTTCATGTCCAGGGAAGGTAGCATCCCTCACTGGTCAAGAATGCGGCCCCGGGCAAGATGGCCTGGGCTTACATCTTGCTTCATCCCTCTTGAGTTACTGACTGTGGGCTAGTTCTGTGCCGCAGTTTTTTTCTTGTAAAATAAGGTTTATGGTTGTTGAGGATAATTGAGGTAATACGTATATGTAAAATGCTTGAAACAGGATATAAGTTAGTATATATGTAACAATGATGGCATCTTGTGAGCCCTGTGTGTTGGTCATTACACTGTCTTTAATGATGATGATGATGTGAAATGGATATATTTAAGCCTCTTACATAGTTGAAAGTTTAAAAAAATATATGATTTTTCACGTATTGACCAATGAACTTAACAGCTAGCTAAGACTATCACTATTACTATTTGTTCTCTATGAGAACAAACGAATTTGGTTTAAATTAAGAAATGACACGGCCCAGATAAAAATTTTAGAAATAGGTTATACAATTTTACTTATTAAATACTTATGTATATTTTATATTTCACTTGGCTTTTTGTTAAGCATTAAAGTAATTCATCGTGCTCATTAAAAATTTTAAAGAGCACGTAAATATCTAAAAAGCATAAAGAGTTTTTACGCAGATGGGAAAGACCTGTTTTAAATACGTGCATACTGGCAGCTTGCCACATGTCTTAATACTGCTGGCTCGATTATTACCTCAGCTATTAGATGACTGTCAGCTATGTGCAGGGAGCTATGAACAAGCTTGGTTTGGTTTTCAGCAAAACCCTTCCTAGAAAAATGAATAAACAGGTTTTACCAATCTGGGCAGAACTGAAAGATTTTATATGCCAGCAAAAGATTTTTGGTCTTGAAATGGAAGCTCGGAATGGTCGTCACCAGAATATTGAGGAAACTGAAAAACAGACTGCTTGAGAATGTAGCATGTCTGTCAGAAATTTGTTTTCAAAGTAAAATGAATGGCCCTGGCTGGTGTGGCTCAGTGGATTGAGTGCCGGCCTGCAAACCAAAGGGTTGCTGGTTCGATCGATTCCCAGTCACGGCACATACCTGAGTTGCAGGCCAGGACCCAGGTTAGGGGTGCACTAGAGGCAACCACACATTGATGTTTCTTTTCCTCTTTCTCCCTCCCTTCCCCTCTCTCTAAAAATAAATAAATAAAATAAAATGAATGATACTACTAGTCAGATGAAGGCTCTCACATCTTTAAACCTATAGTGATTTATTATTTAAAAGACTTAAAATTAACATATTTTTGCTCATTATAAAAAGTGGTTTTCAAGCTTGATTTCAGGATTAGGCAGGCTAAGAGTATTTGGGAGTACAGGAAATTGGGGTTGCTGTGGTTAAAGTATGTGCGACACGTTGAAGAATCAGTAAGCACAGTCTCAAGGAATCTCTGTGGGCTTTTGTTGCACCAGTTCATGTATATATCATTGTCCTGCTCAATCCCAAAAGAAAAAAAAAAAAAGGGTTTAAGTTGGGGACTGTAATTATTCCACACTTAGAATAAACATCCTGTTCAGAGTAGATACAGGGATGAATAAATGAGGTAGTATCACAACCACATATATAAGGGTCATTGAACAGAGATAAATGAGCAAGATAGACAAGTTAGAAAAAGGGGAACAATAAGCCTGTTTTGTGGATGAACAAATGCTAGAATTCTGAAGGTCTTAATAGTGATGGGCCCCAGTGTTTGTGTCTCATAACTTCTAAATGGTCTTTCTCTTTTTTATTTTTCTATCCAAGTTCAGGTGATTTTTAGCTGAGACATTTGGTTCAGCTAAAAAAGTTATTTTTGGGGGGATTTATTTTGTTGATAAGAATTTGTTCTTTGCCTGATTTTCTTTCTTAAAGAACGTAATAATTCATCCTGTGCTCTCAGTTCTCATCCATAGATACCCACATACCTGTCTTCATTGAAGAATGTAAAGGCACCCTAACAACTGATAACTTACTTTTTACCATTAAATGAAACTATGAGAATAAGGTCTACTATATCAAGAAAAGTCAATTGTATTAAATGAAGAAAAGCATTATTATTCTTGTGGCTTTGTTAAATTTCAAAGCTTTGATGACTGTAATATTGTTTGACCCTATGGAGACATTTTACTGGAAGAAAAACAAGAGATTTAATCCCACCCATGAGTGAGATTTGTATACTTTAGACTTGACCTCTTACTCTGTTACCACAAATTCATTTGTTTATTTTTTTTAAGTCTGCATGTGCTTGATTACAAAAAAAATTACTGAGGCAACGTCATTTGATTTTTAATCAAAAATAAAGAAACTAGTATTTTTAATGAGGCTGGATTAGTCCGAAAAAGGACTTTCTATATATGTTCCTCCCATTGGATGAATTTTCAAAAGCAAAATTACCATTTTTAGAAATAACCACTGAGTTGTTTTGTAATGGAATTAATAGACACACATAACAAAGATAGATGTGCATTACGTCTTAACCACATTTCTTAATTTTTTTTTCCTCTTTCACAAAAATCTGCATTTACTTGAAAGGTTGAGCCTTTCAAGTAGAAAACTGATTAACTGTTTTTTAAATCTTAGCTTAACTTTTCAGAGACCAATATTAAAACCTATCACATGAAAAGTGGCACGTAAATATTCCTCATACTGATGCTCTTCATTGCTTTACTACACTTTATTCCAACAAATACTGTACAGTTTCGTCATTGCAGAATATTGGTTTGAAGACATAAGTGGTAAGTCCTTAAGAAACTCCCATAAAAACATGCAAATAGACTAATTCTAAGAATTATTCACCAATACTTACATATTAAATACATTACCAATTTAAAATTAAAATCAAGTTTCTATAAGAAAATGTCTTCATTTTTATACACAGAGAAACCTAGATTTTCCTGGGCACACCCAGAAAAGGTAATTCACTCCTTCATTTAATATTTCTAAGGTTCCTAGCCCTCATGGGAGCTGACAGTGTATGGAGGGGCAGACAGAATAAACAGAAAGTAGTGGAGGATGTGGAAAATACTAAGTTGGTTAAAGGATATGCTACGTGGAAGTTTGTCGTGGGTGTTCTATTTTATGTGGTGTTACCAGGAGAGGTCTCTGATCTGGTCACCACCCAAATGTAAACTTTGCTACCTAGAGGAGAGAACTGGATACTAACTGGGGACAGTGGCTCTATTCTGGAATGGTTAAATATTAAAAACAAAGAGGGTGAGGGAGAGAAGTTAATACTGATTGTGATCACGGTTTCTTATAATTTATTTTATCACTCACATTGCAGTGCTTTACATTTACGACATTTTTGACAACTATATTCAGTGAGTACAGTTTTGCATTGTGGTGGTAAAAAATTATGTGCTTGACTCTTGAAAGTTGAGTTCACTTTTCATGTTTAAAAAATAAGGTGAGCCCTGGCTTGGCAGTGACACAGTGGATAGGGTGCCGACCTGCAAACCCAAAGGTTGCTGGTTCAATTCCCAGCCAGGGCTCATAACCAGGTTGCAAGCCAGGTCTCCAGCCAGGGCTGTAGCTAGAGGCAGGTGAAATGCAACCATACATTGATGTCTCTCTCCCTCTCTGCCTCTCTCCCTTCCCCTCTCTTTAAAAATAATAAATAAAATCTCTTAAAAATAAAATTAAATGAAAATAAAAGTAAAAATAAAACAAATAAGGTGACACTTAACTCCAACTTAGAAAACTGGTGCCTTTCAGGTAAGATTTATTTTTCAGCCTTTTCTAGAACATGGCATTGTGTAAATGCTGTCAGTAACTTAATCATGACCAGTTATTTACAACTCCTTATTTTAGAAATTGGCCTCATTCTTGAAGTATTTCATTAATCCTATAATTGATGAGACACTTTCAGTTGAGGATACCTAGAAATTATTTTGTTTGAAAAGATAGTAGATTTTAGAAAGAAAATGTTGTATATGGACATTAACGGAACGGTCATCAAAATGGAAATTTCATTATTGTTTTTTATTGGTTTGGTGCTTTTTTTACCTTTTTACAGCTATTTCTTTTTAAAGATTTTATTTATTTTTTTTTGAGAGAGAGGAAGGGAAAAAGGCAGAGAGGGAGAGAGGCATCAACGTACGGTTGCCTTTCACCTGCCTCCAGCTACAGACCTGGCTGGAGATCTGGCTTGCATGTGCCCCGGCTAGAAATCAAACCAGGGACCTTGGGTTCACAGGCCAACATCTTTATCCACTGTGCCACCAGCCAGGGCTACAGCTAATATTTGCATTTTACTTTAATGTGAACCAAGATCAAAGTTGGCCTTTTGAGAAGAATAGTAGAATTCTGTTACTTCCATTTTCCAAAAGAATTGTACCATTCAAGTTCAAAGGTTTGAGGCCAGTTCCCCCATATGCTATTATAACTTGACAGGCATTGAAAATCTAATTAAGGTCATTGTAATTAGCCTTATATCTTGCTAGTGTTTTCCCAGGCTTGTTTTTAAGGTTTCATATTGTGTTAAATCTTCTTTTTTTTTTTTTCTTAGTAATACTTGTAATATTTTATTGAATTATATTTACAATAACTGGTTGAAGATTTTATATTTAGCTTCATAAGGAATATTGATTTAGTTTCCTATGTTAGGGTTTTTATACTAATTCAATATTAGTATAAATTTCTCTGGAAGAGAAAGAATTAATTCTTCCTTAAAAGTTTGAAACACTTCACTCTAAAACTATATAGCTCGTTAAATCTTCTTACACCACAAAATCTAGGGCATTTAAAACCAAGAAAACTTGTCAGTCAGTTTTTAAACGCTTAACAGTTGTTACATGTTGAAGCGGTTCTTGGCTAACTGATAGGATGTTTGAACATGAAAGAGTTTATATATTGCTGTTGGTTGAAGAATTGTGATGGGCTCTGGTTTTAAGGGTACATTTGTGATAAGTTGCAGTTTCGGGATTATTACATATTAGTTCAGTGAAGTATAAGAGGGGGCAATATTCCGTGGGTGGCCACGGGACTGGGTGGCTGAAACCCAGTAGAAGCAAAGCTGTGGGGTAAAAATGTCATTAAGACAGGGCTACATCCTGGAACAAGGGGCGTAGTAATTGATCAGCATGACCATTTGAAATATCCAGGACAGAGATAATGAATTTCTTGACAGGGGAAGTATACTTAATTATCCAGATAGGATGCAGATCTATCCTGTTCCCAGGCAATTCCTTTCCTTGACTGTGTTTTATCATTTGAATATTTCACTTCAGCTTTTGTGAGCTGGACTCAAAGGTCAAATTTGTATCATTGCAAGTTTTCTGAGTCATGTTGTAAGGACACAGATGGGAAGTAATCTGTTTGTTTGGAGTATTTCTCGTATGTCTGTGTTATTAGTTGTGGTTACTAAGTAGCCAATAAAGTAATGAGAAAAAAGTTTAATATAAGTTGTTTTTCCTGGAGAAAAGTAAAAGACACTGGTTAATGTGTTAAAATTATTTATACTTAAAAAATATCTGGTACATGACCTCATTGCTTGTGTGCTCATTCATCTCAGTGGAACACAGCAAAACCCAAGCTCATAGATTGATTATTCTGTTAGCAGACGAGGGGAAGGTTTAATGAAGGATGTTTAGTTGGATGTTTGAATTATGTATTCCTTGTTCAATTTCTATCCCAGGATTTCTCTGGGTACTTGTGATTGACTTCTGTAATACTAACACTGATATAGAGTTATAGTTTTTTAATTAAATGTATCTAGGTTACATTAGTTAATAACAAATTTCAGGTGTACAATTTTAAAGTACAACATCTGTATACTCCATTGCATTTTCCCCCCCTTACGTTGAATTTTTAAAAACCTTTATTTATTTTTTAAAAAAGATTGTATTTATTATTTTTAGAGAGAGGGGAAGGGAGAGAGGCAGAGAGGGAAAGGGACATCAATGTATGGTTGCCTTTGGTCCAGCTGTGGACCTGGCAGATTTGCAACCTGGTTATGTGTCCTGGCTGGGAATTGAACCAGTGACTTTTGGGTTCATAGGCCAGTGCCTTATCCACTGTGCCACCAGCCACTGCTAAAACCTTTAACTTTAGGGCCATGGACTAGACCTCCTGTGTTTCAGTTATAGGAGCCTTGGTATTTAAGTAGGGCTTTGAGTAAACAGAGAAGTAATTCAGTTTGAGTCTTGAAGGATTGCGTGCCCTGATGGGAAATAGATGCAGAAATAATTGGCACATTGTGCCAAAGATTACAATGGAAGAATGTATAATTTTCATGAGAAAAGTAGACAGCATTCGGTCTTTCAGGATGAGTGGAGGTTAACTAGAGCGTGGTGGTGCTTCCAGACAGACCCAACAGTGAGGTTATAGAGATTGAATATGGCAAGCTGTGCAGCTTGTGTGGGTGGCAAAAATGGTATGGATTGTTGAGATTCAGGGCATTTGAATGTCTTGGTGAGTTGGGGCTTCCATTTTCTTGGCAATGCTATACTGATAAGTGTTCCTACAGTATGGGTAGCCATTGACAACAGTGGTTCAGTCAGCTAGGTTTAGGAGGAGCCTTTGCAGAAGTTCTCAATGTCTGCTTGATCTCATTAGAAGGATGGTAGCACTTAGCTGCAAGGGAGGCTGAGCTGCAAGAGAGGCTGGTACATGTGGTCTATTAGCTGGGAGCATATACCACCAGGAATACATTCCAGGTTTTCTTCTGAAAGATAAAGGAGAGAGGGAGGATGTTCGGTGACAATCTGGCATCCCAGGATGCTGAGAGAAACGGGTAGATTAATAACCATTCTAGATTTCACCAAAGGAAGGATTCCCCGTGAGTAATTATGGTAGGTTTTTGAGGCTTCCCTGCTTCTTTGCCAGCTAAGCTTGTAGGAAGCACATATTTAGGGAGGAGTGGAGGAAGAGATAAAGAATGCTTTTTTTATTTTTATGGCAGGAACACTCAAGAGTTGAGCTTTCATTCTGTCTGGTTATACTCAAGATGGTTTAGACTATGTTTCTGTGAAATGCTTCCAAGTAGAATGATGGAAAAAGAAATTATCCCACTGGCTCTGTGGATAGTGTCAGTTTACTCTCTGCTAGTAAACTATCTTTTATTTGATCTTGACACTTCCCTAAAGCAACTTTATTGTGCTTGTTCTTTGAGAGGATTAGCAGATAAAACAGGTTTGGAGATTTTTAGAAAATTGTGATACTGAGAACTTGTAAGGTAGATTTTCCTCTGTGTTCAACTTCTTTTCTGTTGCTGCACAGCCTGTGGGCACTTGTGTTAGTGAAACAAAATGGAGAAATATGGGAAAGTGGAAAATGAACCTTAATATGTTTATATCAGTAAAAATGGGACTGCCATTTTAAAATGTATTACTTGCCTATTATTATTATTTTTTATTTAATTTAATTTCATTGTTGTTATATTAAATCCATGCCATTTCTCCTCCCCTTCTCCCCTTCCCCACCCACCCACTCCCCGCCAAAGTCAATCCCATTTGTTGTCCATGTCCATGGTTCTTCCATGCAAGTTCCTTGACTAAACTGCTCCTCTTCTTTGCCTCCTCCTCCCCTCTCCCCCGTCCCCCCTCCCTCTCCCCTCTGCCCACTGAAGGTCTATTCATTGTATTCATATACTGATTCTGTTTTTCTTATTTGTTTGTTTTGTTCATTAGTGTCCTGTAATGGGTGAGATCATATGGTATTTGCCTTTCACTGACTGGCTTATTTCACTAAGCATAATACTTTCCAGTTCCATCCATGTTGTTGCAAAGGGTAGGAGTTCCTTCTTTCTTTCTGCTGTGTAGTATTCCATTGTGTAAATGTACCAAAGTTTTTTGATCCATTCATCCACTGATGGGCACTTAGGCCGTTTCCAGCATTTGACTATTGTAAATAGTGCTGTTATGAACATAGGGGTATATAGGTTCTTATGAATTGGTGTTTCAGGGTTCTTCAGTTTTAATCCTGGTAGTGGACTGGCTGGATCAAAAGGCAGTTCCATTTTTAGTTTTTTAAGGAAACCCCATACTGTTTTCCATAGTGGCTGTACCAGTCTGCATTCCCACCAACAGTGCACCAGGGTTCCCTTTTCTCCACATCCTTGCCAACACTTGATGTTTGTTGATTTGTTGATAATTGCCATTCTGACATTACTTGCTTATTATTTATTTCAATTATTTTATAAGTAGTCAAATGAAAATATTAACCAGAAAAGTATGTGATGAAATAAAGATGTGGGAAAAACCTAGAGCCCTGAGTTTGATATAATCATTATTAAAGAGTGTTTGGAGTATATATTACCTAAATATTTATTTTAAATGTAAATAGTTTGCCACATTGCACATGATTTTATGAAAAAGGAAGTCTTAAAATAGTATGGTTCCTCAAACACTGCTCTTAGTTTTATTTTTCTGAATAATTTTTCAAACTCTTCTCTGAAAGAGTAATCAAAAGCTTAGTTCAAGTTTGACCATCTTAGATCTTAGTATTTCTTTTTATCTTGAATATCTATCAAGAAAATATTTTATCTTCTCAATTTTAGATACTGCCGTCAGAAAAACACTTGATGCTTCCTATATCTCTGAAATAGTTATTGAGAAAGAATAGACAATATTTGTTTGAATGTATATTTCCTATTACACTGGTTATATTTTAAAATTACACTTTTTCTCCATAAAAAAGAGGTGATAATTATATCAGGTAAGTGAAAAATTTTTAAATCATATTAGGTCAAATTTGAAAATACAAAAAAATTATGTTCTTTAATTTCTGCATGATTTTCTAATGATCATAAAATTTATATACTTTGATAATTAAAAATGTTTTTTCCTAAGATCAGTATTTTATTCTGCCTTCTGTTATGCTTTTATATACATGAAAATATTTGACATAATTAATGGCCAATAGTTAAAGACCAATTTGACGTGCATATGCCTTTACTTGGCTCTGAATTTGCAGAGTTAGCTTGCTTTACTGACTTTGGTAGTTGCATTTTATAGACAATTAAATGTATGCCTTTCTTTAAGAACACCTAATTGAAAAAGTTGGCAGTCCTAAAGTACTATGTTCAGAGAAGGATACTTGAGTATTCAAGTACTCACTCTAGCTTACCTGAATCTTATAAATATTTTATTGACTCTCTTCATAGTCTGTTGTGTTTCTAAGTAAACAGGTCTCTAGAAACCATCTCTACTTCTGATCATTTAAAGTACATTAAGCCCTGGCTGGTGGCACAGTGGATAAGGTGCCAGCCTGCAAACCCAAAGGTTGCCGGTTCGATTCCCCAGTCAGGGCACATAACCGGGTTGCAAGCCAGGTCTCCAGCCAGGTCTGTAGCTGGAGGCAGGTGAAAGGTACCCAACCATACGTTGATGTTTCTCTCCCTTTCTTCCTCCCTCCTGCTCTTCTCTCTGAAAATAATAAATAATTTTTTTTAAAAAGTACATTACATAAATTGATACAGATGTTAGTAGTTAGTGGAAAAGTTTCTAATTAGATGTCAATGAAATGTGGTCCATCCATGCAAGTTCATTTTAGTTGTTCCTATTAAATTCAAAACTGATTTTTTAATAAAAGATTGTGATCATCTTTATGAAGTAAACAAAATTATATATTCAACTTAAGGGAAACTGAAATACAGGATGCAAGTGCCTGTGTAAAGCTACATCCATTTAGGATTATACTTAAAACCTGCTGTTGATAATTAAGATTTAGCCCTAGAGTAAATGAAGTGTTATTGATTATTTTTTTGGCTCAATGTTATTTGCTTATTGATTCATTGTTAGTGAGTAAAATGAAGAGAACACAAGTGTGGATTTAACACAGCTTTTTTTTAAAGATGTTATTCATTATTTTCAGAGAGAAGGGCAGGGAGGGAGGCAGAGAGGGAGGAAAGCATCAATGTATAGTTGCCTTTCACCTACCTCCAGCTACGGACCTGGCTGGAGACCGCTTGCAACCTGGTTATGTGTCCTGACTGGGAATCAAACCAGTGACCTTTGAGTTTGCAGGCTGGTGCCAATACACTGAGCCACACCAGCCAGGGCTAAAACAGCCATTTTTTAGTAGTATTTTACATAAGCTTTAAGGCCTAATGGTGAAGAGCCAGGGAATGTCTGTACTCCAGTCACTTACTGACTGGGCCCGACTCTAAAGCAGTGCTGTCCAACAAAAGTATAATGGGATCATGAATATAATATAAACTTTTCTAAGTAGTTACATAAGGGAGTAAAAGAAACAAGTTAATTTTTTTGTTGCTTTTAGTAAATCCAAAATATTATTTCAGCATGTGGTCATTATGTAAATGATTAATTAAATCTATTACATTCTCTTTTTTTCATTTTCTGTCTTCAAAATGTTATGGATAGAGAACATTTTAATTCAGATCAGCCACATTTCAAGTGCCCAGTAGCACGTGTGGCTAGTGGTTACTATATTGGACAGCGTGGCTTTGGAAGGGCCAACTCAATCTACTACTGCTGTCTAGGAAATAAATCACAGGTTTGGGGACAGGTAGTATCTATTGAGTCTCTTCTAATCCCCCTCATTTTACATGCAGAAGCTGGAATCTGGAGACACTAAGTTGCCTAATATTACTTGAATATCAAGGGTCTGACCTCTGACTTCCAGTCTCTTTTCTTCAACACCTTGACTCTTCCTTTTTTTGTTCCACGTTGCTGTGTCCACATCTGTATGTATTAATGTTAAGTGGCTGCTATCAGCTAAATAGTGAGCCAGGGGCCTTAAGAAAATCTGACTTACTATGGAAGGCATGACCTCATCTGGACAAAACTCTGTTTTGTGGCTGGGTAAATAGGGTTACCAGGCATATCTAGACCTCTCTGTGAAGAGTATAATAGGAGATGATGCCGGGCCTAATGATTAATTTGTCCTTTTTTGTGTGGGCACTATTGGAGCCCAGGTCGGGGCACGCTCTGGAACTCTGAACACTAGTTGAGATGTCAGCTGCCCACTGAGAGGAAAGGTTGACAGGGCATTACTCTGCTCACTGCGTTGCCCGTTCCTGGGAACACTGGAGGTCAGCCTTCTGTTTTCTTTCATTTATTGGAACGGTGCCCATAATTCTTGCCCAGTTACGTTTAAAATATGATATTTTGACAACTTAAGCCCATGCTTTTTCTGGCGTGTTCCTTCCAGGAGGTAAGCAAATGTGGAAAGCATTGCGCATGGTGTGGTGGGGTGGGAAGGCAGGCTGGGGGATCCGTGCCCTCCCCGACCTGCTGCCGCCACGTATTCATTTTACAGCAGGAGGATGCACGGAGGGTGAACTTTCAGAGTTGGAAGTTGTTTTCCATTTCATTCCTAAAATATTCATCAACCTGGATGTTGTAGATTGTGTGAAAGTGCTTTTAAGGGAATGTTAAGTTCATTTACGGGACTCAGTTGAATGGTTTTAGTTCGATTTAGTGTTAAACTTAACAATATTTCTATCTGAACCTTAGGATTTCTCATCTTAACTAGGCTTCACCCACACAGGCCCTGCTCATGTTTAATTAAGTTAAGCATGTACTGTATTTTCTTCCTATTCGATAATGAAAATAATTGCCTTTGCGCCCTGGCTGGTAGCACAGTGGATAAGGCGCCGGCCTGCAAACCCAAAGGTTGCAGGTTCGATTCCCCAGCCAGGGCAACATAATCAGGTTGTAAACCAGGTCTCCAGTCAGGTCTGTGGCTGGAGGCAGGTGAAACGCAACCATACATTGAAAAAAAAAAAAAAAAAAAAAAAAAGAAAATAATTGCCTTTTGCAAATGCTGGTGTATGGATCAATACTTAGAGGATTTATAGCTTGCAGGAATGAGTTTAAAAAACTACAGGGATACCTGTATTTCCTATGGCAGTTGCCTGGTTACTTTAAAAATTGTCCTTAAACTTTCTAGCAGTATTACCTATATTTTTCACAGTAAATATAACCAAGATGGATGGAAGCTTGGAGCTTTGAAACATTTGGAGGGTCATTTTAAAAATAGTATTTAAGTAAATTTTTTGAATTAGAAAAGTACGATATTATAACTGTGTTGTCGGTAGCTTAGAGAAAATATAAACACATGCATAATTTACCATTCACAAATGTCTGTTTTATGTCGGTTCCATTTTATATCCTGCATTTTCTTTCTTAACAGTACAGCTCATGCCATTATAAGTTCTTTGTACATATCAGGTTTAATGGATATATATGAATCGGTTTAGGGCAATGGGGCTGTATAATTGTAGCTGTGTGCTTTCTGTGTTGGGCATTTTCAACCCAAAGTCAGGCTGGAAGTGGTGATGGAGGGAAGGACTGTGTGCCCCCAAACCTGTTAATTCTGTCAGTACTGAATGATCGGAATTGCAGCTCGTGAGAAGTGTTTATTAACACGGTGGTCCTTCAGCTGTGATGTAGCACTAAAAATGAGGTGAACAGAAAACAGCGATGAACAAAGATAAAGAAGGAAAACCTGACTTCACACTTCAGTTTACCCTCTTACTTTAGTAATTCCGTGTTCATTCCTGGAGGAAAAAGGTTGACTGGGAAAAGTTGTTAGACGTGACAGGCAGACATGGTCAGGGCTCGAATCTAGACATCAGTGAAATTGGGACTTCAGTTGACTAGCGCCATTAAATTGGAGCATTAGTTGGGTTATGCCATTACAGAGATGCCAATAAAATGCCCCTCCCCCTTTTCTTGCTGTTAAAGTCACTCCTGGTGTTACGTGATTAAAAAGTAAGTCAGAAACATGTATTGTATGAAGTTCCCAAAGGTATAAATCATTAGCCACAAACAGAACTTGATTTGTTTTTAAATATAACAATGTGTGTTGAGATACCACTTCCTTAGAACCCTTTGTAGGGTGTGGAGCTCATTCAGACAGGCTCATGTAGTCTTTGATCATTAGCTGCTATTTATACGGTTTGTTAACTAGCTTTATATAATTATTATATTTCCTATATAGGTTTTGGAGATAAGGCTATGTTGTTTATTCTTCAGTAATTTTAAATAAATACAGTACTGTAGGTATGTCATGAATAAATGCCAACCCCAGAAACCCAAACCTTTCTTCCTTTGCCTTCTCATGTCTCCACGATTTTCCTTTCTTTGGAATATAAACTTTCAGGCCTGCATCTTTGGAGCTTTCGCTGCTTTTTTGTGACGCTCTCCTTCCATACCCCCAGGTAAAAATATTAAAATGAAATAGAATGTGTATACTTTTTTCCCTGTTGATCTCTCATTTGTCAGTTTCATTTGCATGGTCCCAATTCTGAACCTAAGAGGGCAGATGAAAAACTTTATTTTCCTTTTCTTTAAGTTTTCAATTTGGAAGGAGTAGAAATGCAAGGCTGTGAGGTTTTTGAGAAAGTATTTGAACTGTTACAGTCACCCCAACAATTATGTGACTATAACTTATCAATGGCAGTTCACCCTGATGAATCATTTATTAAAACTAATGGTAAATACCCATCTATACTGAAAATACTGAGCTGTGGAGAAGAATGTATGTTTTAACAAAGGGGAATGGTATGGAAGACATTCTGTCTGCTAAACATTTAAAGAACTCAGGGTATATAATTTATCTTTGTATTTTAAAATGTTAAAACAGGAGAAACACTGTCTTATAGTTATTTTAGGTTGGTTGTGAGCTTTTTTTGGTCCCAACCAGAACAACTTAACATTAGAAACCTGGCACTTAGTCATATCATATTGTGATTTGTTAGTTCTGGTATAAACACCTCTATTTCTGGCATATGTAAAAATGGGCATTTTCTTGGCCTTTGTAATAATAATAATAATCAGGTATATAACTCCTGGTAAGAGCCAGGCGCTGTTGGAAGTGTTTTCCATATAGTCCTCAACAGTAGCTCATAAGATACCTACTGCTTTCCCCATTTCACATATCAAGCTGGTTTCAGGTTTCAACCAGCTTCAAACTTTGTCTTTAGTTCATTTCCCTTGCATCTAGCAAATGAAATAATGGGTGGAGTTCAGCCAGCATTTCCTCCTGGCCTGGGCAGTTGGCTCCTGGAGGAGGTAAACTATTATAGTGGCTGCCTGATAACAGTTGAGACTGAACCTTTAGGGCTTCAGTTCCTGGCTGCCCCTCCCTTCCTCCCTCCAGCCTCACCTGCATGGACTTGGGAGCATTGAGGTCTCTACATGATCTCTTCCCTCCCTTCCAAATGACTCCTTCCACCCCAATCTCATTCCTTCCCTTTCTCTCAACCCCAAACAGAAAAATCCTGACTGCAGACGTTGCAGTCATCCAGATCTTGGAGTTGAGCCACAGTTCTTTCAGTAACTGGAGTTACAGCTACAGGAAAATGACTGAACCTCCCTAAACCTAAATTTCCACATCTATAAAGTATCTGTAAATTGCCTGGGAGAAAAATGGAATTCAGAGTAAGTTACGAAGCCCAGAGCTGGGCCCAATGTAGGCCCTCGGTGGATAATGGCTCTGGTTTTCCTGTTGAGCCTTCTCCTACGTAAACTTTCTCCGTGGACCCTTCAGCGCTGTGCTGACCCCGTGAAGATGCAGAGGCTGCTGAAGAGGCCCAGCTTCGCATTTCAGTGCTATCAGATAGCTGCAGGCCTTTCACGTCTGCACAGGCACATTTCTTCCATCTGAAGACAGGATTAACTCCCCTAAAATTCTGCAGCAACTCGGTTGTCTGGTTGTTCGAGTTTCAAGGTCTCTGGACCCAGAGGGAAAACCACTTAGAAAGGAATCTAAAGAATGTGTGTCCCGGGGGCCCGCTCTCCTGCTTGGTCCACTTTCCCACCCCTCCTTGACATTTTCGGCAGTGACCCTGCGCGAGTGCCAGCGTTGGCGGCTGGGACCAGCTGGAGACAGCTACACAATTCCTGGCTGCTGTCCTGCGAAGATCCCTGCACACCCCATTGCAAACAAAGGGATTGTTTACGGCACAGGGAAGAGAACTGGGAAGAAGGGCATTGAGAAGTCTTTCTGAAGGGGCCTGTGGCTTCTAACACCTGCAGAAGCGTCTGGAATTGGTAGTGATCAGGGCTGGCACCTGGGCCTGTTCACACAGAGCCGGGACTGTGTTAGACGTGTGCGCTGCTGTTCACATTCTACCAGTGTATTTCTCTACTGAGTCCCTGCGGGCATGAGATTCAGGAGCAAGTCACATGTCTCCTCTGTGGTTTCAAGTGACCCTTAGATGTTCTTAATTCACAGAATGGGAATTGAGTGGGGCACTCTGTGTTTTGCGGGGTGGAGTATTTCTGCGTGGGGAGTTCATCTGGATGGGGACGGATTGAATTTTTCAAGAGAAACCCAGGGGGCCACCGGGTTTTGATGTTTTGATTCTAGGATAGACCTTTCCCCTTTACATTTCTTCTGCATGTCTTCCTTCTGAGCTGGCTTGTGGTAAAGCCCTATCAGGTGTTGTCCCTGCGATCAGGTTTCACCCACATCCTGTGGCTGAGTCCAAGTGCTTTGAGGCTAACTTAACACAGATTAATTTAACAGTTGTTCAGTGCAAACAGATGCTCAGGCCTGGTTATTTCTAATAAATTGATCAAGCAGTGTAAAAGGTGTCTTTCTTCTTTAGGTCACATCTTTCTGTGAAGCTGTAGATCGATAAGGTAAAACTAAAATGCTGATGACTGAAATGAGTGTATTCCATTTCAAACCCTTTGCTTCAGGCTGATAATGACACACTCTTTGACTGAGGTTCTAGTCAGAGGCTTACTTATCATTATAAAATAAGGTTTATATAAATGGAGGTGTTCAAATGTTATATACCAGTCTGTTTTGGCAGGTCGACCTTTTCCAATAACTAAAAAAATATTTTTTACCCTGAGAAAAGAATTACTAACATTGGTGTGCTAGCAGTGTGCCAAGTGAAGTCAGAGTCTAAACATAACAGATGAGGCCCCAGATAACAACACAAAAATACACTGATGTAAAAGAGAAAACCAAGTTAGGGTTTTTGGGGAGGCAGCAAAATAGGGAGAGATGTTTGTAAGTGCAGGAAAATTAACACAATTATTTTATTTTATTTATTTTTTAAAATATTTATTATTTTTAGAGAGAGGGAAAGGGAGAGTGGAAGAGAGGCATCAATGTGTGGTTGCCTTTCACCTGCCTCCAGCTATGGACCTGGCTGGAGACCTGGTTATGTTGCCCTGGCTGGGAATTGAACCAGCGACCTTTGGGTTTGCAGGCTGGTGCCTTATCCACTGTGCCACCAGCCAGGGACTTCAACACAATTATTTTAAAGTCATCTGGAAAAATTCATTAGGTAAAAATAGCCTGAAAAAAATCTAAAGGAAAATGTAAACATGTAGAAATTAAAACTGCACAGCACACACAAAGGCAACGGAAGTCTTTAAATAAGCTTGTATATAAGAAACTAGTGCAGGATAAAAGTGGTTTTCCACATCAGCGGGGGGTGGGGGGGGAAGATGGATTATCGGTAAGTAGTATTGGGCTCTCTGTAGGAAGAATCTGGGTGGTTATTTAGAGAGTCTATAGTGAAAAATATTTGTTTATTCCACAAAGTGTTCTTACAACTTAGAAATACTAAATATAAATATCTGAAGAGAAAAAATGAGATTACTTCAAAAACTTTTTTTTTTTTAAAGATTTTATTATTTTTAGAGAGGGAGAGAGGCAGGGAGAGAGATAGACATCAATGTATGGTTGCCTTTCACCTGCCTCCAGCTATGGACCTAGCTGGAGACCTGGCTGGAAACCTGGTTATGAGCCCTGGCCGGGAATCGAACCAGCAACCTTTGGGTTTGCAGGCCGGCACCTTATCCACTGTGCTACCAGCCAGGGCTTCAAAAACTTATATTAGGAAAAAATAAAACATATGTGATGAACCCCCAGGTACCTGTCACCCAGCCTCAGAAATTATAAATTTATAATCAACTTTATTATCTATTATTATTTCGTTTTATCTGTAACCACCCCCTCCCATTCTCCATTTCCTCACTGGGTTATTTATTTATTTATTTTCAATGTATGGTTGCCTTTCACCTGCCTCCAACCACGGAGCTGGCCGGAGACCCGGCTTGCAACCTGTTTATGTGTGCCCTGGCTGGGAATCGAACCAGGGACCTCTGGGTTTGAGGGCTAGCGCCTTATCCACTGCGCCACCACCAGCCCGGGCTGGGTTATTTTTTAAATTCAGTTATGTAATTTTATTCATACGTATCTCATTATGAGCTTCTAAAAGAATTGAAAAGAAATGAATTTTAAAAACAGAGAATAATTGAACAGATATTCAGAAAAAAAAAGAGATGTAACCAGTAAACCTCTGGAGATGTGCTCACTCTCATTAGTAATCAGGAAAATTAAATAAAAATGAAAACAGATAACTTTAAACTGTCTGGTTGGCAGAGACTAAAGCGTTTCCAGAATTGGCAAGAATGTGAAGAGATTCATTTTCTTCTACTGTCAAAGGTACAAACATTTTCAAGAATGGTTATTCAAAACATGAAGTGCATACTTCCCAGTTTAGCAGTTCCAGGAATTGTGGCACTGGGTATTGCGTAAGTGGCCACAGACGAGGACCTTATCAGAGCCTCATTTTATCAATTAAACACATTTTTTTTCACTATTCGCACCAAACTGGAGTGTTAAACCATCAAAAATGAAAAATAGTGTTAAGTGAGAAAAAAGAATGGGCAGGAAATAGGTATAATAAATTATGAAATTTTTGTACATAAAACCAAGTCTATGTGCATAGAACATACCTGAAAGATTTGAATATATCTAACAAAATTTGCCGATGGATCATGAGATGGGTTGGAGGAAAGGATAGTACGTACTTCCTTTTAATATTATTGCCTTCTGTATTTGAGTCTTTTTTTTTTTTTTTTTTTAAAGATTTTATTTATTGTTTTTAGATAGAGGGGAAGGGAGAGAGGCAGAGAGGAAGAGAGACATCAATGTATGGTTGCCTTTCACCTGCCTCCAGCCAGGGATCTGGCTGGAGACCCGGCTTGCAACCTGATTATGTGCCCTGGATGGGAAACAAACCATCGACTTTTGTGTTCTCAGGCCAGCGCCTTATCCACTGTGCTACCAGCCAGGGCTAATGTATTTGAATCTTTTTAACTGTAAGCAGACACTTGAGAGATGTCCCATCACAGCCTCCCACCCCATGTTGGGTACATGCTCCCTGGTTCTGTCATTCCTAGTAGGTGATGACCCAGTCTCTTAAACAGCCGTCCCTGAAGATAACTGTCATTCCATTTAGAGCATCTCTTAATTTATGAGGACATGAACTTTAATGGGCTATTTAGACTTCTTCCAGTTGTTCTTCCAAGGAGCAACACGTTTACAAAGTTGAAAATGGCAAGCTTTATTGGGTCATAAAACTAGGTCATTTCAGTGAATTTCATCTATTTTTATGGGTACCTGGTTCTCCTGTCAAAACTAACTTTTGAAAGTAGTGGAAATGGGAATTATATACTTCAGGTTTATTTGAACTACATCAAACACCAAGAAGTAATTCCTTCAGTCCAAAATTTCTAGGGTTGGTGCTTGTAATTCCACTTCTCACACTGGCGCTAATGCTAGTTTTGAAGTTACCATGCTGAGGCTGAAGACAGTAAGTTGATGGAAGTGTTCTTTCTCCCACAGAACTTTTACGGAAATTGGTTAATGTTTGCTTGCTCTTAAACCCAGAAAGTTACTGAAAAGAGAGGACCGTGATAAAATATTTGTCTTTATTTTATATTTTCTTAAGTAGAAATTATAACTGGCTTTTTCATCAAGGGTTTATTAAGGTAGACCTTGCTAAGTTAATAATGAAATGTGTGAATGACTATTTTCATATTGGAGTTTAAAGTAAAATGCACATTGCTGAAGACAGATAATACTGTGTAGGATCATGATGAATTACAACAATTAATTAAGATGGTATCAGGGATGATGTAAACCAGGCATGAAACATGGAGAACATTCTTTCTAATTTACAAAGATGTTTGCAACGAAGATTTACTTACTAACTTCTTTATGGCTTCATAAGAAAGGCAGGGCAAATACTATCTCAAAATAAAAATGAACAAAATTAGATTCAGTGAGGCTGCATAATTTGCTGCAAATCACGTAAACAGTAGGGCTGAGGTTGGAACCCTGGTTCCTGTGACCTGATGTAGAGGTGACCTCACCAGAGTGTCTCTTTGCAGCTCCTACATCTACTTGATGTAGAAGTGACCTCACCTCTGGGCAGCTCTGGGGGTAAAGGCAAGGATAGTAGTAACAAGTAACTTTGGATTTTCAAAGCATGGCTATTTTTGAAGGTGTCTTTGTTACTGATATCTTTTTTGGTTTAAATATTAAATATTTAAGCATTGTCTTATTTTAAAGTGGATTTTTCTGTTCATTTTTAATTTTTTATTCTAAAATATTTTATTTATTATTTTTAGAGGAGGGGAAGGGAGAGAGGCAGAGAGGAAGAGAAACATCAATGTATTGTTGCCTTTCACCTGCCTCCAGTTACAGACCTGGCTGGAGACCTGGCTTACAACCTGGTTACGTGCCCTGACTGGGAATCAAACCAGCAACCTTTGGGTTTGCAGGCCAATGCCTTATCCACCATGCCACCAGCCAGGGCTTGGATTTTTCTGTTCATTTTATGGACCACAGCTAGTATCAGAACTCGTTCCCATTCCACATAGGTCCTAAATGTTGGAGGTTATGCCAAGTAAAGTGATGCTGAGTTTTTTTAAAGCTACTTTAACCCTCAGTAAAGATTTTTGAAGTCCTTATAACTGCAGTGATTTAAAAATAAATTCAACCTGTTTTTGTTTTTTTTTTAATAAAAATCTAGTATTAACTCTATTATTACAAGATCTGCCTATTACTGAAATACAGGTAAATTGTCCAAGTGATGCTGAATGACAGTGTCTTAATTTTGATGAGGGGAACTCTCACAGGCCTGAAATGGTTCTGCAGAAAAGTGAGTATGATGCTTGGTGAAAATGAAGCCCATGAGCTGCCCCTCTTAGAAAGGTTGGTTCCAGCAGTACTGTCGCATCAACATGATTAGCGAAGCCCAAGACCATCAGAGGCACCAGGTTAGGGATGCCCGCTGGTACAGCTCTCTCAGTTTCCCTACGTCCTCAGCGTGCTCGGCTTAGTCACCACGACATTTCTCCTGTTGAGGATGGATTTGCCAGCTTTAAAGAAGTCCCACTAGGTATTTATCAAACCACTTACACCTCCAAACATGTTACAGTGAAACCTCAACAGAATCTCTTAACAGTTGCAAAAACTCCTGTTGTCTGTACCGTATCAACCAGACCTACCATCTGGTACCATTTCTTACCCTTGCATCTCACAGCTTTGTCCATAGGTCACACAGTGTGACTAGATTTCACACATGTGCCCCTGAAGCCACCAGGTTATCTAAGTGATTATGCAGGATGGGTCAGCTGTCTGCAGAGAAAAGGCCTTCCACATGTCCAGCAAAGCAGTCCATTGCCTTCCTGAGTTCTTGAATGCTTTACTTACAAAAACTTTTTTTTTTTCATTTTTAATGTTTTATTGTTTATGTTATTATAGTTGTCCCAATTTTCCTCCTTGTAACGTACTGTAACTTGAATGAAGTAACATTCAAGTTAATGCACGGCTTTTACCAACTTCCAAGTTTCAGATAATGGACAAATGACATGTAGTTTATTAGACTTCGTTGGTTGCAGCTTTAGATTTACATGTCATGATTGGCATCCCTGTTTTTGTTCCTTTTAAACACTTCCCATGCTCGTTTAATTCCAACATTATTCTTATGAGCTCCGTTTTATCCCATAATTTACAGATGAGGAGCCAAAATCATAGCCTTTTGTCCAGGATCACAGTTTGGTGTTAGAATTTAAGTCTGCATTTGGATTCCAAATACCTATCTTTTCTGCTGTAGAATGACTATGTAAAGGAATTGTTTTCTTCCACGTAAGAACGTTTGGCTCAAATGCACCCCATGATGTTTGCAGTATTTGACTATAAATGAAAGTCTACAGCTTGACACCAGCATCAAATCCCCCTTGAAGCAGTCATGTAGCCTGCTACAATTTTTTTTTTTTAACCAGATTTTCAAGGGCATTATGCTATCTACCCACTGAGTAGCTGCCTAACAGGTTTCCTAAAGTTGCTCATCAGGGCCCTGGCTGGTGGCACAGTGGATAAGGCGCTGACCTGCAAACCCAAAGGTCACTGGTTCGATTCCCAGCCAGGGCAACATAATTAGGTTGACTGGTTCGATTCCCAGCCAGGGCATCATAACCAGGTTGCAAGCCAGGTCTCCAGCCAGATCACCAGCCAGGTTCTTAGCTGGAGGCAGGTGAAAGGCAACCATACATTGATGTCTCTCTCCCTCTCTTCCTCTTTCCCTTCCCCTCTCTCTGAAAAATAATAAGTAAAATCTTTAGAAAAAAATAAATAAAAACTATGCCCATTGAGGTGCAGATGCGGTAGGCTTTGAATTTGTGGAAACCTGAATGGTCTTTTTTTTTTATTTAATTTTATTGTTCTATTACATCCATCCCCTGTTTTCTCCCCTCTGTCTGAATGGTCTTCTTGATACCAGCTGTTTTCTAGAAGCCTGGTTTGGAGGAAGCAGTTAGTGGGATGAAATCACTGCTAAACCTTCGATGGAATTTTGACCAGCAGTTCTTTAGGATCTGTTCCTCCTCCCCCACCCCAACACTAGGCTTTGTGTTAAGGGATTTTCAAAAGGAAATTGAGTTCTGGCACCCAGGCTGTGGTCGTTTATGGTTGCCCCCTAACTTGGCCCAGCCACCTGTGATCCAGGCCTAAGTAGCAGCCTTGCTGTGCCTGGTGGTAGTGGAATTGGGTGAGTTCTGTGTTGAATCGGCGTTGACTCGTCCTCCAAGGGTGGAAGGTCTGACATGTGCAGATCCTGCAGATCCGTTGTGGGCACTTGCAGCAACAGTTTGCTGGTGGCAGGGAGCATTCCACAGCTGCTGATGTAACTGCAGGTGACTGGAGCCAGCTCTCCACAGACATAAACGGGCCAATTAAAGGACTTGGCACTGAGTTTATCAGCTGTGTCAGTGAGGTCTGTGAAAGAGACATTGTTTTAAGTGTGTGTTTGGGTAAGGTGGAACCCTGGCCTCAGACTGAAGCTAATAACATTATAAAAGCTTCTAACTACCAAAGTAGCGATGAAGTTTCCAAATTATTTGGCACCTATTTAATGTGTTGGTCTGTGAAATGCAGTTCTCTCACCAGGGTGATACTTCTCTTCAGAAAACACTCTTGATCTGCCTGTATATTTGGCTTAATCAAATGCTTCTCGTAGAATATGTATTGAACTTTTAAGAATCGTGGCTACTTTTAAAAGCTGGTCATTTGCAAGAACTGATCATAGAATAAGTCTATAGTTCTCAAAGTGTGTCCTGGGGATGGGCCTGGCAATCCACTGCTGGATTCTGTTGGAAGCAAAGGTTTGAGAAGTACAAAAATATTGACCAGGGTTTGAGTTTCTAGAGGAAACTGTCCTCTATCCTTTACAAGATAAATGGTGGTAATGAGTTTCCTTTGGAATGAATGTAGATTTACATGATAAAATGCATTCTTCCTCAAAGTCAAGGAAGATAGAGCTTGGGTTCTTCTGCCTCTTAAAATACTTGGTTTTGTGCATTTACATACCTTTCGTTTTCCTTATTTCTCACTCTTACTTGCATTTCATTAAGCATCTTGTAACCCCTGTATAGACTCCATTTAAAATCATGGTTTACCGGCCTGCGAACCCAAAGGTCGCTGGTTCAATTCCCAGCCAGGGCGCATAACCAGGTTGCAAGCCAGGTCTCCAGCCAGGTCTGTAGCTGGAGGCAGGTGAAAGGCAACCATAGTTTGATGCTTCTCTCCCTTTCTTTCTCCTTCCCTGCCCTTCTCTCTAAAAATAATGAATAAAATCTTTAAAAATAAATAAATAAAATCATGGTTTAGAGTAATAAAATATGTAAACAAGTTTAAGGACCATAGTCTTTTTTCCTAGTCACCTTACTGCTTGCTGAGAGGATAACCTTCCTTTTCCTTTCCCTTGACCAGGTAGTCAGATTGCTTTTTGAGTCACTTCTATTTTGTGTTTACAATTTATAAATATTGAATAACAGATACTGTATTGTTATATAATTAGAAACTATCTAATGACGAATTATTTGTGTAACAGAAATAGGACACCCTGGGGATTATTTTAATCCTTTGGTGTAAGTCTACATTTTGGTCCTTCAACTTGTATATTTGTGTATAATCTGATAATTTTTCAAAGGAATTAAAAAAAAAAAACCTTTTATGATGGAAACTTTCAAATCTATATCTAACCCAGCTTCAACAATTGGCCACATTTTGCATTTCTTGTCTTAGCACACAACACACAAACACACACTTTTGTGTTTTCTGTAGTATTTTAAAGCAAGTCCCAAGCATTATATCATTTTTTTAAAACATTTTCTTTTTATTTATTTATTAATATTTACTTTATTTATTTATTTCAATGTATGGTTGCTTTTCACCTGCCTCCAGCCACAGACCTGACTGGAGACCTGGTTTGCAACCTTGTTATGTGCCCTGGCTGGGGAATTGAACCTGTGACCTTTGGGTTCGCAGGCCAGCACCTTATCCACTGTGCTACCAGCCAGGGTTGTATTATACCATTTTACCTGTAACCATTTCTGCACGTAGGTTTCTAAAAGAACTGATGAAAGATTTTAGTATAATAGTGTAGATCAGAAAAAGCCCACCTAATATTAATACATACTTTGCAATTAATTTAGACAATCTTTGTGAAATACATTATAGCTCTTACAAGTTTCCTGAAGTATTCATTAAAGCCACCAAAAAAAAAAAAAAAAAAAAAACAAACACCTATCAGATAACTCTCACTAAAGAGGAAGATGAATTCCCTAAGGGAAGCACTTTGTTTATAACACAAACACCTATTTTACTTAATTAGTAAAATCCTAGGGACAACCATGACTCATATCTACTAAAAGAAGGAACAGAAATAGGATACCCTGGGGATTTTATTTTACGCATCCCTGGGATGGGTGACCAGAATATTTTTGTATCATTGCTAAGCAATATTTTTAAAACTCTGACTTATATTATTTGAATTTAGGATTTAGGGAGATGTGTGTGTGTGTGTGTGTGTGTGTGTGTGTGTGTGTGTAAAATCTTGTGTAGAGTTGCCAAATGAGAAGTTGCAGCTCCTAAAACTTGCCCAGTTTTGGTTTTGGTCTCTGCTCTCAACCCTGCTGGGAATGTCTGCTGATTACACTGAGCTAGGCCTTGTTTGCTAACCCATCCTCCACCAACTTGTTTGTGACAGTGAAAATTATCTTACAGCAACTTCAAAGTGCTTGGAGTGTGAGTTCTACTTGTAACATTTTTAGTCATAGTATAAGGCACAGGCTTTCATGGAGGCTTATAAAAAGGGGGGCAGCATAACCCATTTTTTCAAACAAAAATATGGAATGGCTAGGACCTCAAGGGAATAGATGAAAAAGAAACCTAACTGCTTTTTGTTTCTAATATAGTTTTTATTTAAGATTATTTATTTTTTCGAAAGAGGAGAAGAGAGGGTGAAAGAAAGGGAAAGAAACACTAATGTGTAGTTGCCTCTCTCATGCTGCCAGCTAGGGACCTGGCACATGCCCTGACTGGGAATCGAACTGGTGTCCCTTTGGTTCCGAGGCTAGTGCTCAACTCAATCCACTGAGACATACCAGACAGAAAAACCCACCTACTTTCACTGAAACCTTAAACAGCTGTTTACTCATTTGACTTCCCCTCAGCCACTGAGGCATTTCCAAGGACCCCAGTGTTCCAGAGAGCATAGTTTGAAAATCAGCAAGTTAAGGGACTCCTTCTGGTTCCTCTTTACAGGTGTCACCAGGGAAGACAGATTTGCCTAGGAGTCAGGGCTTGACTAAGAGACTTGATCTTAGGCTAGAAACCAGCTTTATTTTTTTTCAGGAAACAACCAGCCTGTGTTCTAGGTTCATTGTCTGGCTTCCAGGTTGCTCAAGGCTGAGATATAGGACATAAGTAATCAGCACACCTTTTTGCAATAGCATTCCCCCCAAAATAAAGAAGGTGTATGGCTCTTTAAAAATATACATTTTAGCCCTGGCTGGTGTGGCTCATTGGGTTAGTGCTGGCCTGTGAACCCAAAGGTCACTGGTTCGAATCCCCAGCCAGGGCACAATAACCAGGTTGGCAAGCCAGGTCTCCAGCCAGGTAGCTGGAGGCAGGTGAAAGGCAACCATACACTGATGTTTCTCTCCCTCTCTGCCTTTCTTCCCTCCCCTCTCTAAAAATAATAAATAAAATCTTTAACAAAAAAGTTACACTTTGAAATTAGTTATGAATAATCAAGTTGGCGTAGGTGCTGCGGATGACTTACAGAAATTAGACTTTTTACAATTGCAATTTCAGTTCTTAGGGGGCAAAGCATTGCAGTAACCTTACCAAGAACGTCAAGACGCTTGTGCACATTAAAACATAACATTCTCTGGAGGATAGAGTCAAATCATCAAACCATTTTAATTTTGAAGACTTTTCAAAAAAAAAAAAAAGTTTTCAGTTCTTAAAGATTTGTTGGGATCCCCTGATGATTATATATATATTAATATGTATAATCATGTATGTATGTGTGTTTCAGAGAGGCAGTGAGGTGCAGTATGAGAGGATCACCTATGCATATGACAAAACTGTTTCTAGAAGACAAATCCATGTGTTCCTACCTCTTTTCTCTGTTGCTTACCCCTGAGTAATGGAAAGCATTCCTGGTTTGGTGACATCAGGAAGCTGGGAAAGGCAGGTGGAGCGCTGTACCTCTGTCCAATCTCTTCCTGATAAGAATTGCTTCCTGATAAGGTGGAAACCTCCCACGGGAGGACTCGCCAACTGGCAAATGAAACTATTCACTTACTTAAGGATGGGTATGAGGTAATAGCTCAGGGTGTTGGGTAACAGTTCAGGGTGTTGGTTTCCCTAGGATGTTTGCATTTTTCCTGATAATAAGACTGAGAAAATTGAACATGGAAGTTTGGGGTGGTTAGAATGAAAGAGGTACGTATGAAGTAATGAAGTAATTGGATTGAGTTTGCATGGAATGGAGGAGGGAAAAAAACCTACTTTCATGGTTCTCTGATTACTGGTTAGGAGGTATAAAATTAAATTATTTATGTTTGATACGTACTTGAATGTCTTAAGTTACAGAACCTGTGCATCTTACGTAGCTGTTGTTAACCCCTATTCCTTTTCTGATAGATCGGGGAGGTCTTAAATTCCACCTGAGGAAGTCTGGGGCTGTTGGAGGGTCAGCCCTTCACCAGCTTTACCTTCTTGATATGCTAAGAATTTAAGAAGGTAATTCTAATTCTGCTTTATCTCTGGCTCACTATCTGATTACGCACACAGCATAATTATAATAAGGGATAATACCTTCCGCTGCCTATTCAATTCACTAGCAATAGTGTCAGTACAAAGCTGCTGAGCCGTATTTGATGGGCACTATTATAAATAGAGATATGAAATGTTAAAAATGGCGAATGACATTGTTAGAATCTTACTGGAAGGGGAATGGTGGAAATTTTATTTTTAATCTTGTGGATGCCTTAGATATTTGGAAACATTTATGTTAGAAGAACTATCCAGCATCTTTGCTCGAAGGAAATGCTCAGCAGATTTTGGGAGGGAAGTCTTTGTAAATCTCGTTAAAAGCTTGTAGTCTCTTTCTGAATTTTGACTTATTCATAAGAGACTTTTACAAATTAATTAAGGGAAATTATTATTATCACTGTTCTGGGGAAAGGGGATGGGAACTGAAGAGAGCAAATGAATGGTTCTGTATTTTCCTGTAGAAACATACTTAGAAGATTGCTGTGGAAAGCAAATTGTTTTTAAAAGATAAGCACTCACATTTTGTATTAACTAACAAGAGCAGAAAAATCCCTTAGGAAGAATTTCAAGGGTGGATTAATTGTTTTTTTTTTAATTCTACTTCAGAAAATGGCCTTAATCTTATTCACCATGTTGCTTGATTACCTATTAAATTCATTACGTATGTCCTCTTAAGCTGACTTTTCATTGATTTGCAGCCAGGGTCATCTTATTTGCAGGTATTAATAAGATTGATGGTTTCATATTTATTATTCTCAGCAATTTTGTTTAACAGTTTATGTTAGGCCAACACTTCCTGGGCTAGGAACGTAAGCAAACATGGAAATGATCATAGACAGGTGCACATTGCTTTTCATCCCAACACTGCACTTCCTTGACATCTTTGGAAATTCCTACAAAGATGTTCAGACATCAGTGAAGTCTCTCAAACATTGAATGTCATTTTGTAGATGTCTGAAATCGAGAGTCATTAACTTCTAGATCAGAGCCAGGAAGAGAGATTTATTATCTTGTCAGCTATAACAGACCTATCTGTATTTTAATGGAGGAAAAATGTCATATATTGGTTGCTACTGGTTTGGAATTGACAGAGGAACATTTTCCTTTACTCTAATTGTTGATCAGTCAATAGCCAAAAAGATGTGCAGCAAGACTGTACACCCAATCCATAGTCTAGTGATTCATCTCCCTAGTAATTGTAATAAGTAATTAAGACATTCACATTTAATCTGAATCTAGCATCACACACAAACAAAAACTAGGCTACCTCTGAAATCAAGATGTTGGTGGTTCATGTGTTAATAAAAATGGCAAATGCAGTATTAATAGATCCCTTCCAGTTACTCAGAGCTATCAGATTTTTCATCATCTCTTTGATATTGAACTTCAACAACAAAGTATATACAGTGAACTTTTTATATAGAATACATGAACTAGAAAGATAGATCACATATTCATTTATTCACTTTCTCATGTCATATGAAGCCAATTCTTAATTCACTTTGACTTTTGGGATCTTTGTGCTTAGAATTTAACATAGGTACTCAAGGAGAGTTCTCTTGTAAAGGGCCACAAATTCTCCTTATAAAGGGTCTTAAAACTCAAAATACTATATTCTGTAATATAATTTACTGTTTAAAAATAAGTAAGTTGAAGTAACAAATTATTTGTGTGTGCTCTAGGGAAGTACTGTGTCAGTGGAATCAGGAATATGGAAATTCAGGCAGATACCATAGAGTGCATAATGGAAATGTAAAGTCATGTGATAGTTCAGGAGTAGATTTTTTTTTTCAATGTTAGGGAGAACTAAAATTAATTTCTTAAGAAAAGTGACTTTTATATTTCATACTAAAAGTAATTCAATGCACAGGGGCCTTGTTCTTTATGCATGTTTTAGTGTGAATGAGTTTTAGTTCACACTGATTATCTAGCTGAATTATCTAATGGGTATGGATTTAATTGTAAGGGTAAGCTAAAACCAGAGTTATGTATATGGCATACATAATACCAATTTATTTATTTTTCCCTTAAACTGAGTCATTTTGGAAGAGCCTCAAATGACCAGAAAGAGCCATAACTTCTTACCATGGCAAAGTAGTTTTATCTTGAGTTAGTTTGTTTATTTTTAACTGTCCATATTTACAAGATTAATCTTTTATCTGGCGGCAGAGATAGATCAGTGGTCATCTAATAGATGGTCAACTTATTTATTATTATTTTTTGCAATGTTTTTTCTTGTTTTAGAGAATAAGAGCTGGGTAGAAAAACCTGACTATCATCATCTCTTGTGAGGTGGAGACCCAGCTATATAAATTGGGTGTCACATTTAAGTTTTATGGTTTCTCATTCTGAATGTTTGAGATTCTAGACTGTGCCATCTTTCAACCACATTGTGTTATATATGACATTTATATTATATACTAATTTTTTCCATTGGTGAGAACAATAAGTTGGATCTTTCCAATGATTTGACTTATATATTAGTTCAAGTCTGTTGTCAATAAATCAGGCTTTATATAATTCATTGTTATAATTGAGTATTTTTCTCAATTACTAGTGAGTAGCTCTTTTTTGCTGTTAAAAGTCTTTCTCTGGTTAAATTTTACTTTGTACAATAGACATTTTCTTATTTTCCCTTCTGTTTAAACATGCTTCCATTACAGAGTGGTGCCTCTGTAAGAGTTTAATAATATTTGTTTTGGTTTAGTAAAAGGAGCCAACAAATATTTGAGTGACTGGCTAACTATTGCTCTACACTCAGTTGTTTCTAAGTGAAAACAAATTCATAGAACCACTATGAACTATAAAATGGTTACATTTTGCTAGAAAACCTTGTGCTTTTTGGATAAATGATGAAGTGTTTTATTTTACATGCCTTTTCACTATTTTATTGATAATATAAATTTATATTACCCGGGAATAGGTATACTCAAAGGAAAATAATAGAATTTATTCTTAGTCATGGACTCCCATCTAAAAGATGGTTTTGACTGTTGCAAGGAGAATTTCTTTTTCCTGCTTTGTTCTTTTTTCTGTGATGGTGAGGAAGGAAGGGAAGGCAAGACTTACTGCTAAAAATACAAATTGCTAAGTAGAAGTGAAATCCTTGGGTGTTAAAGCTCACATATTTGTGCTGTCCAGACAGGACAGATTTAGAAACAGGAACTTCCATATCATAATCTTAGCCAAACAGTTGAGTCATTTCTAAGTATTTTAATGTAAAAAGAATTGTTATGGAATATTCTGAATATCTAAAAGAAGTCTTCCTGAGGAATTTTTAAATTATCTAAAATAAGGGGAGGTGGTAGATTCAAAGACAATTGTCAGTGGGTATGCTTTTCAGTTATAAGCCACTGATTTTATAATAAAGCATGCCATCTCATGAAAAAGTCCGTGCTTTTTTCTGTAGTTTTCTCATCCCTTGAAAAATTAGTGGGATGCTATCACCAGAGAAACACTAAGTAACTTGGTGAACTTTAAACAGAAACTTAAAACAAGCAAGTTTGCTTTCGTAGATGTTCAAAAACTTTTGGCTAGGCCTGATCTATGAATAACTATTGAGGGCCTAATTGTAACATTTATTTTTCTAAAACAACAATACAGATTCTGTTGTTTTAAACATGACAGAATGGTATGCTCTGTCTAGTTCCGTCACTGAATGTAGTATTCCTATAATTAGTCTATTATTTCTAATTGGAAGTGTAACCGCTCTGGCTTTTGTGTGATGTTGAATAGTTTTCTAGCCTTGATAGAGAAAATTAACATCACATTTTAATATGTTATTTGAGGAGAATAGTATCTAAGAAGTAATAACATTCTGGGTATTATCTTTCCTTTTACTTACCAGGTGTGTTTTTCATTTATTACCACAGATGAATTCCCCAATATCACAAAACGTGTAACTGTCTCTGAAGGTCCCTCAAGGATCTTCTGTTTGTAGAAAGGCATATGTAGTTTGGGAGCCAGGCTGACATCTCTCTCACTTGTGTGAAAATGGGAAAATCAGAAGTAATGTATGTTATCCATTGTGAAATCAGTGTTAATAACTCACACTCTGTGATGTGCAAACCAAAGCACTAATTTTTTCTCCCCTTGGGTATGTGCTTCAGTTCAGGGTTTTGACATCCAGGTCTTCCGCTTTTTCTTTTCTTAGTTCTTATTTACCTATTGGTTTTTTGTTTTTTTTTTTTTACTTAATATTACTTCATTGAAATTTACAAATGTAAATTTGGAACCCAGAGATGTGATTTAAACACATGCACCTGTCATCAGCCTTCTCACATTTTTTCTCCTCAATGACAATGTGTTTTTTGTTTTGTTTTAACAAATCACTTGGATTCAATTTACCTGTATAACTTAAAAGGCAAAAAAGACCTGGAGTTTTGCATTGTATTCAGACCTTATAAAGTTCTTGAATTTTATTTTATTGCATGTTCTGAATGCTCATAATTTGCTTTTGAAATACTTGGGGTGCTGGGGAACATGTCTTCTTATCATTTCTTTTCTTGCTCTGTATTATATGGATCATGTAATAATTTTGCCTCAAGCCCAGCCTGATGCCTTATTATATGTATAATCAGCCCTTTGGGTCCCAGTATCAGTCACTGCTGTTGTTTCCTTTAAGACTTATTTTTGGTTTTATTTACTTTGTTGTAGTCAAAATGACCAGGTTAAGCTTTTTTCACATCTCTCACAAGTTTTTCAAATTTTTTCCCACCTTTTTAAAATGTGCTATCAAGTAAACCTTGGTGTAAACACACTTAACCTGGCTCCATTATTATGGGATATTTTTCAAAGCCTTCATCCAGTGTCCACCCTAACGGATACATTTCCCACATGGGTTTGACCACAGAATTTCTGCATCACCAGGAATTAACTTCTACCATCTTTTTGCAAACTGTTCTTGAGAACACTAATTTAGGAATCTAGCGAAGCATATATCAATACTTTGAAAAACATGTCTTCAGCTCCACTGGGCCATTGTGAGTATGCGTTACATAGCAATATATTTAACAATCTATTGGCACAAGTATGCAACAAAAATTTCTTACATAGGAGGAGCTGTGGCTAAACCGACAAACCAAAAAATTGTACACATCTTGAAACGTGCTACATCTCCTTAACCCAGTTGTGCTTTTAAACTCGGTTTTAACTAAAATCATAAGCCTTATCTTAGCTATTTTGAAGAAAAGCCCAAATTGCCATTAAACCCCCACGGATTAAAATATCTGAGATGGTTTAAAAATACCTTGTAGGCTTGGTGAGTCAGCCCTGCCCTGGGGAGCTTGCAGGTGTGGCTGGGAATGAGGACACCCAGGCCGCACTATTGTGACTAGTCTGTCTCTTAGAAACAACTTGGCAGGCAAGATACCTTGAAGATAAATGAGGAAAGCTTGTCTATTTCAAGTGGGCTAAGAGACATTCTTTAAACTGATGTGTCATAGCTAGTTGTAGAGTCAGCATTTTCTGCATGGCAAAAAATCCTCTTTCAGGATTCCCGAATAAACAGCAAACATCTTGGTGAAGACAACGCTGTATATTCCAAGTGCTGTATATTCATGAGTTCAGCCTGTACCTGTCTCAGGAAGTTTTTCATGTCAGAACTCCTTTCTTCCTGCCAGCTATTAGCTGAGTCAGTATGGTTAGTTTTTTTTTTTTTTTTAAACAAACTGTCTTCTACCCATTTTATGTATGTTATTAAATTTTAATCCTCATCGTAACCCATGAGGTGAGGTGTGTCTGTTTGTAGGTTGGATAAAATAATCACTGAGACCTCTTTCTTTGTTGACAGGTTACTGTTATAGATTAATCATCAACAGGGAGTTGATACAATAAAGTTAACTTTTATTGCCGTATGTAAAATAATTATGGGTCAGTCTGGGGGCGGGTATCCTGCTAATGTTAATCACTTTTGATATCCCAGGTACCTTTAAAACATTAACATATATATATATATATATGTTAATATAGTAAGTAAATATTTTTATAGAATTTGTATTTATAATTTTCACATTATTTCAGTTGGATTAATTTAGAGTATGTTCTGGGGGGGCAATCTCTTCTGTTCAACCAGCATTTGAGTACACATATTGTCCTGAGCATTACCCTAGAAATACAGAGATGAGTACGATGTGACTTTTTCATCCTAGGGACCTAGGCACAGTTTATATTTTGGGTCAGATAGTTCTTATTGAGGGGTGGGGTGAGGGTGGGGGAGAGTCTGAGGAAGCCTGCCCTGTGCATTGTAGAATGTTTAGTAACATCCCTCACCTCTTCCTACCAAGAGCAGCACCTGAGTTGCAACAATTAACTTGCCCAAGAACCTTGACCCTCCGCCTAGAAACAATTCACAAACCTCAAAAAAGCAAAGTGGCGTATGATCCAGATGGGTTAACAGACTTATCCCAGTGAGCAACAGGGGAAAGACTACTGTCCAGTTAAATAAAGTACCGTTCACTGAAGATTGGCCGTGCTCATAAAAGAAAGCCAGTGTCTGTGGATATTTGAGGGTTTACGTTCATTAGGCTAGAACAGTTTAGTAGTAGGTGTAGATCCACGCCATTTCTGTTTGGAAACAAACCAGTCTGAAAAAGCACCTCCATTCTAATTACTTGAACTTCTTAGCACTTAGAATAATGTACCATGGGCAATTGAATTAAAGTAGGATGCCTGAATTCGCTTGCTGACTTGTGTGTGTCTGTGTGCATGTGATCACAGCTATGTACTTCTGGCTTACTTGAACCAATCTGATTAAAATTTTGCTGATGTAAACACTCCATGTAAGATTTCTTAGAAGAACATAAATTTTTCCAACAGCATGATGGCAGTCCTCAAGAGCAGGATGTGGATGCTGTTGCACTTTCTCTATTTTAGGGCGTGTTCCTCTGTACAGTCTGACATGTCAGACTGTAGACATGTCAGAATGACAGCCCTACGATTCAGCAGGGGGTTAGTGATGCGAGATTCCAGAACATTCTTTCCCCAGTTTCCTTGGCACAGCATGCCGCGACAGAATAGCAGCCGGCACAGCTCCATGAAACATCTGCTAGTTTTGACTATGAAAACAATTTTCCGTCACTCAAGGCCGTGAAATGCGGACGGGTGGATCTACCATATTGACTGCAAGAACTCCTGGGGTGACGTGGGGCACACCGCCAGAGTGGCAGGATGGATGTTTGCTAAAAGATCCGGGAAACGGTGTGATGATTTCTCTTTCTCCTTTCAACGCATTGGGACAGACCTGAAGCTTTAGCACAAGGTACTCGGACTCTACCTGGAAAGGTGTTAGGAACTCATTCTCCACCACCACCACCCCATGTGTTGGCATCCTGAAATTCAGAATTCAGCTTCTGAATTTCTCCCTCCTCTGCCATGGTCCTTCTGCTGCAGTCTTGGTGGGGCACATCTCCCTCTGCCTGCACCCCAGGGCTGACTGCTTCATTGTTTGTTGGAAGCCCAGCACCAGGGGTCCACAGTATCGTTAGAAGCCCAAGAAAATGTTTCCATTTTAATTTTCTTTCAAAATGAGAAGGAACAAATAAAAAAGACTGCAACAATGAATATATACTAACAAAGCCAGCTTGAGTGACAGCCATCTTTATACCAACACAGACCTAAAGTACAACTTGTGATATATATGTATTTTTTTAATTCAAAGCTTATATCTTTTTTCTTTTTTTTTTTTAAATTGATTTTATTTATTAATTTTAGAGAGAGGGGAAGGGAGGGAGTTAGAGTGGGAGCAAAACATCCATGTATGGTTGCCTTTCACCTGCCTCCAGCTACAGACCTGGCTGGGACCTGGCTTGCAACCTGGTCATGTGCTCTGGCTGGGAATCGAACCAGCGACCTTTGGGTTCGAAGCCAGTGCCTATCCGCTGCACCACCAGCCAGGGCCAACTTGTGATATTTTTGTAGCAGAAAGGGCCCGTGAAAAATACCCTGCACCCATGGAGCCTCCTCGAGCACAGATGGGGTGCTGCTATTACTCTCTTTGAAGTGAGACAGTTGCTTCCATGGCTTTGAACAATTATTACAAGTTCAAGGTCATACACACCTAACCTTTCATTCTTCCTCTCCCACAGTCACCCTGTGGACATTTCCGGCTCTAGTCTTTGGGCTTCCCTACGCAAGGCAGGCTCCTCCCCCACGTAAAACCAGTCACGGCTCTATCACTGCCATACATTTTGTTAGTGAGTAGGGCCTCCTTGTTTTTGTCTCCACCATTGTTACGTTCCTTGAAGTCAGGGATGTTCAGGTCACACCCGCATCTCTAGTCTCCGGTGTGTTCAGTGCCTGAGAAATGTTTTATCTTAATAACAAGGCATCAAGCCAGGAGTTTCCTGAAACTTAACCCAGGAATCAAACAGCTCTGAAACCTTGTCTATTTGAAGTGGGAAGGACAAGTGTTTGATACCCATCAGCATAGCTGTTCAACAATTAGTTTCTGTCTCTTCAACTTAGTATTTTCAGGTGTATTTTTTTACACTAGCCTTCACTTTAGGGGTTAGGTTACACTGAAATCTCTGAGAATCAGTTTCATGCAACTGAGAGTGTTTAGCTTGCGGGCATTTTTTAAATAGTTGATTGGATTCTCTATTAAAGAAGTCTGGCTGCCCACCGCTGTCTCTGCCATTCTTGGAGTCTAGTGAGATAATCTGATTTTTTTAATGCTGCCCGAATTGCAGAATGATGCACCTCCCAGGAATGTGTTCTCAGAGTCAGGAAATGAGTGTTGAAGCTTATTGAGCCACGGAGATCATGAGCTACCTTGCTTTTCTGCACCCTATTTTTTTTTTTTTTTTTTCGAAGAGGAGCCTAAAGTTCTTGAACTGTAACTAGTATTTGGGAATTGGGAAAGACGGAGGTGTGGGCACTGCATTTTCTTTTCTTTGTATTAGGAAATTACTGGTGCCACAATAAAGTCTCACAGGTATGTAAGTTGGAAATTATTTTGTATTGTTCCACACCGTTGTCAATAATTACATTTTCTGCATCCTAGTTTATCATTGTTCTTTTACATGCCAGACATTCCATAAATGCTTTCCATAAATATTGATCGTGTGCTCGAATGTGGGAGAGAGATTAAGACACAAGCAGTAAAAGGAAAGAAGGATCTCAGGTGGACAGTGAAGCAATAGCTCTCATCGTGTTTGCATTTACATTTTAAAAAATATTTAAGGACTAGGAATTCTTGTTCCACTCCCTTAAAAGTATTTAGATACACTTCTTGAATGCTAACAGCTGGAGATGTAGATGAGGACTTACAGTGGTGTCATCAACTGTATCTTCAAAGTGACAATATCCCTTATACTGTTACCAATGTCACTTTCACATCCCCTTCATGTGGCTCATGTCCGGGCGTCCAAACAGCTCCTTGAGTTCTGTCCTCATTTGGAGCTAAAAAAACTGACTCAGAATGTATGTCACCAAAACTGACATCAGAATTGAGTGGAAGAGTAGAACTCCAATATGGGTTTTTCCTGGCTCCTGGTTATCTGTTGTTTCTGCAACATTTTAAAACATTTTTTATTTTTATATAGCCAAGAAAGTAGAAAGTGTCTGCACTATTACCTTCCTTTCAGATTATTTTCTCCTGTGGTAGTTCCCTGTAGTCTACTACTACAGTTGGAAAAATTCTTAGTGTGTCTTAGGGCTACAGAGAGGCCAAGCTCCTTTGATAAGTGCCTTGTTTAAGAAGGATCATCTACCCATGTTCATCAAGCAAATAGCCTGAAACTTGAACCTTGAGTATTCTTCAATGTTACAACCCTGGAAAATAATCTTGGCTTACCCTAAAAGTGATAAGGTAACTGAATGCAATTTTAACAATGAACAGGGATGCTATTTGAAAGTTACGATAGATTTGTTTTTTTAATTTTATTGTTGTTGTATTACATCCATCCCCTTTTTGCTCCCCTCTGTCCCCCTCCTCACCCACCCATTCCCCCCAAAGTCAATCCCCCCTGTTGTTCATGTCCATGGTTCCTTTATATTAGGTTCTTGTCTAAGCTGCTCCCCTTTCTTGCCTCTGCCTCCCCCCTCCCCCAACCCTTTTTCCCCTGACCACTGAAGGCCTATTCCTTGTATTCCTATACTTGGTTCTGTTTTGCTTGTTGTTAGTTTTGCTCATTATTGTCCCGTAATGGGTGAGATCATATGATATTTGTCCTTCACTGACTGGCTTATTTCACTAAGCATAATACTCTCCATAGATTTTTTTTTCACATCGACTGAATATTCTCTCTGAATTTCTATTATGTTTGCAAAGCAGTTTGCTCCTGTACCAAAAGTCCTAGTAATAAAAACACAATTGTATGAGTTAAAAGCAGATGGGAAAAGTAGATAAGGGAATATTATGCAACTTAAAGAGGAAGTAAACCAAAGGATATAATGTATAAATACTTCATGTTTTCTTCCTGAGATAATTTATTAATATTCCAAAAATAGAAAGTTCTAAGATGGTGAATTATTTGATCCACTTCACATATGGATATTTGAACTCTTATTCCATATAATGTCCCTATTTATAACCTTTCTTATCCCAACAGACCATAGGTACTTCTTACTATCTATACCTAGATGTGTGTGTGTGTGCATATGTGTCCAGGTATGAAGAAATAAGAACAAGAAGTAAATTGTAAATATCTGAATTCACTGTTTCGATAACATTTCACGAAGTAAATTATTTTATTTCCTCTTCTTTCTCTTCCCAATCACCTGGTCACCTCTCGGATGACTTGCTTTAAAGATTTTTCAGGAGCTTTTTTCATAAATGTTGCCAGTTAATTATTCTTCCATCTTCCTGTACTGTTGACCGAAATTCCAATGATGAGGACAAGTTGGTATCATTTGAAAAAACAAGCTCATGGACCCATGCTGAAACACATACGTGCCTTAAAATTTGGCTTGATGACAGCAGGTCAGCTGATTCTTAAAGAGCCTCAGCTGCTTCCTGTCAGGCATGTGGGAAATCAGGTGCAGAAGACTTAGGGTGGAAGTTGATGTGTCTGCCTCTGATCCCCCTGAGAATTGCTCTTGAGATTTTAATGTACACTGAAAAACAGTATTCTGTCTTAACTCATCTGGAAAAATGAGGATTATTAGGGTTTATGCCATTGAGTACTAGAAGTTAAAAAGATATTAAACAGTATAGATAGTCTGGAATGTCTCAGACCCACATGTATAATTGGCTTCCTCACTATGGCCCAAGACTAGGAATCCCATTAACCATCTCCCCCCATTCTAGCCCTAATTGTCTCTTAACAACTTGGTTTCAAAATAGCCTGAAGTCTGTATGTGGGAGAAAAGATTGTAAAAGGAAATAGTTGAATTTCTGAGCTGACAAAGGGTGAAGACATAATGCCCATTTTCCCTTGTCCTAGGAGTACAGGTAACTCTAAGATGTAGATGTGCAAGTAGGGCCCTACTGTACATGTTCTCACTAAATGATAAAGTGGCCTCGTTTATAAACCTCTTCCTGAAGCTTGTTTTCCATTCTTTCCCCACCTGCAGCTTATTCATATACTTCTTGTTCCTCCTCCATCTACTGATCCCATGGGGCTCCATTTTTTCCATTGTTTACATTATGAGTGGGTCCACACTTCTGTGGTAAATGAGAAGAAATGAAGAGAGAAAACAAGAACTAAAAAAACTGAAATTTGCACTTATTGGTACCTTAAGCATGTAAACATGAGACTTATGCTCTAGAAAATCCATGGTAAGTGCTGCAGGTAAAGCAAAAGTCCATTTTAGAGTTGTGTCATTGGATAGCGATGAATATGACATCACATAAAAGATAAGTGCCTCTTTCAGATGATGAGCGGTATCACAGATGTGATGGCAACATCCATAGTCTTGATACTAGGAAGAGGAATAGTCATAACAACTCAGCTTGCAAATTATGTGGGGATAGTGTGTTTCAAGACAATAAAATAAATTTTATCTTCAGCTCATAACTATTCTGCTTATTTGACTGTGTGTGTCTATGCACTAAACCCAAAGGATGTTTGGGTTTGATTTTGGAGCTTGTTTGGTGCCTCATGGTTGAGATCTGGTTTGATCTCAGTATGTGACATCAGGTGAATGAAGAGCTTGCCTCAACATTCCAGAATTCCATGCTTCCCCATTGCTCAACCCACCTTCTTCTCTGACATACACCTACCTACCTCCTGGCATGGGCTGGGCCTGGGACTGTGTGTGGCAAGAACCTTCACCGCTTTGTTCCTTGTATTTAACAAGCATGTACTGTTTGGTGGGCACCATGAGTGTTTGGTGAGGAACTTTGCCTGTTACAAGAATAAGAATGTTTGTCCTCCCGTGGCCAAATGTAAACTGTGAACAGAAGCATGTTCTGTTTAATAGCATTAGACTTTTCAGATTTTCAAGAATTTCCTTTTAAAAGCATACAGAGTGAAAACATACATTTAATTTTTAAAATCCTATGCATTGAAATAAATTGTTTACGACTTACAGGCATATAAGAAAGAAAGGAAAGTTAAGCCAACAATGTCAGTCATATTTAGAGACAGCCACAATTGATTGCCATCCCCTTAAAAGTGACAGTGCGTGCGTCTGAAGCATCATCTTACTTTGCCCCATCTTTGGGAGATAAAACCAAGAACATACAGCTCATGTGTCATAGCGGAGCCTTTTTCTTACCCTGCCTTATGTAATATATTAAATATCAAATCTGTATCCTGTTTCTGGATATTAATGTGCTGATTAATTGCCTTAATAGGGCTTATTAAAAAACAGTAAGATTTTTTTTTTTTGTACATTATTCTAAATGCCGTTTTCCTTTTTAAATAAAAAGCCAACAACAAAAAGGGACTAAGAGGTAGTGAGTGACATGTCTACAAAGAAATTAATAAAAGAGGGTGGGTGGGGAGGGGGACAGAGGGGAGCAAAAAGGGGATGGATGTAGTACAACAACAATAAAATTAAAAAAAAAAGACAAATGGCTCATTTTTTGACATGAACATAATTTATTCTTGTGTTTGTACTGGCTATGTGTGATATGTTTAAGGCAGCAATGTTCAAGAGAACTATAATGTTAGCCACATAGGTAAGTAAAAATTTTTTAGAAGCCACCTTGGAAAGAGTAAAAATACAAAGTTGGAATTAATTTTAGAAGGAAAAAAATGTTTAGAAGTTACTAAAATTATAGTCAAAAAAGGTTTGCTTACCCAGGTTGTTTCAAACATGTTGAAAGTTTTTCAGCAACAGGATTGCAATTAAGTCACATGAAAAAATTCAGTTTCTCATGTGAGCTAGCTAGATTTCAAGCTTTGCTCAGAGGTTTTATCATAAATGAGTGCTGGATTTTTATCAAATACTTTTTCAGCACTTTTATGAAGTGCTTTATAAGTCAATTAATATTTGACAAAGGAAGCAAGTACATACAATGGGCTAAAGATAGTTTATTCAATAAATGGTGTTGGAAAAATGGACGGATATGTGTGGAAAAGTGAAACTAGATCGCCTTCTCACACCACACACTAGAATATATTCAAAATGGATTCAAGACTTAAATGGTAGACCTTAGACCATAAAAACCCTAGAAGAAAACATAGCCAGTAAAATCTTGGACATTGCTTGTAGCAATATTTTATTGGCTGAATTTCTTCAGGCAAGGGAAACAAAAGAAAATAAGCAAATGGGACCACATGAAATGGAAAAATTTTGCACAGCAAAGTAAACCATCAACAAAACAAAAAGACAACCCACAGAATAGGAGAACATATTTGCTGACGTATCTGATAAGAGGTTAAGTATCCAAAATTTATTAAAAATGTATAATACCCAACATCAAGGAAACTAACAATCTAATTAAAAATAGGCTGAGAACCTGAAAGGACACTTCTCCAAGAGGATGTACAAATGGCCAATAGACATGAAAATACGCTCATTGTCACTAGTCAGCAGAGAAATGCAAATTAAAACCACAATGAGACCCACCCCAAAATTCTGACCATCTCACACTGGTCAGAATGGCTGGCATCATCAATAAATCAACAAACAAGTGCTGGCAAGCATGTGGAGAAGTAGAGAAAGAAGAAATCTTTGGCACTGTTGGTGGGAATTTAAACTGGTGCGGCTATTGTGGAAGGCAGTAAGAAGATACCTCAAAAAATTCAAAATGGATCTGCCTTTGACCCAGCAATCCCTCTTCTGGGAATATATCTGAAGAAACCCAAAACACTAATTCAAGAGAACCTAAATAAGCACCCGCTATTGCAGCATTATTTACAGTTGCCAAGGTATGGAAGCAGTGAAAGTGTCCCATCACTAGATGAGTGGAGCAAACAGCAATGGGGCATTTACACCGTGGAATACTACTCAGCCATAAGAAAAAAGAAAATTTTATCCTTTACCACAGCATGGATGGACCTGGAAAACAGTATGATAAATGAAATAAGCCAATCAGAGAAAGGCAGATACCTTATGATTTCACTCCTATGTGGAATCTAATAACAAACTGAACTAACATGGAAAATAGGGAAAGACTCATGGGTGGGGAGCCAGAGGTGGTTTTAGGGAGCAGAGGGATTGAGCAAAAAGGTAAAAGGACTCATGGGCATGGACAACAGGGTGCTGATTGTGGGGAGGGGGAGGGGGATAAAGGGGATAATTGGTAATGGAAAAAATACAATAAAAAAACTTCTGTAACTTTCTTATGGAACTGTGCCTTTTCTGTCTTGTATGACTTCAAAATTATATATATATGTATATATATATTACAAGAAAAATACAAGACCTTGTGTATAATTTAAAAATTCATTGTGAAAAAGTTTCTACCTTCTGAACTAATGTTCAGCCCTGGTACTCTTAGTTAATATTAGTTATTTCTATTAAATATATGCCTGTATTAGTTTCTCTTGCTATAATAATGCTGCAGTGCCACAACCCACTTCAAAATTCAGTGGCTTAAAATAATCACTATTATAGCTCACAGGCCTCTGGGTCAGATGATCTTGGCTGAGCTTGGTTAGAGAACAGTAGAGCTTCAGAAACTCAGCATACAATAGGATATCTTTTGTATTTAAATGGAGATGAGTAATAGGATTTGAATTTTCTGTGTTGCATTATGTGCTGCATGCTGATCTGCATAAGCTGTTGGAACTTGTGGAAATTACACTGGAAAATTGTTCATTTGTTTCCATCAAATTTCTTTACAATGAATGCCATTCAAACCAGCATCTCTGTGAAGCCCAGTTTCCAAGTCCTCTGGCTGTTAGGAACATGTTTTAAATGCACTAACTCCAAAATGAGATTTTAGCAAAAGCACTGTCATTTGAGATGTGCTCTAATTGATCTGTCAGTAAATTGTGTTTGTGTGTGTGTGTGTTGACTACACACTATACTGGTAGTTCTGTAGCAGGTATGTATCAGGTTGGCCAGAAACTTCGTTTGTTTCTTCCCTAAGAACCTCCAGTAGCGCATGGTTGCCTTGAACATCATTTGAAATAATTTTGTTAGATTGTATTGTGACAACTGCATATCAGCATGCATTTTTTAAAAAACTTATCAAAATTGGGGAATTTTTGTGTTGCCATTTTAATATTGAAGATGAAAGAAAATACGCAATATTTTGGGCATATTATGCTTTATTATTTCAAGTGAGGTGAAAACACAGCTGAAAAGCAAGAAGGGATTTATGTAGTGTATGGAGAAAGTGCTCTACTGATCGAACATGTCAGAAGTGGTCTGCAAAATTGCATGCTGAAGAACTAGGTGATGGATGCACCACAGTGGGTAGATTGGTTCAAGTTGATAGCTACCAAATGGAGACATTAATTGAGAACAATCAATGTTATGCCACGTGAGAGAAAACTGATATGCTCAAAATATCCAAATCAATCAAGTTATTGGTGAAAATTAAAAATGTGTTTTTCATTTTAATGAAAAAACCATACAGACTTTTTGGCCAGCCCAATATATGGGATATATACTTGTAAGTGGGCATATGCTTACTGTTGAAAAATTAGAAAATACAGATTAAATAAGCTAACAGGTGATGAATGTCTGTCTATTCAGTTGGAATGTTGGGGGCTGTTGACCCTACTTTTCACATTCAATTGGCTGCTTCTGAATTAAGGAAAAAGTAATTTAGAAGAAATCCTGCATTTGCATTTCAGGGGAGATTTCTCAAGGAGGAAGTTACCAGAAGTTATAGATGTTAACATCTAATGCTATAAATTTAAGAAATGGAAGTTAAACATTTGAACTGTGGATATGCTTCCTCTTTTACTTACTCTAAAAATATTTTTTAGAAGCCAGTAACAAAGAAAAGCACTATACTGCCACAACAGGAGGAAAATTATTTGAAAATAATATTCTAGATTTAAAAATAAAAAGCCTGAGAACTACTAACTGGAACGCCAACTGACCTATTATGAAAAAAGGAAGCATGGGCTTTGTGGTAACAGTCTAGACAGGTTTTGAACCTCTTTAATTATCTAAGTAGATGCGGAGGTGACTAATGTTGGTTCTTCTGAGAGTCAAATAAAATAATGAAGAGAAAGGCCTAAGTTGACACTTGTATTTTTGCCCTAAACTCATTTCCTAAGTCTGTATTTACAAGGTGAAGGCAGAAGAGAGATAGCAGTGTTGAGAAGACCAAAATGGTCTAAAGATGGTGATATTGTATGTTCTCTTGGGTGGCTGTATGCAACATACTAGTAAAACATACAATGAAAGTCGTAATGAAAGAAATAAGCCATTTCTCTGTCAATGATATTGAAAAGAATTTGGCTGTTACATTAGACCTAATTATACATGGATGTATCATATATATGCATGTAGTTCAAATATAGAACATTTACTCTTTGGGAGTAAATGAATATCAGTGGTATCGAAAATGATTTTTTAAGCAAGGAGTTTGGTTGCTATCCATGAGGCTCTGTTTTGGAAATTCCAAGTTATTACCTGTTCTAGGCAGTGGACATTACTCTTTCTAGGGCCTACCTAAAATTTATGCTTTAAACGTTGGTAACTAATTTTGTGGATGTTGTATAACAAATGTTTCTATTGAGAGGACCCTTGATTTCCTTCTGGGCATCAGCAGCATGAATTATTTACCAGCTTCATTTTGAGATAGAAGGAGTTTAGGGTTTTTAGAAGACCTATCCTTTGAGCAGAAATAAATGCTTGATACTATCAAATGGCTAAAGTAAAACAATTTGGTAATGATGTTTATTCAGGGCACAACAGTCTATTGGTTGGACAGTACAGTGCCTCACAACCAGTGAAGTATTGTTCCCAAGGATTTGGGGCAAGAGCAAGTTGTATAAACATTAGGAGAGATCATGGGAAACAGGCCTGATTGGCAAAGAGGTCAGGGATTTTCTTTTGAGGTTAGCTGGTCCTGCCTCTCTAGGGTAAGGTGAGTTAGCTAAAGCTGAATTGGAAAATTGTGATTGGTGTGTTTGGATTTCCTTGACAGGTCTTTCCCTTAAGCACTAGCTGACTCAGGTTGAGATTTGTGGTGTGGGCTAGCCTCCTTTTTGTGGGTCCCCATATAGGAATGAACTACTGTCAGTATCAACAGAGACCAGGTATTCATCAAGGAGCCATACCTTGTCACTTGAAGGCAGGTCAACAGGGCCAAATTTCAAGGAGTGAAACATGGGGATTAGTTCTCTGAAAGGACTGTTTCTGTCCTGACTCACTTTAGTGGCAAATCATTTTTAGCCTGAAATTTGAGCTTGAAATAGCCATGCAAAATGGTGGATGCGAGGAAGGTGGCCAGCTGCACACACGTACATAAATCTGCGTACACTTTTGGTAACTTCAGTACGTTTCATTTTTCTGCATGCTTCGACTCGCTTCCACACTCTTTCTCACCACAAATACCTGCACACACGCACAGGGCAAAACCTTGGAAAACTGCAAATTTTTTGTTGTTTTTGCTTTGAGAGTCAGCTTGGTCACATCAACAATATCCTTGACAGAGTAGGTCCAACTCCTGTCTCTGCCTCTTCAGGATTGTGTGGTCTCGGACGAATCCTTGCCAAGGTTTTCCCTTCTCAGGATGGATGATTGTACGGATTCTTCCCGTTCTGTGATTCTAATTTTAACCTGAATTCCCCTCTGAGATAAGAGGCAACCGTAGATGTTTTGATCTGCTGAAGATTTGGAGGGGGCAGCAAAGGAACCAGTATAGATAGTCATCTTCACACGATAAGCAGTGAAGCTCACTTACTTCCCTTTGGAAAGAAGGTCACTCTCAAATTGGTTAAGTACATTGAAAATGGAAAATCTGTTTTTAAAGGAGGGTGAAAAGCATGTCCGTGGGATAGAATTGAATTCTGCCCAGGTTAAGGAAAAACTGTATTTATGAGAGGAAACTGCGGTGTGACAGAAATAACATCACTGTGCTTTTTAAGAGATGCCATACACCATGTCCAACCCCAAAGAAACTGGGAGCTGATGAAAAAGTACCAAATTCTCTGCTCTGTGAGGCTGGCTATTCCAACCAGCAAGAAGTTGGTTTAAATGCAGAAAACCAGGTGGTTGTCATCAGCTACAAACCTTAAAATTACATAAATCCATGGAGGCAACCAAACTATGGATCTGTGACTTTTCCAGCCGGGAAAACAGAGAGCTCCTTGTTCCCTTTCCCTTTTAGTGGGGACTGTGGGGGGAGGAATGCGGCCAAGCCTGTTCTATAAGGAATTTTGATCTCCTTGATGATAATAAAGAGAAACATTTTGGGGAAAAGGAACACCCAGGTTGAAGACAGCCTGCTGTAGCTGGCTTTACATTTGTGAATTGCAGCAATTTCAGTGCTTTCTAGCTCATCAACACAAATTGGCCTAAATGAGGTGTATATGTTTATTTTCATTACCCCCGGAGCCATTTTTTGGCTAACTTGCTTTGGAAAATCTGTCTTCACTTCAGTACTCTAGAGATGATGACCCTGAAATATTCTTCTGGTAGCAGATGATTGTTTTCAAGATGTGTCGTACTTAAATATTCTGTAAATAGCCTCTTGATTTTGAGGCATTGTGTGGACGCTCCATTGTTGGAGCCAGTTATTTTGTTCATCGTCACTGAACACCGTTTTCCCATGAGAGAGTGTCGTTAGCCTCCTGATGTCAGTGGCAAGTCATGCAGTTTACAAGTAGCGTCATCTTCAGTCTCTCAGAAATGCCTGGATCATGAATGGCTGGTTATACCAGGGCTCCAGTCTTCCAGGTGTTGTCTCAGATTTCTGCAAAGTAGCACCTTAAGTTACCTTAGATAATGTTAAGATGAAAACAAAATTTAAGTGTTAACAGTTATATAAGCAGTCATATGTCCCATCCACCAAAACTTTTGTGTGCCTTTTCTATTCAAAAGGGAAAAGTTTTATAAACAGTGAGAACTTATTGTCTTTAAGATGACTCAGGCAGAGTATGCATTTTTACTGTCAGCAAATGACCTACATTAGGACCCAAATATTTTCAGTTTTAAGAGTTTCCAACTTACAGGACTGTGCATGATATATTAAGCCATTTCTTTGAGGGTTCATTCAGGAAAAGAGATGTGCATGCACCTTTTGGGCTGGTGAAGGTTTCCCTCTGGTCGAGTGCCAAAGAGCAGACTACTCCTAGCCACCGGGCTGTTTCTTAAATGGTTTAGGTAAGAGGCCTGTGGATTACCTGTTTTCTTTTCATGAACTTAGCCAGTAATATAACTGGGTTATTTTATTTAAAACATGAAGTTCTTTGCAGGTGTCCTTCAGTAAGAATAGAAGAGCTTCTGATTCAATTTGCATCTTGCAGAAAATTGCTCTGATCTTGTACACATGTGGTGTTGATTTGGAAAACAATTTTTGCCTGATTCATGTGTTTCTATGATTTAAGTATTTATTTGTAAAGGGCCTTTTGTCATCTAAAATGGAACAGATGTATATACATATGGCCCATTTTGAAATTTCTAGTAGAATAATTTGCCCTAATTATTGAAGAATCAAAGTTTACACTGTTAAACAATCTCCACTTTAAGAAAAGTCGAAGGTGCTAATGATTTACTCTCCTCCATACATTTATTTTTTAAAGTTAGTATTAGATCTCATCTTGCCGAAAACCCCAAAGGAACTGACACATATTTTCTGGTCTGAACTCCTACTGGTAAAAATGAAGAACATAAGGCAATAAAAGATATTCTTTAGCAATACAGTTGGGTCTGTTGGTGTGTGTGCAACAAAGCCCCATCAAATGCAAACAGGAATTTGCAGCCAAGAAAGGAAGGGTTTATTAGTTGAGGAAATGGCACCAATCCTGGAGTCACAGGTAAGCTATTATTCAAAGTATTGGCTCCTGAATGGCTTCCAGAAGTTGGGTTATATAGGGGAAAAAGCATTAATCACAGTGGTTAAAGGATTTGAGGTCCTGGGCTGGACTGATGGTTGGGGCCTGTGTAGGGAGTAGTTGATGGTTGGGTCAGATCCTGATGTCAGCCATGGCTTTTTTCTGTCTGAATTAGTGAAGGTGTGGTTGTTAAGATCATTGAACTTTCAAAGACCTGAGGCTGAAACAAAGCTGAAGTCAAGATGTTCTTTTTAATTTGACTGAAACTCTGCTTCTGTGGTCAATAAATATGAGGGTTTGTTCTTAAGATAGTTTGATGCTGATCAAAATCTTATGTCCTTAGGGCTTAACAATTAAGGAAAGGGGTGGATGAATGGAAAGGAGAAAGGGCCTTGGTAAAGAAATGGACTTTCTGCCTGGTACAGTATGATAGGGCTATAATCAATTCATTTGAAGAGAAATGAAAAGGATTACCATTTGGTAGTTAGCATATACAGATATGCATACAGATGGCATTAAAATAACTACAAAGGGAAGAAGAGGGAAGGGTGACAGAGTAAAGAATGGAAGAGATAGAAAGAAGTTAGAAGTAAACGAAGTAGCATTTATCTGATGTGTTTGTCAGGTAGGTTGACCAGTCGTCCCAGCTTGCCAGGGACGTTTCTGGTTTTAGTGTGTAAGGGAAATCTCACCCCCTGGAAACCCCTCAGTCCCAGGCAAACTGGGGTGGTTGGTCATTCCTGTTGTCAGGGAGAGAGGACTTGGCATGATTGGTTGCTTTGTCCTCAAAAGTACATCAATACCTGATGTGTGTTGTATACATGGACTTACTGAATGAAGAAAGAGGTGTTAATTGCTGCCATTTTTGTTGCAATTGATATATCAAGATTGTCTCTCTGCAGCCAGGAGTTGAGAGTGAGATTACCAAGACTGTTCAATTAAAGCAGATAAAAGAGAAGCTGTGGCCCAGTCCTTGGGACTGTTCTAGGCTGTGAAATGGAGGACTTTGAGTTAGTGATCAGGGCTAAGTAACAGGAACCAAGACAATTAATTTGGGCAGAAGCGACGGGAACAGACATCCAAGGAAGAGCTCAATGTATGGCAAAGAAGCTGAAGAGTGATGGGTACTGACGAAAGACCCTGTTTGGTTGCTCACGTAGGAAGTCATGTGTCACCTTGGAGAAGGCAGTTTGAATGGTGAGAATGTAAACCAGATTACAGGGCGGTTAAGAAGCAGGTTAGAAGATGGTAACAATGAGTATTTATACCAGTCACGCAGCTCATTGAATGGAAAAAAGATAGGAGAAGGTTCCTCTAGAGCAGGGGTTAACTAATTGTGCCCCCTGGTTACATCTGGCTGACTGCCTGTTTCATAAATCATATTTTATTGTATATTGTATGTTGCTGTTTGGGGCTGCTTTTTCGTGATCACAAGAGGGATTGTATGGCTCAAGAGATTGTATCTGTCCCTTTGTAGAAAAACATTGCTGACCTACTGCTCCAGAGGTTAAACAGAATAGAGGGAAGTTTGACTTTTTTCAAGAGATCGAAAGCTGTTTGTGGGTGTATTAGGGAAATGGAGAAAAGGGGAGAGCATATTCGGTTTTACTGCTGTGTTAACAGGTTACCTCAAACATAATGGTTTAACGCAACAAACATTTCTTACCAGGAATTTGGGAGTGTCTCCTCGTTGTTTTGGGGACCTCCCTGGAGGCTAGCTACCATAGAGAGAATTGGCAGCTAAATAAAGGTTCCTTGAGGGGAGGGTATGGAATAAAGGGCATTTGTATTGACAAGGGGGAGAAACTGGAGTGAACAGATTGGAGAACCTGAGGTAGAGAAATTTTGAGATAGAGAGGGGGGAAATTGTTGAAAATAATTGCCAGCTATTGTAAAAGATCATTAATCGCTCTGTTCAATTAGAGGTCGTGTACCAAGGTTCTGCTAAGATTGGAAATCTTTGGGACAGGAGTGAGTTGGAGCAGAAAAACAATACCATAGGGAATACAATAGTGATTCCATTGCTAGAATATCAGTTCTTTGAGGGCAAACCCATATTTCATATACAAATAAATTACATATTTACATATATTATAAATATATTTCATGTCCACCAAGGTGTCAAATTTAGAGCCTTACCTGTTAGTATCTGACTGTTAATTGACTTTCTGGCAATGTTGTTATCTTACTACTTATTTTAATAGGATGGCCAAAATTTGTATTCTGATTTTTTAGGATCGAAGCATTGGGTTTTCTCATTCCCTCAGGAAAGCTGTGTAGAGCATTCTGCTTAGGCAGCTTCTTTGGCCCTGTTCTCCCAACAGAATGAACCTCTCAGTTTCTGGCTTAGAAATTGAGGGAGGTGGCAAGGAGCCCAAATTGGGGAGCTGAGGGGTCCCAGCTATTCCTGCTAATGGTCCAGTATGGTATCCTCACTGCTGATTGCTATAGCTGGCAAGATAGTGGCACCATTTTGTTAACTAAAGATGCCTTACAAAGCAAAACTAGAAATACAGAAAACGTTACCTGGAATATGGTCTTAAAGATTTTGCCAAGAGTTTTTACACTCAGGTCAGTGATTGGTCTCATGGGTTCAGGGCCAGATTTTTTTTTTAAAGGACATAAATCCTCTGTTGTGCTTGGATAAAATACATACGAAGATGACTAGAATGGACAGATGTTTGGGCTATTTTTACATTTCTGTGGGAAGAAATGTCAGGAAGCCGTTTTCTTTAACTAAAATCTCTCAGTGCAATTTTAGGGCTTTTTTGGCCTGTGAACAATTTTTAGAAATTATACAAGTTATTATAGAATCACCCAATTCTCTGCTGCCTGAATGGCTTCTGCTGGTAGTTAACCCTTCTTGGCCTGGCTGGCACACATTTTCTCAGCAGCTGCTGAGAAACAAGGGAGGAATTATTTCGTTTGACGTGTCTTTTGATTTCTTGGTTTCAAATAACACTTTTGCTCCTGAGGGTTTAATTTTCATCTCTTGCTGATTCTTTTTCCGTTCCAAGGTATCAGAACCTATTAAGGGAGGCAGAACAGGTATTTTGGTGCTTTCAGAAGGGTTGGGGAATACAGAAGGGCACTCTTCAAAGTTCCTCCCCTGAAATGGTCTATTGCCATAGTAAGAATAGCTGAGGACGGCTGAGAGCTTACGGCGCAGCAGGTGGGCCCCGTGCTGGGCTCTGACAAGAGACCTTATTGACTTCTTGCCCTGTGGCTTGGAAGATGGGACATTGGCAGGCACCCTTAATATACTCTTGAGAACTGAGATAGTGATGACCAGGAAATGTTGCGGGGAAGGGGACCAACATACTCAGTCATATTTGGGCATGGTGGAAAAAAAAACCACAGCCATTTTTCTGTTCAAAAAATTAGAAGGTAGTCACTTCTAATTAATAATGCACACAGACACTGGGCCATCAGCTATGGGAGGTGACACACACCATGACCCCCAGACCTGATCATTCCGAAGGACTTGGCATTGTCCTTTGTGTGAGTCAGTTGGAGGTTATTGTGAGAACGTGCTTCCCTTCTTCAGAAAGGCGTCTGATTTTATTGTCAGAACCTTTCAGGCTGCACTTCAAAAATCTGTCGTGGGGAAATGTAGAGTCTTTACAGTGAATATATTTAATATTACTAGTTTCTGTTTTCAGCGTAAAAAAATTAGCAGTGTATTACAGTTGATGGGAGATGTATGGTGTGTACATAATTAACCGCAAGGAATGCTGAAGGCCAGACTAACTCCCAGTGGAGAACTGGCGAGCAGAACTGTTTTTGCCATTGTTGCCTATTTCCACGGTCCACTTTATAGCCCTTCCCCCAGCCTCTGCCCCAGAACTATGGATTGCTAGAATTAACCCAGACCTATCCTTTCTGGTAGGTGCCCACTGACGGCAATGCTGGCCTGCTTGCAGAACCCCAGGTCGCCATGTTCTGCGGCAAACTGAACATGCACATGAATGTGCAGAATGGGAAATGGGAGCCGGACCCACTGGGGACCAAAACGTGCATTGGCACCAAGGAGGGCATCCTGCAGTACTGCCAGGAGGTAAGTTCCCGCTGCGGCCCCGCTGGGTCACGTGCGTTTGTGTTTTTATTTATTTTGTAATTTATTTTTTTGTATTTACTTTTTTTTTTTTTTTTAAGATTTTATTCATTATTTTTAGAGAGAAGGGCAGGGAGAGAGGAAGAAAAGGAGAAAAATGCCAATGTATGGTTGCCTTTCACCTGCCTCCAGCTATGGACCAGGCTGGAGACCTGGCTTACAACCTGGGTGTGTGCCCTAGCTGGGAATCGAACCAGCGACCTTTGAGTTTGCAGGCCAGCGCCTTATCCACTAAGCCACACCAGCTAGGGCTCGGCTTTATATTTTGACTTACGTGTTTGTATTTTATCTTTTACAACGAGAAGTCTTTGTTCCTAATGATTTCACTATACTGTTAGTGATATTTACTTGCTTTCCTCTACCATATGCATAAATGTTTCTAAAAATTATATAATGCTATGACCATCATGAAACTAAGTAAAATTTCATCTTGGCACGCCCTTTTATCTTTAGAATATAACACACTACAGCTGCACAAAATATTTTGTGTAAAAGAAACTAGAATTAAGTTTCTCTAGGTATGTTACCAGTTTGATATATTTATTTAGTGCCTTTATTTTTGTTGGTGTTCAGTTTTTCCCTCTTTATTAATTTTACTTTTTGAAAATGTTAAATGTTTACATTGTTAAAACATCAAAACTATGAAAAGTTATACTGAGAAATGAAATATCATTTGCCACCTATCCTCTATTGATAAACATTTTCTTTGCTCTTGATTTACCCTTTTTGCAAAAGAGGACACTTATTTTTCCTTTTTAAAAAGGGTAGCTTACAACAAGCACTGTTTTGTACTTTGCTTTTTTGACTTAACTTTCATCCTTTGTGTAATTCTTTCTAGTTTCCTTTCTGTTACCGTATGGTGTATTCCTTCGTTATTAATTTTCAAATAACTGGAGTCCCAGGCATTTTACTCCTCACTCACTACACACTTGCCTGTTCTAGGATATGTGGATTTTTGTGTTTTAAGCACATTTAAAGGAATTAATCTTACATGGTTTGAAAAAGCAAATTTCCTTACTTTCCCTATAATATAGCAAGATAACCTGGCAATTATTTTTTTTATTGTACTAGAAAATTTCTTTTAGCCTTCTTGGATCCGAAATGAATATGTAATGAATTATTTGTGATACATCTATAGATACAGATAGAGATATAAATTAGATATAGATACAGATGCACACACACATAAGTATGTATACACACATACACATAGTATATATAATTTTGAGGTAGCAGTCTAAGAAAAGACCATCTCTAGGCCCTGGTCAGATAACTCAGTTGGTTAGAGTTGTTCCGAAATGCCAAGACTGTAGGTTTGATCCCCAGTTAGGGCATGTACAAGAAACAGTCAATGAATGCATAGAATAAGAAATCCATTCTCTCTCTCTCTCTCTCTCTCTCTCTCTCTCTCTCAACTTTTTGGTATAAATACATAACAGTATATTCCATGTCAAGTAATATTCAGCGTATGAACCATGATATGAAAAGATAATTCTTTATAGTTAAGTATAAAAATAGCTATATTTAAGTGATATTCATATCTCTTCTTAAAAACATTCTGCCTGCTTATTTATTAATTAGGGATTGATAATTCACTTTTGCCCGCTTATGACATTTCTTAAATATATTCACTTTCAACTGAAGAGTTCCCGTAGTACAAAGTTATACATAAATTATGAGTTTGGTAAATTGAAACTCCATGTGTGCATGCTTATAGGTTTTTGATACTATTTCATTTTTCTGAGTATAAATACAGATTATGCATTCTGAATATTAAATAGAATATTGTTTAAAGGTTAGAACTCAAATTTAGTTAATGACATTGACTACATCATACTTTCTCTTGAAAGGCTCTTTTGATGTGTGTATCATAGTTTACATTTAAGTTTTTTCTCCCTTTGTTCCATTTATGAATAATCAGATATTTTTGTATTTGTATGATAATTCGATAAAAATTGCTCTTCTTGACCCCGAGAATGACCCTTACTCCCTCTCCACTTAGAGATCCCATTAATTCCAGTTTTAGTTCACTGCTTGGCCCAGAGCTAAGCCAGAGTGGTCCTTCCCAGACTTGGCACGATATTGGTGGACATAGTATAAAGGGAGGAAGAAAGTAAGCATCTGGGTTTCTTCTCTTTTGTTTTGCAATTCTGGTATTATCTGCCTCTCTCAGCTCACCACCCACAGAGGTCTTCTAGAATGCTGCATATGGGCCAGTCATAAGATGGATTAGACAAAGAGTCGGCAGGAGACATTAAGAAAGAACCAGAGCATCAGGTCTTATTAACCCTTTTAATGAATTTGATCTTTAGTCCATAACAACAGGAAATCCCTGAAGATAGTTATTTATTTTTTAAAGAAGGAGAATGACTAGATTTGTGTTTCGAAAAAAGAAGTCACCATCTTGGATTGTCACTCTGTCCCCTATCTAGTTTCTCATTTCCACCAGGGCCCACCCTGCTGTGGCCTCTAGCCCTGTGCTGTGAAGTACAGTAGCCACTAGCCACATGTGGATAGGACACACTGGTGTGTGCTTGCATGCCTAAGTTCAGTGCCCTATTTCAAACATTTACACGGAAAGTTGAAATGCCACATTAATAATTTCTATATTGATTTCATATTGGAGTATTTTGTATATATTGTTAAAAACATGTATATATGTTACTATTTAAATGAATTTCACCCTTTTCATTTTATTTGTTTAATGTGAATTTAAAATTACACGAGCATGTATTTCCATTATGTTATAGTTTCATTGAACTGTGCTTCTCTCCCCTTTACCACTTGCTGCCAATGGCTCTGGGCTGTAGGGGTCTTCAGATTTCATGGTCTGACAAGTGGGAGAAGGAACATGAAGAGTACCCCCTCCCCAGGTGGTTGGGAGTCAAGCTTGTATGGGTCCTTTTCAATACATCTTTCATTAAAAATATTTTAATGCAAAATGATTACGACTGCCTTTCTAGAACCAGTGCTTCTCTTTTCCTCACACATGTATCTCGAGTGCCAAAAGTGCTTTCAAGAATAGAACATAGGATCTGCTCCTAAAGAAGGATCTAAAGGGAGAGGAAGGTTTGCTAAATAACATTAGCAATATAAAAACTGACAGTGATGATGACAGCACATGGCCATGATGAAGACCTGGGGAGGAACCTTGGGTCATTGCAACAGTTTAGGGGAACAAAGAGAAAGACTGCCATCCATAGAGCTGGGAGCCTTAGCTGGAGATCTGGGACAAGAACTAGGACATGCTCTGTGCTGGAACTCAAGCCAGGTTGATTTGTAAATAAGGGAGGTGATGAGAGCTCAAATGTGATGCACATCGAAAGTGGTGGCAGTATACTTTTTGACAAGGCCTCATCATGACACTCTTGCAAAATGAACATGCATTGAAGATTTTACCCAGTTCATTGATTAGTGAGGTATCTTGTGAAATGTTAAAACTAGTCCAGTTTGACTTGGAGAGATGTTAAATTCTTTTCTAGCAAACTTCACCTACAGAGCTATGAACTCTCCTCATCTGATTTACATTGCACTGGGCAGGAAACACTGGCATGCCACCTGTCTCTAGTTTACCCTTACTAAGTCATAAAGTAGCTCAGTCAATAACCAGTCAGGAGAACACACCCTGTAGAAGCAGATCCTCTTTCTCCGGAAGACAGCACCTGATCTTGCTGTGAGAGTACTCAATAATCTTTTTTGCCCATTTTAAAGTTTTGGGCATACTCTTCACTGATGATCTTTGGGATAGCAATTCCAATGGCATAAAAGTCAAGTTGCTGTAGACTCCAGGAGGAATACATGAATGGATAGTGAAGGCATCTTTGGATTCTTTGAAGAAAGACCTAGAAGCTAAGAGCTTGAGGGTTATCCAAGGAAAAGGGAAAGGCTAGGCTTTTTTATTGTGTTTGTGTTTTAAAGGGAAGGAACCTAAGATAAAGGAAGCTTAAACCAAATTGTTAGAAGGGCAATTATGAGAAGGGTGGGTGGCCATCAAAAGAAAAGTAGGCTCAGTCATCTAGGGAGAAATGTGACCCAGTGGCTAGGTGATTGGCTGCATCTTGACAAAGAAAAGGTGAAAAAAGGAAAGGAAGGAAAGAAAAAGATGGGGAAATAGTGAGCGTGGGTTAATTGGCTAGTTTCTGTTTGCCAGGTGATGGAAATCCACCGAACATGTCACACGTGGAGAATATATTTCCTGCCACAGTGCAGGGGAGCTTATAGAAGTTTAATAAACACATCCAGAAACTGGCTCCTCAGCGACTGGAACTAAGACTCAGTGCTGCCTGGAATTTCTCTGTTGGGAATTTTCTCCTTTTTGGGTAATTCTTTCACCCTTAGGATCACCTCCTGCTGAGATGAGCATCCTGTAGGAGGCCAAGAAGGTGGCAGCCAACTCTCCAACTGCATTAAGCTGCTGTGTATTGTAATTCCAAGGAGGGACGCTGCTTGTTCCTGCTTTTGGTCACATACCTGTCTTTGGCACAAGTACCGGGACTACCTGTGTTGGCCATGTGGGTGTGTGGCCTATTTGACAGCCAGACCAGAGCCCTACCGTGTTGGGATAGGGGCTCTTGGCAGAAAAGGGATGAAGGTGGCATGGGGCCAAGTAGAACTATGACCAGTCCAACGCAGCAGGCTTAGAAACACAGTGCATTAGGAAAGTTTTATAGGTTAGAGAGAGGTAGCTGGAGAAACTTACAGTGCCCCCTGACTTTCACCAGCTTTGGGGAAAGTATGCATGCAGAGGGAGGGGGGTGTGTGTGAATGTTTACTCAGAACTTCTAAACAGTGTTCAATGTTTTCTGTTGAAAGGTGCATACTAAACTACGTAGCACATTCCTCATTGATATTTTTGGGCCTTCCTTCCACTTCCCACTGTTGGTGTTCTGATTTTTATGTATATAATTCGAATAATGAGTAGTTTTTGTTTGTAAGATTGAGGTTTATGTGTGCTGTTGGAAAATGTTTATGTTCCTTTATTCTTTTATCTAACTCCATGTTTTATTTTAGACAGTATTGATTGATCCCCTACTTAGGAGAGCTACAGATGATATTCATCAATTTCTTTCTCTTCTCACAGTTTTATAAGTTACATTACTTTACTCTTTTCAATGTTGTAATATAATAATCTGCTCTCTTGGCATAAATTCCCATAGCTGTAAATTCTGTCTTTCCCTGTATTCATTGTTTAGAGCCAGTCCTTTCACCAAAGCATCTCATTGGTGAAATCTATTCCTATATTGTTTCTTTTTATTCCTTTATTTTGGATGCCTGTCATCTTAGTTATTTCCAGAAGTTGTTGTTCTTATTGAACAGTGACTCAATCAGGTATACAAGGCCAGATTGATGAGCATTTTTGTTCAGCATCATTGAAGATATTTATTCACGATACTCTGTCATCTATCAATGCAAATTCCTATTGAAAAAATGCACAGAAACCATGACTATGTGTTACTATTTATAAATACTGCTCATTTACTGATTTATTTTCCTCCCAATAGTGATGAACACAGTTTTTTCTCCACATACTCACTCAGTCCCTCTTGTGACCAAAACACAGATGTTTTAGCGGCAGCTGTCTGAGTCACAGAGGCAGCTGCTAGCAGTCTGTGGACCTAGGCCAGAAGGACACCAACTGACCTCATGATCGTGACCTCATTTTGACCTTTTGCTAACCAATGTTAACTCACTTGTTAAATTTGTTTTTTCAAAGGATGGCTCTATAAAGCTGCACATTGTACCTGTTGATGCTTAATTTAACGTGATGTGTCAAATAATATGTTAGTGAATCAGCTAGTCTACTTTGTAGTCTCCTGTTCCTCTCGATTTGTATTTCTTGCCATTGTTTTGTTGCTATTATTATGAATATTGTTTTTTCGGCCTCCTAATTTCCCCTGTCCTATCTAGAGTGAAGAGCAAAATTAAGAACTAAAAATAAAAATGGAGTCTTTTACCTTTGTTCCTAGTTATAAACCAATAAAAAGTTTTATGGGGAAGATAGCTTGAAACTTAAGGTTTAAATGGAGTATTTGTTTAATTTCAAATCCTCCGAGTTCCAGGAGCCCATATATTTCTTCTCCTTCTTTTCCCAAAAATAATGGTTATGCTTCTGCTCAGTCATCATTCTGACATTTGCCTTTCTTTGTTGTTGTTTTTTTTTTTTTGTATTAGCACTGTCCGCACCATTTAAAGATTTTGTATTGAAGACTGCTACAGACCTAATGTTTGTGCACGTGTCTCCCACACCCCCCACTCCCACCCCCTCCACCAGTTCTTATATTGAAGCCCTAACCTGTATGTAATATGGTGGTATTTGGAAGTGGGGCTTTTGGGTGAGGTGAGGTCATGAAGGTGGGGTCCTCATGATTGAATTAGTGCCCTTATAAGAAGAGGCAGCAGAGAGTTTGCCAGGAGTTTCCTCTTTCCCTGCTCATTATGAGGTAACCGAGGACACAGGGAGAAGGTGGCCATCTATCTGCAAACTGAGCAGAGAGCTCACCAGAGCCAGCCATGCTGGTCCCCTGATCTCAGACTTCCTGCCCTCAGCATTGTGAGAGCACAAATTTCTGTTGTTTAAGCTACCTGGTCTACAGTAATTTGTTATATGCTAAGTAATCACTAAGTATGCTTTCTGAAAGCATTAAGCAAATCCCGGATTAGTCTTTCTGTGCCTCTGAGGTAACAGGTTCCCTTGTGGGCGGTTGATGAATTATGCCTTCCAGCAGTTACACCCTCCCTGCAGCCTTGGTTGGACCAGAGACTTGCTTTAACCAGTAGAATGGCGTGGAGGTGACCTGGTCCAGTTCTGGGTTGAAATGTTAAGAAGTTGTAGAAGTTATTCTTTTCATGCTCTGGGAAGGCAGCTGCATGGAGAAGCCCAGTTGGAAGAGAATGAATGCTGTCTTGCGTAGCCCCACCTGAGCTCCCAGCCAGCTCTTCCAAGACAGCATCTAATGACTGTTGCCTCCCTCCTCATATTTATGTCCACATTCAGTCTCCTTTCACACTGTGCAGGGCTGACGTGCATAACCAATGAGATACTACAGAAATGATGTTGTTGTGCGACTCATGAGGCTAGTTCAGAAAAGATAGGTGGCTTTTGCTTTGTGTGACCTATGCTGCAGCAGCCGAAGCGGTATCATGACATTTGGAAGCACCGTGGAGGTGTGCACAAGGCAAGGAACGGAAACCTCCTGTCAGCACTTAGCATGAGCTGGATGGGCATGTGAATGAACCACGGGGAAGTGGATCCTGTACCCTAGTCCAGCCTTCAGGGGACCCCTGTAAAAGCCAGGTTCTCTCAGTTTAGCCACTTCCAGGTGTCTAACCCAGAGATAGAACTGCATGCAATAAGAAATGCTTTATTGTTTGACACCACTACCTTTTGGGATAGTTTGTGTGTAAGAATGGATGACCGCAGCAGAGATTCCCTCAATTATTATTGCCCTCTGTGGTCCTTTAATAGAAAATATCTCCTTTCCTCCTTTCTGTCTGAGATGGAGCAAGGGCTGCCATCATGAAAACAACTTGAAATAACTATATAAATGATTCATCATTTAACAGCCTAAAGTGGCCACTTGCCTTAATGAACTGTTACAATACCCAAACATTGGCTAAAGGAGCTAGCTGTCTTGTAAATATAAACGGAACAAAACTAGAATAATATTCCGCTTGAAACATATATTGAAAGCTAGGGACAATATTGAGAATATTTAGGTTTTATTGTCCTCTTGAATGAAAGGAGGTTTTTTTCTTCCTTTAAAAAAAAAAAAAAAAAGCCCTGGCTGGTAGCACAGTGAATAAGGCACCAGCCTGCAAACCCAAAGGTCGCTGGTTCAATTCCCAGCCAGAGCGCATAACCAGGTTGCAAGCCTGGTCTGTAGCTGATGAAAGACAACCATACATTGATGCTTCTCTCCTTCTCTGCCTCCCTCCCTTCCCCTCTCTCTAAAAATAATAAATAAAATCTTGAAAGAAAGAAAGAAAGAAACAGCTTTATTTAAATTAAACCAAGGGCATTGGGATGGGAAAAGGAGAAATTAGAAGTGTATTTTGATTTTTTATTTAGCAAATATATTTATTGAGTGCATTCAGGGTCGTATTTTGTGTCATGTGTTGCTGAATGACAGGGAGACACCACCTGGCTCAGGAGGAACTTATATAAATATACAATTAGATAAATTGAAAAGAATATCTAGAAAAGTGAAAAGGTGGAGTGAGGGTATAAAGTAGAGGTATTGATTATAAATATAGGGATTTGGAGTCTGAATCTGGAGATAAGAAAGAGCTCTAATAAGGGGTTAATATCCAAATTATATAAAGAACTCCTATAGTGCCACACCAAAAACAAACAAACAAACATAATCCAATTGAAAACTGGGCAGAGGACCTGAGCAGACACTTCTTCCAAGAAGACATGCAAATGGCCAACAGATCGATGAAAAAATGCTCAACTACACTAGCTATTCGGGAAATGCAAATCAAAACAACAATGAGATAACACCTCATATCTGTTGGAATGGCTATTTATTATCAACAGGACAGGGACTAAGTGCTGGAGAGGCTGGAGAGGAAAAGGAATGCTTATCTCATTCACTGCTAGTGGGAATGTAAACAACTACTTTGGAAAACAGTATGGAGGTTCCTCAGAAAATTCAGAACAGTTACCATATGACCAGTAACCCCTTATCTGTGTATCTACCCCAAAATAAATGGAAAACATTTATTCACAAAGATATCTTCACCCCCACCCCTATGCCCATTGCAGTATTATTCACTGTGACATGAAACAGCTGAAGTGTCCTTTCATAGAGAATTGGATAAAGAAAATGTGGTACATGCATACAATAAAATACTCTTCAGCCATAAGAAAAGATGAAATCCCACCATTTGCAACAACCTGGGTGGACCCTGAGAATGTTATATTAAGCAAAATAAGTCAGACAGAAAAAGCTGTGAATCATATGAGTTCACTCATGTGGGCTATAAATGGAAACTCACAGGCACAGACAATATTATGATGCATATGAGAGGGTAGAGGGTGGTGGGTATGAAAGGGGGTCAAATATATGGTGACAGAAAAGATTTGACTCCTATACAGATGATGTATTTGAACCTACATATATAATTTTATTAACCCTAGTCATCCCAATAAATTTAATAAAAAGAAAAAAATAAGAGCTATGGGATTGGTTTTAGTGTGAGGGTTTCCTAGTCAAACACTTTTAGAAATATTAGCTTATATCCAAGGGTAGGTTAGATTGGAGAAGAGAAGGGAATTCAAATCTTAAGATGTTAGTGCAAAAAGGGACATGAAAGATCATCTTGGTCCTCCACCTGGTTGTGTACAAGATGCTGTGATAAGGGAACCCCTGGGGTCAAGTGCAGTGAAGGGGGAACACAGGCTTTGCTATCAGACAAAAGGTCTCCCTTCCAGTCCAGCCTTTGCTGTTTGGACACCCAAGCAATGCAGAGCTGCCTAACCAATCCTAGACCTCCCTTTATATGACCGGAACACTAGGTGTGCTGTAAAGGTATAAAATTGTCAAGTTAAACAAGAAATTGCATGAGCCCTGTCCTTTTGTCCCTTTTTTAAGGAGAGAAGTTAAAGCACAGGCCCTGCCCCGTTGTATCCCTAACCTTCAGAGGACATTGCAGGAGCTAGAGGAGGAGCAGGTGTCCTTGGCTCCCTAATGCACACAGGGGTGGGGGTCGGAGTGGGGGTGGGGGTGGGGGGCAGCTCCCTGGAGGGAACTGGACAGGTGAAGTCTCCAGAACTAGCAGAGATCTCCAGCTGGGGAAGAGACAGGCGAACTCGGCTTTGTTTATCATGCCTTCTGTAAGATAAGGGGTAGGCTCTCTTTTGCTAGGTGGTGTCTTTCCTTCAGCGAACAATGTGTTTTCTGTTTCTTTAACCTTCCCCCTCTAAACAAACAGTTGTTGTGTCTCTGAATGAACACAATTACCAGACAAAACATTCCAGCACCAGAGCCAAACAAAAACTCTTTGAGGAGTTGAACAAAGCCACTTCTTTCTTTCACCCAACTTTTCCCCTCTAAAATAGAGAACTGACCCTGGAATTCCCAGGCCAGAATTGCTTCTCAACCTTGTCTTCATTCCACGGAAACATGGAGTTAAATTCATGTCCATCGCAAGCAACTCATGCAGTATTTTAAGGGACCCAACTCAGAGGGCAAAAGGTGCCCCCGCTGTGCAACAGCGAAGTCATGGCAAGCTCTTGGCCACAAAGAGTTTGCTGTGTGCGCATCTACCTTTGTAGGCGTAAAAGGCACCCACTAATTACAGGCATGTAAACACTGGTTTGGGAAAGATCCAGAAATTTCTATTAGGTGAAATAATTTTTGAATCACAGTATTCGGCTACCTGTGTACGAGAACAAGTACATTTTATGCTTGAGTGATCTGTGTAAATATAGAAATTGCTTGCAGGATTCACAGCATTTAGAGCCAAATGAGATAAAGTCAGTTTGGATTTTTTTTTCACAGTTATTTAATCAAACTAATGTTTGATTCAACATTTCTCCTTTTTATCTTGTTCCTAAAAGCATACTCAATTATTACATATTTGCAGTCATACTATACTTTTATAATTGGCATTTTATTAAAAATAAAGCATAAATTGACGGAATGAGAATCTAGGCTATATGTGTGCACACACGTTTGTGTTTTCACTGTTTATTTTGGTGCCCCCCCCCTCCATTTGTTTTTACGTTACATTCACCACTCAGGAATAAAACAGAAAGCAAACAATATTCATGGGCAATATTTTTCAAATCTGAGTTTACATGTATGTATATAGCAACATATTTACATACAGTGTGAGAAGTAGACTTAGGTCCCGCATGCAGCGTATTCCAGCACTTTCCATCCGTTGCTTCAGGCCGTCATTGGGCAAACGCTGCACCACTCGCAGGTCCCAATGTTACGCTCGTGTTTCATCAGCTGCATGGTGCCTCTCAGCACCTCATTAAATTATAAGCAGAGAACGTTTTGGGTTGGTTTCCAGGCCTCTTTCTCAATTAAGTTATTCTGTTTCCAGTATCCCTCGTGATTAAGAGATTTTATGTTGAAAATGGTTTGATAGGATTTCTCTTTGTTTTCAGAAAAATTTAAAGGTGACGTTCCCTCATTAATCCAGAAACAGAAATATGTTGTCTAGGACATCCTTTGTGTTCTGTTTTTTCTTTTTTTTTTTTTAAGATTTTATTTATTCATTTTTTTAGAGAGAAGAAAGGGAGGGAGAGAGTGAGAAACATCAGTGTGCGGTTGCCTCTGGCCTGCAACCCAGGCACGTGCCCTGACCTGACTGGGAATTGAACCACTATCTCTTGGTTCACAGGCTAGTGCTCAATCCACTGAGCCACACCGTCCAGGGTTAGGACATCCTTTGTTATGGTTTAGATACTGAAGTGTAAGTAGTTTGCAGCTTACCCTTGATGGACTCCTTGAGTGCTCAGAAGTGGTTCCTCCTTTGTCAGTTTCATCTTCTGTGAAATAGTTTGGCCATAGGTAGAGCGTCACATGACTCTACACACATAAGCCATGTGCAATGCTTCTGGCACATAGTAAACCCTCAGTTACCATATATGTTCCTTATTCTCCTCTTGGATGTGTTCTTTTAAAAAAAAAGATTTTATTTATTATTTTTAGAGAGAGGGGAAGGGAGAGAGGCTGAGAGGGAGAGAGACATCAATGTATGGTTGCCTTTCACTGGCTTCCAGCTACGGACCTGGCTGGAGACCTAGCTTGCAACCTGGTTTTGTGCCCTGTCGAACCAGAGACCTTTGGGTTCGAAGGTCAGCATCTTATCCACTGTGCCACCAGCCAGGGCTGAAATTTTTATTATTTCATGTTTGTGTTTACACATGCATATACAATTTGGATCTTAGTTGTTTTTTGTATTTGTTTTTTTTACGCTTGTAATGTAAATTTAGACATTTGTTTCCACTTGGCCAGTTTTTTTGGTTTTGAGTTTTGTTTTGTTTTTACTTTTCATGCTTTAATTCAACATTTTAAGCACATATACAAAGAATAGTATAATGAATGCCCATGTCACTATCACTCAACTTCAGAAATTACCAAATCCAGTGACTTGGTTCCCAGGTTAATTTAGAATGCAGGCCTCCTTTAATGTGTAGAAATGTGCACCTCCAGCCCCCAGCTTTTGTCCTGCCTCCTCAGGGACCCTGTGACTGATATTTTGCCACATCATATTTGGAAGAATAATACTGGAAGACATTGAAATGCTTGTTTTTCCTCAGAAAGGTCATAATCCAACTCTAACATTCTACTGGTTAGGTTATTTTATTTAGGAGATACAGTGATAACACCCAGTGGGAGATTAATATATATATACTGCATTTCCCTCCCAGAATGGATTCTGAACTTAACCAGAAATATTCATTAAATATTTATCAGATATATAAGTCCTGTGCTATCATAGGGTTGACCATTATTGAAGAAGCACAAAAAATGAATCATATTGTCCCTGCCTGCAAGGAGTATTTAGTCTGGTAGGGCAGGAAGGCATGTGTGTGCCAAAGAAGGCAGAAAGTGGTGAGTGATTAGAAAAATGTGGTCAGATAAAATGCTTTGGTCACAGAAACCGAAAGGATCAGAAAGAGGCTATTCGTGAACAACATTGGAGTGAGGCCTTTTTGCAGGTTGTTCAGAATAAAGCTACCAAACTAGCTTATATTTAAAAGGGGGCTAATGAATCGGGCCAGCCACGCCTCCTTGGGGTAACAGGTAATCGGGCAGTCCCTGCCTGACTCTTTCTCTGGTCTGTCTGGCCCAGCCTCAAGGCTCTCTCATCTTAGCTTTTCTGCACATCTCTGGGTTTCCTGTGGTAGACCAGCTGCTTCTGCCAGGTGTCTTGTTCCCCTTCACCCATCTTCCAGTTCAGATATGCACCACAGCTGGCCTTGACTTACCCTGCCAACCAGTCTAGCTAGAGTCTGAATGTGCTAGCTCAAAACTCTTGAGGATGAGAAAGCCATTTCCAGTTTGCTTTCCTGTCTAGAATCACCCCTCAGGGTGGAGCTGCAGAGTTCCAGTATTCACTAATGAGCTGTCCTTCAGAGGGCCGGGGGCTGGGGCTCCGCAGCCTTAAAGCAAAGATAATGAATGTGCGGTGCCACAGGGAAGTGATGGGGGGCCAGATTGTGTTTGCTGCATTTCAGTAAAGTACATTTTCACTGGGAAGGTGGTATAACTCTGTATTTCACACAGATGTGAGGCACACTGTGACAAATACCAGAGAGCGTTCCTGCAGGAGAGGGGGATTAGCATTATAGTACAGGCACGAGGTTGGGGGTGTCCGCCTGGGAGGACCCCAGCGGGCTTGGGATGTGCAGTGTGATGGCAGGGGCTCAGGGGAGAGCATGTGTGAAGCACAGTGTACGTAGTTTTTCAATGACTGGTCAGTGCAGTTGAAATGCGGGAAGTTTTGGAGGAACCGAAGACAGTTTGCTTTTCTGGGAACTGATGCTGCTCTGAATTTGCTTCTTAAGTTTTTATTAACATAACTTTTGGAGTTACCTGAGGTCTATTTTTAAAATTTAAAGAGTCATAATTGGGATCGGAAAGCATGCAAATTAAATAAATAGCTGAAGGAACTCATATCTTTATTTCCTACGCTACGATTTGAGATGCAACAGAGAAAACATAAAACAGGGAATTGATGCTGGGACAATTGTCATACAACAATAAATTATTTTTTTAAAAACTAGGTATGTAGTACTTGGGATTTTTGTGAGAAACTCTAGCATTTTTTTTTGTTTTTTTTCCATTACGTTTTTTGTCCCCTTTGTGTTCCGAGTTGGGGGTGGCGGCTTGTGCCATTGGTAGTCACGTGACTGGGACCAGCAGAGTTTCACAGAAAATGTTGTGACCCTGACTGTGGATGCTCCCCCACCTTTTAAAATAATCAGGATTTTAGAACAACAAAATTTTGTGTTCTTTGGCAGATCCAACGTAATGACTGCGTGTCTCTGAATAAAAGCAGGTGGGACAGGTAGAAGTTTCTGCGGCCATTCCAGGATAGGGTGGGAGGGAAACTGCTCATGGGATTCCTGTGGATCAGATTTTATCATCTCATCCATCGGCATATTAACAACTGTCGTCGTCCGTGTTCTAGAAAGAAAAGTTGAAATGCAGGCAGTAACACAGACACCCTAGATTTTCCTAGGTGGAAACTGAAACAAATTCTGTATTTTGCTGATCACTTTGTGACAATCTGGTGACCTTGAGGAGGGAGAGGCCCCGTCGCTAGGAAATTAGCACCGGAATGAATGACTGCTCTGTTGTGGCAGCTGTAACCCTAGGGCACTTGACGGTGGCATGCCGCAGGAGCCAGAGATCCTTTTTGCCTGCTTATCAATTTGTACGGTACAAACAGTTTTTTGGTCTTGCGGTGAAAAGAAGAAAATGTGACTTGACTGCCTGCCACCGGGTTTGTAGAATAACCGAACGCTCCTGGGAAATTTCTCAGCAGGGTAGTATTTCTGTGAAGTGGCAGCTGGAACCCCTTTAGAAAAATGCAGTAACTCACATTTTACTGCACATAAAGTCTTGTCCCTCAGGGCAAATTGTCTCGTGTCATAGACTTTATGACTCATGAGTGCTATACTTTTGTGATACAATAAACAAGGAAAGGTGGTGGGAGAATTCTGTTCCTGGGCAGAGAAACACTTCACCTGCCATCATATGGAAAAAGACCACGGGGGTTATTAAATTTTTAGTGGCATTTTTCAGATGGAGCACTCTCTGAGACGGAAATGTATGCAATGTCGTGTTAAGACACTTAAGTACAAAATAAAATAAAGGGAAGATAGCAGTTTCCACTGGGAGCGAGTTACTGGAATTGTTTTTGAAGAGTCGCTTTCTCAATCCCCTCCCCAGGATGCTGATTTAGATATCTTTTTGCATGTGCTTTCAACTCTGAATTTACCCTAAACTGCACTGATTAGTGCCTTATTTTGGTTTTTTTAAATGGACCAGTTTTTTAGAGCAGGTTAGGTTCACAGCAAAATCAAGAGGATGGTATAAGAGATTTCCCATTTGCATCCCACTCCCAAACACACATACAGCCTCCCCATTATCAGCAATGCCCCCACCAAAATGGGACACCTGTGACCATTGTTGAATCTACATTGACACATCATCACCTAAAGTTCATAGTTGACATCAGGGGCCACTAAGTTTGGGCACATGTATGCCAATACATGGGGATACATGTATAATGTCCACCATTATAGTATCGTTTGGATAATTTTTTTGTATTAAGCTTTTTTAATTGTTCTGTTACAGTTGTCCCGATTTACCCCCATTGCTCTCCACTGCCCCACCCAGCACCCTCCCCCCCACAGTCAGTCCCCACCCTGTTGTCCATGGGTCACTTATATAGTGCCTTGACTAGACCTTCCCTCTTCTTTCCCTATCTCTCCCTTTTTCCCCTAAGTGCAGCCACTATGGAAAACAGTATGGAATTTCCTCATTTGAATAACTTCATTGCCCTAAAAATCCTCTGTGCTCCTCCTATTCATTTATCCTAACCCCCTAACCCCTGACAACTGCTGATCTTTTGCTGTCCCCATAGCTTTTGTCATTTCCAGAATGTCATACAGTTCCCAGCTGTTTTGGCATCAAGGACTGGTTTTGTGGAAGACAGTTTTTCCAAGGACCAGGGGTGCATGTGGGGGAGGCGGAGCCCAGGCGACAGGCCATTTGTGTCCCCCAGGCAGGGATGAGGGAGGCTGGGGAACCCTGTTAGAGGTGGAATCTTCCTACAACATGGAGCCTTTTCAGGTTGGCTTCTTTCAGCAGCACTTTGCATTTATTGGGAGAGGTGCTTCCCCCTTCTACCCTTTTTGAGTTCTTGCTGTTGGGCTACCAATAAAATTGACACAATGCAGAAGGACAGGAGAAAAGCTTGCAGGAGAATTGAAAGGGTAATCCTCTGAGAGAAGTGTCTTGGGCTGTTTATATATCCTTTACATAAAAAAACAATAAATCAGTGGGGAATCTGACAAGACAAAGCTAGGTTTTGGGTTAGTAAGGAACTTAAGTAGAATATAAGCGTAGGGCAGTGAATTAATAAAATTCCCAAGGATTTCTTTGTGTAGGCTTCTCAGCTGTGGACTCCTCATCTTTGGTGACAAGGCTGTGTCTTCCTTAGTTCCCCTGCTCCTCAACCCTTTCACAGCAGGGAGGGCACATTTTGCTGGGGGATTTGTTCCCTGCATTTAGGCCCAGAGAGCCTCTTCTGCTCCTGCTGCTCCGTCAAGTTATTTGAATTCAAAATAATTAATACACCATTGGGATTTGGGGGGGCGGACTGCTTTGGGCCCTTACAAACACATTGAAGGTTCCTCGATGTCTTTTCATGATTTGATAGCTCATTTCCTTTCAAGCACCGAACGATCCGTTGTCTGAATGTACCTTGGGTTCAGTTTCTTATTTTTTAAAACTGATTTATCTCAGGGCTGATTTATCACGAGGGTGAAGTAAGTGAGGTACTCAGCGATGAAGATGAAATAATATCTTAGAGCTATATTTAAAAATACCAAACTCAGTGTAAAACTTTAAAATGAACAGAATATCAACATCTTGCCTAAAGACAGGATCAAGCAGGCGTCTCTGAATGTCACTGACAATCATAAGCGAACCTCCTTGGATCCCTACCCGCCATGTGGATGTGTCTTCTCGCTCCGGAGGCACTCCTGCCCCTGGACCCCTTGAGGGCGGGTGTTCTTTCTCCATCCTTTTGGAATTGTACCTAGAAATGGGGGTGTCCCCCTTCCTCCCCATTTTCACTTCCAAAGCAGTCTTCTGTCCTCCCTGAAACATCCCCCACCCCAACTTTGATGTGCACCCTCTCCTCGTTGGTCGTCCATCCGTAGCTTGCCTTCATCCTCAGCGGCATCCTCTTCTGTCTAGTTTCTTCCTTCCTTGATTTTCATTCCTCCAGTCCTCTTGCCTTCCAGCTGTTCCCTCTGATGGTCATATTACTTACAGCACACCTTCGATGACCAAATACTGTAACCTCTCCCACATTGTAATAGCAGCTCTCATACTCTCCGAGGTCTACTTCTAGTCACTTCACTTTCTCTGGCACCGTTATGCCAAAGCGCTGTAGCCCAGACCAGGACTCGCATTGTGTTTGCCCTCCTCATGTTCTTCTCCCTTCCCTCCATTTTCGATTTCCTGGCCCACCATTATAACCGTCTCCTCTATCTCCTCAAGTCTCGTAGTGCTTCTCTCTCTTAATTGCACTTAATCTGGCAGGCTAGTACCCCTGGTGAAATGCAAAATGTATGCAAGGGACAACTTTTTCTAGAAATAAAATTTTACGATGATATTTTCTTTCGGGTATCTACTCATTATTAATAAACAGAAATGATTTGCTATTTCACAAGTATACCTTGGTCGCTCCAAATTCCACATTTCACTCCAAGTGCTCCATAAATGTGATTTACTGAGAACAGTAAAAAGCAGAGGGCTGTAGCTGATCATCAAGGGAAAAGAGTCATAAGTGCAATTCTTGATCTAAATGACCGCCGGGGTAATTGTTTGATAAATTGTTTTTATGTAAATTACGTTGAATAAAGAGAAGGGTTGTGGTGTAAAACGTTGGCTGTGAATCATACCCTGCGTGTAAAATATTTGCCTAATGAGTAGGGTCGGTCTGGGTTGAATTTCAGACTGGGTAATATCTCCAGGTGAAGGTGATATAACATTTATTTAGGACATTACAGAGTATAATCTTCACACCGGTTTACTTTGCATTAAAAATGACCCCTGCTTAGGACAGGGTCCCCTCCCCCTGTTTCTATGTTTATCTCCTCTGGAAAAAAATAAATGTATATTATTTAAGCCTGAACAGATGCTGTCAAAACAAAACAAAACAAAACAAAAAAGTCACGTTACTTAATGTTTTGAATGGCATGATGAGGTGCACGTTGCTTGCATCTTCTCCTTTCCTTTGGATCGTGTAAGCTTGATTGGATATCAGAGCCTGCGTTGGGGGTAGAAACACATTAGAATAACAACGGTGGTGGGTCAGGTGCTTGCTCAAACCAGCCCCTGCCTCACGTAGCAGCTGACCCTTTTGTGTGCCCCGCAGGTCTACCCTGAGCTGCAGATCACCAACGTGGTGGAAGCCAACCAACCCGTGACCATCGAGAACTGGTGCAAGAGGGGCCGCAAGCAGTGCAAGACCCACAGCCACATGGTGATCCCCTACCGCTGCTTAGGTGAGCCGCTAGCCGTGGCCCTGAGGCGTGGGGCCAAGGAGAAGGGCGGTCCGTTAGCTCTGCGACGCCGGCGCTTCCTTTGGCGTGTTGCCCCGCTATGGAACTGTATTTCAGACTGTGAGGGGAGCCTGTGTTGCGACAGTACAGGAGGCGTGTGTGTGCACGTCCTCCTGGCTCGGAGTCAATGTACCCAGTGTGGTTTGCAAAATTACAAATTCTGGGACCCATCCCAGGACTGTTGAATGAAAGTGCCTGGTGGTGGAGCCAGGAGTCTTAATTTTACCGAATTCGGTAGGTGATTCCCACGTCCACGGAGTACCTAGACTGGGAGAATTAAGGCTTTGTGTGTTTCCTAGATTTCACAGAAGAAAGAGTCTCACGTGAAGCTCCAGCACTTTGCTAGTTTCTCAATCTCCTCCCTGAAATACTGGCTACTCGTCCTGTTTTGCCATAGCTGGAGAATTGCAGTTGGGGACTTGCCTTCTTTTCCTGCTCACATCAGAGTGGAGGAAACAATTTTTGTTGTTCTTGGTTTTAAAAAAAAAAAAAAAGATTTTATTTGTTTATTTTTAGAGAAGGGGAAGAGAGGGAGAGAAACATCTGTGTGTGATTGTGTCTCACCCACCCCTAGCAGGGGACCTGCCCTGCAACCCAGGCCTGTGCCGTGACTGGGAATCGAACCAGCGACCTTTGGTTCACAGGCTGACACTCAAGCCATGGAACCACACACCAGCCAGGGCATGGAGGAAACAGTTTGATCATTAAGGTTTAAATTGTTTCTCTCACTGTTCTCAAATTTTACTTTAACTTGGCCTTTTAAAAACTGAGTTGCTTTACGTGTTGTTATACTTTTCCCCTGTGGAAGCTGCATATTTACTCCATATTTAATCTGACCCTGTTGGTATTTTTATACATCCAGGCATTGTGGAAACCAGCAGTTTGTGACCTGATGGCTAGCATCTAGGTGTTTTCGACAAGTTGATTCACCAGGAGGATGATTGTAAATAGGGTATAGAGATCTATATATGGATGATGTGGACAAATGTGGATATATGTTTCGATGACTGCTTGTAAAGACCAAAAGGAATTTTTTAAAGACCCAACTACAAATATAGAAATTAAGGATAGTGACTGAAGATTCTGGAGCTCTGTGTTATAGTACTTGGTTAAACATGAGTATCACAAGAGCATACTGATTACTGTTCATGCATGTGCATAATTTCAGACATTAATAGAAAAAAACTGGACATTAGAGTGAAGACTTCATTGGGTGGATTGACTACTATTTATAGTACACAGTTGATGAGGAAAGTGGAAAAGCAAATTCTTCAACATTTGATAATTCAGTAGTTTCCCTATTCTCCTTCAGTCTTTGTTCATAAATAATTTACAAGGCCTCTCAAACGACCTTAGTTGTTATAGCCAGAGACCATACAATTCAGCACTTACGAAGTTAGGAAGTAATCATGACTCAGTTAATTAGGCCTTGTGAATGAGATGTTTCTGTTGGTTCTCATTCGCCCATTCTATGAAATGTTTCAAATACATTTTCTGTACAGCTAACCTCACTGGGAGAAGGTCCTAGGTCTCTGGATGAGCAATATTGACACCTGGTATATATGACACACTGAAGTTTGTTTTCAGAATAAACACACCACTTAACTTAGAGTTTTCTTTTTTCATTTCTTCTTCTTCTTCTTTTTTTTTAATTGTATTCATTATTTTTAGAGAGAAGGGCAAGGAGGGAGGAAGAAAGGGAGAGAAACATCAATATATGGTTGCCCTTTACCTGTCCTCAGCTGGGGACTTGGCTGGAGACCTGGCAACCTGGGCATGTACCCGGACTGGGAATCGTACCAGTGACCCTTGGGTTTGCAGGCCGGTGTCTATGCACTGAGCCACACCACTCAGGGCTTGCGTAGAGCTTTCTGCTTCATAATTCTGCTCAGAGTTGTTCAAGTTAACTAAAAAGTGCAGTCCACGTGAAGATTGTAATTCATTTCCTAGTGCCACTTACAGTTGTGACAGATAGGAACCTCCCCACCTCTGCAAAGCTGTACTCCATGGCAAGAGTGAATTAAAGCTCAAGGGAAGAAACCATTGTGAAAAGGAACAAGAAATATTTAAAATGTCCTCAGATGTAAATATGAAGTCAGAAGATTTTATGATAAGGCTATGAGTAACTGTCCAAATACTGATCTATTTATCATGATACCCTGTGTTAGGCACCAGAAATGTCACCCTAAATCGTCCCACTTCGCAGGCACAAATATTGAGAGCCGGTGAGATTAAATTGCTTGCTGTAACTCACATAGCTTAGCAGTGGTGGAGTCAGGACCATTGCCAAAGATCTTGCTGCTCTTCAGCCAATGTTCCTTCCAGTATTGACACAAAATTGTTTCAGAGCAAATATCCACCTGATTTAGAAAGGCAGGTCCTAGAGGAAAGCCTGTGATCTAGGGGCAATATGTAACACATTTTAAAGAAACTTAGCAGCAGAGGTTGTATTTATAAAGGAGAAGACCATGCCCCTAGAACTGGAGATAAATCACCACCTGATAATGTTTTCCACTTTCTGGTAGTAACAGACAACAGTGAGAATTGCTGTGTAGCAACGACACAAATATCCTCTAAATGCTCTGGCTGTACCAAATATATCCTTTAGACAAAAGAGATGATTTTACAGAAGTTAATTCTCAGAAAGGTGTTACCTAAAAACCAAAATAAAATGGTATTTTATATTAAGCTTGAATAGAAAAAAAATGTCCGTTAGGCCTGGCGTGTACCTTCCCTCACCTTTTTGTTTTTTGTTTTTAAGTAGATGCAGGATCTGGTGTTGCTCTGAGTTATTTTTCTCTAATCCATGTATTTGCCCTGGGCATGCTTGCTCCACAGTACCTTGCGTTTCTTGTTTGGATGGAGAAAGTGAGGGGGTTGCTTTTCCATTTTCTTCCCATGGAGAGAATAATCTCCCCGGAGAGGAGTTGGCTTTCTCATTTTACCCCCTTGCTTTGCAGTGTGCCTCTGGACCCCGAGGTTAAGATCTGTCTTAATCATAATAACATCTCGTTAATTGTCTCATATGGGATTCAAATGCATCGTTATCATTACTCAAAGAGAATTTTTTTTTTTTTTGCAAAGCTTTCAACCCCTGACTCTTACGCTGTAATAAATCCACTATTGAAATGAATGCCCTCCTGCACTTGTCTCTGTCCATCCAGTACAAGCAAGGTGCATTGTCTAAGATAAATTACTGTTGATTAATGGGGGTAAAATCGGGTTCATAAATTAATACAAAAGAATTAGAAGTTCAAGAATTACCACCTTAAATGTCATTCTACTTCATTTTATAGTTAAGGTTTTCTGAACATACAAGTAGTAATGACCAGGAAGCTATTTAGACATGGTCAGATGAAAATTGAAGGTATTCAGCTCATCTTAACTTTGAATTATAGTGTTTTAGAACAAGAGGCTTTGTGTTTTGGTAGCTTCTTCTCGGTGGGCTAGCTACAGCTGTCTTTAGCATAAAAAGAGGATATAGTTAGATATTCTGACAGATACTGTACCAGAATAATTTTTAAAAATTTATTCTAAACAATATTTCTCTTGAGGTACATCCTACATCCAGCAGCATTCAAGAATCTTACATAAGACTTCACCTAGTTTGAAGAGTAGGGATGGGGAGGTTTTCCCAACGCTTTTATTGTAGACTGGGGCGATTTTATAAATGCCCGTGTGTGTTAGCACAGTAATTCAGTGTGTTAGGGAGTCAGCCTGACTCCTCCAGCCTTCACTGACCTCTGCATTCTGTGGATTCAATGTTTGTGAAGTCCTGGGGGATTCATGTGCCAGGGGTTAGACATGCATATGGTCGGGATTGATGCCTGAGGAGCCAGCCTCCGTGCATCAAAGGGATATAAATTCCTACATGTTGTATATTTTGAAGAATTGTCTATGTCATGCATTTAGAGGGGATGACCAGAATCACTGGCTATGTCTTCACCAGGGAAGGCTAACCCCTATCCTTGGAGAGGTACCAGACTCCTTTTCATGTGGTCTTCCACAGGGGACCTTGGTGTATCCATTCCAAGTTGGTCACACTTCAAAACCTAGTTTGTAGAGTCTGATTCTCAACTATACAAAGGCAAATATGCATGGAAAAGAAGCCTTACCATGGTACACCTCAAAACAGTGGAATTACAGGTGATTCTGATTTTATTTAAGCCCTTTTCTATTGATTTCCAAGAGGAACCGGGAGCTTTTATATTCAGAAAAAGAGGGACTGTTGAATTCAGTACGTTAAGTTTTGTAGCTATCATCAGATAGTGATCGTTAAAACTAGGTCCACATTGAAAAAAAGGTACTCTTGACAGAGCACACACAATGATTGTTTATAGCTTCTGGTAGTTGTATCTTACGCACTTTATGTAGTAGCAATAACTTCTTACGAGAAAACATTTTATTTCAATAAACAACATCCTGCCAAATTGAAAGAACCATCTCCACTGTTATTATCAACCAGATTTAAGCAGCATTAATTATTTTTATTTTTCAGAAAGACACTTGATCTTGCTTAATTATTTCTTTTCAGAATTTGCATCTGGGAGTTACATTTGTTCCAGGATGGATTGTTAGAATGGGAACAAATTACATTAATCTTATAGATTCCTTCTGGGTGGGGAAGGACCTAGAAGGTGAAGCCCCTTTTGTTTGATTAAGCAGGAAAATCTATAAAAATGGCTTTTTTCTAGGTAGGTCACCCACCAAAACCAGTGATCAAACCCGCCTTCCTCCTTCTCTTAGTTCCCCATTGTCCTCCAATTAATTGGTTTCAGCTTAATTTGCTTTGTAAATGGAAAAGATTGGTTTTTAAAAAATAAATCAAACTTTAGAGAAAAAAATTGAGTGATTTTTGTTGACTCCAATTTAGTTTGATTTTCTCTCTCTTTTTTTTTTTTTAAGATTGTATTATTTTTAGAAAGAGGGGAAGGGAGAGGCAGAGCGGGAGAGAGACATCAATGTATGATCACCTTTCACCTACCTCCAGCTACAGACCTGGCTGGAGACCTGGCTTGCAACTTGGTTATATGCCCTGGTTGGGAATCGAACCAGTGACCTTTGGGTTCTCAGGCTGGTGCCTTATCCACTGAGCCACTAGCCCGGACCTTATCTCCTTATTTTTAACTATTGTACCTGCTATTTTGTAAGTATTCTTGCTGGGACTTTTAACAGTTTGTGTTTTGTTTGGGATAAGAATTATAATAGCACGAAGGATGTACTTAGTCAAGTCTTCAATTTTTTTTTTTTTTTTAACTGGAGATGTACTCAGAGCCATTAAGAAACATAGGTCATTGGTTTTTGAAAATTTGCCCTTGGGTCTTATGGGTGTGCTCTGTTGTCAGTGTTCTATTAAAATACAAAACACCTCTGTGTGGGTCCCAGATGATAAGCATAAAAAAAAAGAAATCTCAGTTTATTTGACACTGTATTGTTCCTGTCCTTCTCCGAGATGCATTGAAAAGTGAGGAGTGATGTTAATGGACATTTATAGTACATGCTAAGAATTGCAATGGTGTACTTAAAATAAATCTCAATAAATACACATGTGATACATATTCATTATAGGAAGTTTAGAAAATGAAATCACTACCCAGATATAACAGCCAAACTCATTTGGCTTCCTTCTAGTATATGTTCTTTTGCACATATATTTTGCTTTTATTACTTTTAACATTATACAATTCTTATTTCCTGGTTTCTGACCTATTTTTCCATCTAACATTTTTATAATACTTTATTCATGAGATTGGGTATTCTTGGAAAGCATAAATTTTAGGCTAGCATTACACCAGGTACACTGCAATGTGTTTATCCCTTATTTTTGGTTATTCGTGTAGTTTCCTTTAGGTTGGTGTGGTGATTGTTACTGTGGGAGCTCGAAAAATGATACTTTTTTTTCCTACCTTCTAAGTTCTTCTGGTGGTCTAAAAATCAAATTAATAGAGACAAAGTAAAAGGAGAAAATCAAACTTTAATTCCTGTGAACGAGGAATTTACATAAGCATGAAAATTGCAAAGAAAATGAGCGAAGTTTGATATATGAGTTGTGTCCTGAAAGTATTGGCTACTTAACCTGTCTCCATTATATTGACATTGCCTCGATACTTTCAGGACAGACCTTGTGGCTGTCATTTTTGGACAACGAAGAAGAGGTGGATTAGGGCTGTGAGATTTCTGAAGGGAGACCGGGCGATTCACAGGTAGCTGAGAAAAATCACAGCAGACGGAGCAGGTAAATTTTTGCTGAGCCATCCAGAAATGAGGTGACAGTGGTTAACCTGGTAAACAGGCTCCTTTTCAAGCCTTCTCTTGCCACGCCCCATGCATATAGACAGCTAAGGCAAACACCCTACTATTCCTTTCCTGCAGTAAGTTCCTGCCCCCTCGAAAGAGAGAAGGGTCAAAGGCTCCTTCTGAGTTTTTTATTTTTTTTTCCCTCAATAATCAGTTTAAAAAATTAGCATCCCAAAACACAAAACTTTTGGTCCCCTTCTTTATAAATGATGCTATGATAAACATCATGGTTCTTCTTTATAATTCCATCATTGGCTGAATGTCTTGCGGATCTTCTAGTTGCTTTAATAAAATAAATATGCTGTTTAATTATATCTGAAAATAAGTCATTAATACTGAGTTTAAAAATACCCTTACATTACCAAAGAAACCCAAAAAACCCGTAATTTCTATTATTGGTTAGTAATAAAGGGACTATTTAAAATAAATTTTTCTGTAAATTTCCATCTTGGGAAACACTCTATTGACTATTCACAGAGAACTAAATCCTACAAAAGTGATTACTAATTTGTATACCCTTCATGTAAGCATTTAGTGACTTCTGTGTGTGGCCAGGAAGGTAGGTGAAATCACTCCCTCTTCTGTCAGACTTTGAGTCTAGGGGTGGGGAAAGCAGAATTCTGGCTGAGGAATTTAAGGAAAACTTAGTGTGAAGTAGTATTTGAGCCAAGATTTCAAGGACTGGGGCAAGAATGGAGACTATCAAAAGTTTAGGTATTTAAAGAGTAAAGGGTATTTAAGGGGAATACATGAAAGTAGGACTTTAAAGGGTATGGAACACGGTTCATTGTCTTCAGGAAGAAGAGATGATTGATCATAAGGGGTAGTAGTTCTTAAAAAGCATTGCTGTTTTCATTTACAATAGATAGTACTGTGTTTTATTATTTTAAATTTAACTTCCTACCTAAAGAAATACTTTCAGACTTGTACTAAACATACACTTCTTTTGTACATACTCATGGTACTTAACTTTTGCTTTTTTGGCAACTAAGGTTAGAATTTTTGAGGGTAAGTCTTTTATTTTCTTTTTTTAACTAATAATTCAATCATTAAGAAAAGATGAGTACAAACTCAGGAATCACTTGCTGTTCTGGCTATTCATGCTTTGCCATTTTTATATGAAATACTGTTCGGGTTGGACTACTGGTTATATACATATGTGTGTGTGTGTTTATACTCTCTTCAAGATAAACTGCAACCTGGACATCAAAAAATTGAGATTATTATAGGCTATCCATACAACTGAGTTATGACCCCCATATTTACTGTTAGCATATTTTGAGTTTCATTTCCCTTACATGTTACTTTTAGATTGTGTACATACATACATATACACACACACACACACACAGAGTCATTTAATAAGTAAAAAAGGTCACATGTAACTTAATTTCATATAGTCACACTGTCACCTACTTTATTAACAAATGACAAAAGGCCTCTAGGTTTAGTAACACATTAGCTGAATAAAGTGGATATACATTGTTTTTAGTTTTTAATTTTGCTCTAAATACCAATATAGTTGGTAGAGTCGCAGCAGACCTATCCTGGTCAGAAACATTTACTTTTCTGTGCCAACTGGTAAACAGCTGCTCTCTGGTTATATCTTCATAATTCAACCTTGCAAATCGTTGGCTTGCTGTTTTAACATAAATTTGATGTAAAGAACCGTATCTTCAGATCATCTCAAGCTGTGTTTTTGGTCATGAAAGTTCTTTTCCTAATGTCAATGATTGCAAGTGACTGTGGTGGGGAAGCAAGACATTTGACTTTCTTAACATTCTCAGTTTATTCTGGCAACTTCTAGCACCTTTTTCAGGTGGTGTGTTGCTTGCCATCACTTCCTACTCCCAGGCGAGAAAGGAAACAGCTTTTCCCTTCTGCCTTAAGGACTGAGTATTTCCCCAAACAGGTAACACACTTGAGACCCTGCTTTGATTTTGTCAGTCTAGTAAGTAAATAATTTTTCAAAGGGCTTTGTTAGAAAATCCAGTTTGTGTATAATGAAAGTTGGACAAGATTTGGGGGGATTTAGGGCTTCATGTTTCATGCCACATGAATAATTATAACCAAGCCCTGGCTGGTAGCACAGTGGATAAGGCACCAGCCTGTGAACCCAAAGGTCACTGGTTCAATTCCCAGCCAGGACACATAACCAGGTTGCAAGCCAGGTCTCCAGCCAGGTCCATGGCTGGAGGCAGGTGAAAGGCAACCGTACATTGATGTTTCTCTCCCTCCCTGCCTCTCTCCCTTCCCCTCTCTCTCTGGAGATAATAAATAAAATCTTTAAAAAATAAAAAATAAAAATAAATAATTATAACCAGACAAAGAATATAAAATGCAAGGGAAAAACTCAAGAGTAGTACAGACAACTATTACAGCTCTTGGGGCAGGAAAGTGGCTTCAAACCCATATGAAAAACAGAATTCACTGAATTAACTTAGACTCTTGCCATGAAACCCTAATGTTCATTTAATTTTAATTAGTACACTGCATGTTTCAAATATTATGTAAATAACATGTAAAATATGTTAGACATCAACTAAATGCTGTCTAAACTATAGGAAATTTTTGATAGATGTTTCTTTCCTAAGAAAGAAACTTAGGAAATGCTTTTCTATGGACCTAATTTTTTTCCATTTTAATGTGATTTTGGTACAGCATGTTCTTATAAAACCTTCAAATAATACTTATAAAAGAATAACTATTATAAAAGGGAGAGTGTGCCAGGAATACTTGAAGTGAAATTAGGGAAAATAATTCTTCTCCAGTATTTTAATAACAATTTAAAAAAAAAATTGATGTTTAGACTTAGTGAAAGAATTGACTAAAACTCACAGAGGAAAAAGTGTGCACATAAAAGCACCATGACAGTAAGAAGTGTCATAAAGATGACAGTGAATCTGTAGTCTGAGTTAACATATATTTCAGTTTTCATATCCCAGTACGTTATGAAATGTTCAAGGTTTACTTGACACAGAATGCTCTCGATATTTTACTGTAGAGTCTAGCTAGGTATGCATTGCTTTTTTTCCATTTTTTAATCTCAGCTATCACTGAGTGTGTCATTAAACTTTCCCTCTCTTTCCATTACCTTGATAAATTTCAGTTCTCGCCAGTGATGTGTCCCAAGTCAGCCTTGCCGTGGGTTGTGTGGTCCCTCACCCCACCCTCCCCCACCCCCATCCCAGTTGCTGAATCTCAGGCTTTAGCTTTGAAACCTGATGGTGAAGGGAGGTCCCCAGGCAACAGCTGTGCTTCAATCTGGAGAGCAGCCAGCCACCAGCTCAGCTCAGCTCAGCTCAGAGGAGGATGGGGGAGGGTCCCAGGAGGGAGGTGGCCAGGAAGAAGCTGGCTCTGATGCATGACCCAGTGGCCTTCCCTTGCACCTAGAGTGGCTTTCAAGTTCTGTTGCAGTTTAGGAGGAAAGAGGCGGTACCTGTGGACGTGTCGCAAGTGAGGCAAATTTTAAAATGGGGCAGGATTAGCTTTAGAAAGAAAAACTCAAAGTTAAAAGATGTACTGGCAGGAGTGGGAAGGACGTCAGTCAGGTCAGGTGAGGGAACGGACCTCTGGCTTCTTTTCACTGGAAGAAAAGCAGACTTGCCTTCCTCCCTGGTGACCTTGAGGGAGCACCTCAGACCATGAAATGGGTCACCTTCAGCTTATGTAACGGAGATCTCGTGGCCTGTTATCCTCATTGCCTTATTAGAAGGTCTGATTTTGGCCAGAAAACCACTGAACGCTTTTTTTTTTTTTTTTTCAAAAAGAAGATTTTGATATCCAGGTATTCCTTACCAAAACTCAGAAGCTTTCCTCAGTATTTCCCTTCGAATACTGAGAGCCTTAGAATAATTTCTCTCTCATCCGTATTTAAGTCATCTTTATCATTTCAAGTGGAAGACTGAAACTGCCCTGTTTGGAGTGAGGGCTGCTCTAGAAGTACTGCCTGTAATTATACGCTTGGATCGCACAAAATTTTCTTACTTATCAGTGTTAAATCTGAAATGAGAGATTTCCTTCCTCCGGCACTTTTTGTGTGCCTTCTCTGTGCCATGGGGCTGAAAAACCGGGGGCGATGTAGTTTGATTTCAAGGCTCAGCTTCTGCATGTCTGGAATGCTTGCCCTTCATGCTGTTCGCTCCCCAGAGTGGTGAAGTGAAGGTGGAGTTTTCAGCGACTGGATTGTTGACCCAGAAGGTGCTTAGGTAATGGAATGGGCTTTGGCAGAGTTCCCTGGCTTTTCTTGTCGAAGGGGTTTTAGGGGGCGGGGGTGAGCGGGAGAGAGGGTGGGGCTGATGTCTTCACTGGCCAGAACTAGTCCAAGGATGTTTGAAGCCTGAATGCACCTTCTTTTGGACGCCTTTGTTTTATCGCTTAAGAGAATTTTGGACGCCAGCAGATGTAAATAAGCTGTGGCTGCTGGTGACACATTTAAATGATTTCACATCTAAACAAACAGGTTCACTCCTCGTCTGGTGTGTAAAATTCAAGTGACACTTGCCCGCCGTCAGAAAGGAACAGACGTTTTCATTATAAAATCCAGTCGGGCAAAAAAGTAGCAAAGTGAGCAGAAATTTTCATTTCCATCCATGATTGAAGATGCAGTGATAAAAAGAAAATGGGTTCAAGAGTAGCTGTGTGGTCTTCTAGCGTGTGACAGAGGCGACTTTGTCACTGCAGAAAGAATTTTAATACTATCGAAGAAGGCAGGCTCTGATCAATGCTCTCAGAGTGTACATTTTTTAAACAGACCTTAGATTTTCTTAGTTATTTTTTTTTAATTACCCTTAATCAGATTCCCCATATCTCCTTATTTGATTTAGTGTGGGCTTTCTGTTCCATTACTGCAGAGATTCACAGTAATTTCTTAGCTTTTGCTTGTGCGTATCAGCCAGTGTAGACAGGAACTCAGTTGGGCCAGATCAAGAAGCCAAGGTAAGACACTGGGTTAGAAAGAACTGGAATCTCTGTCTTTTGGAAGCCGTAATGTAATTTCCTGGCCCAAACCCCCTTCCTTAGAAGGCCAGAAATTCAATTATTTCCGCTCTCTTACGAGTGATAACCCCTGGCTAATTGATTTACAATAATTAAACTAAGCCTTGTTTACCAATCTGAGTGGCAATGTCTAAGACCGCAGGGGAGTGGTAACAGAGAGAAATTGTCTAACTTAGCTGGGATCTGTCTCCATTGAAAAGGTTACATGATTTTTTGAAACGTAACTCCAAGTGGAGCTGGGTAACTTCTAAAACATTTTTGTTGGAGAGCTGATGAATGACGAATATTTATTATGTTTTTTGTTCTGTTGGACATTGATCTACTTCCTTTTGCTGTACATAGTGTTGCATCTTTTAGAGTATTATTTTTTTTCTGAGAAGATTTCAGTTGGAAACCCTCGGAAATATAGAACATTTATCACTGATTATTCAGAGACAATGCCATTGTCTCCTGAATCTAGACATATCAAGTGTAGGCTACATATAAGAGAACTCAGAAGGACACTTAATAAGCTCTCAGAAGCACATTGTGGCCGTTGAGTGTTTTTAGAAGAGACGCTGGCTGGAGCAAGTGAGTCTGGGCACCAAGAGCAGGGGCAGGTGGTAGCTGGTTATAAGAACAGGGGATGAATGTATGTGCTAAGAGCTCCACACCAGACTGGCAGGAAATTGGAATGCAGGCAGTGAAACTTCCTTTGTTAAACTTAAAACTTAGCCAATGGTGAAGAGCCCAGGGACGCAGGATCCTGATGGGTAGTGCTAGGCAATAAAGGGGAGCAGAAGTAGAAGGATTAGCCTCTGCCCAGGAAGTGGTTTACTGGAGTTCAGAATTTCTGAACATTTCTGTATGTGGCATGATCTGAGTGAGTCCCAACCTCAGGAATGTGGATTGGTTGAGTGGAGGAGAGGTATAAGCTATGGGGATAGGGACATGAATTGGTGATACGTGTTTACTAAGAACATAGAAGCACAACATAGTGGGAAAGGGGACCTGGGTTTTATATACCAATGGAATAAATTTGTTTGGTGGTACCAACCTTTTGGTTGGGCTCCCTTCAAAATGTTGAATGTTGATTCTTTTCGTTCTCCTGCTTCCACATAAGATAGGTTTTGACCCAATGAGGAATTCTTTATTGTTCCTTGGGTACAGTGCTGGGATTTGATGGTCAGTTGCCACTTGATTTTAATCTATTACATTTGTCCAAAACAATGCCTTCTTAAGTGGGTGACCAGCAAAGGAATGGTCATTAAATCCTTAGGCATGGATGTTCTATCTGAGTGAGAGAGTAGGCTCAGAAAGCAGGGGACAGTCTTACTTTATAATACAAATTATTAAAAGATGAGTCAGTGAGAGGCCATGAATGATTTAAGATAGAAAATGTGTCTGTTGGAGGAAAGTTAAAGGAGAAGACTGAATTTAAGGCAGGAAATACGGTAGGGTGGACAGTGAACTTAAGGGCTGAGAAGAGACTGAGGCATTTCTGTTGCTATTAACCTTGCAAAAAGAATTGCAGAAGATTGTTGGAGCAGGGTCAGATGGTAATGGGTTAGAAAGAACAGTCAGGCTTGAAAGTGAAGGTTTGCAACTCTTTCGAGAAGTTTATCTGGGAAAGTGCCTCTTCCTGTCTTGATTATAGCCTACCTCACACATGGCTTTCTGAATATGCTATGTGGAAAAAACATGCTGTGTATTTTTACCTCTCCATGTAATTTGAGGTTTTGGTAATAACTGGTGGTTCTCTTGCCTCACTATACATCAGTTTGATTGGTATTTTGTTAGCAATTATGTGGCTATTTAAAAGCCCATATATAACCCTAATAAATTGCATCTTTAAAATTATTAAGCTATGAATTTTTAAAAGTAAGTCAGAAGGAAAGTATTAGGAGAAAGCAGCCAGTGAGGATACTTGTAAAAATAGAGGATTTAAGATGATATCTCTATAATTCTGCCTTTCTGCTTATCTCTCAGAGTATAGAAGACTGGTCTAGGCTCAAGATAAGTAGGTGTAGATGTCAAGGAAACCTTATTTACATTTCTACACCCAGATTAATCACACACTTAGTACATGCAAATTATAATACAAGAACAGCAAAAAGAGAAACGAGGGAAGAAGGACAATTTGCTGATACATAGGATTAATGGTAGTAACATTAAATTCTAGTAGTAGTCTTCTCGATGATCAAAATGTATGGCATTCTGATAGCACAGAGTACTGTGCATACAATCGGCTCAGTATACTCAAGCTTACTATTTATTTCTCTGTTTAGGCCAGTATCTTTATAATCAGATCCCTACCCCCTGCCCAGAGCTTCAACCTGTCCACATTCAACTCATCACTTCTTGAAAGACATTCCCAATCTCTAAAATTTGACTCTTAGTACATACAGCCCAGCGGTGGCCACCTGCTAGCCACAGAAGCACTTGAGACATGCTGCTCCAGACTGACCTGTACTGTAAGACTAAAATGCACACCAGATACTAAAGAGTTAGTGTCGGGGGAGGGGGGACAGATATAGACTGTCTCAGTAATAAGCTTTTACACTGGTTGAGTATTGAAATGATATTATTTAGGATATGCTGGGTGAAATTAAGTATATTACTAAAATTAATTTTACCCTGCTCCCTGACCCCCAGTTTTTCACTTTTTTAATGTGGCTACTAGAAATTGAAAACTACCTACATGGCCTGCATTTCATTTTTATTGGATTGTGCTGCTGTGTTCTCTTTTGGTGTAGGATTATGTCTTAGTCCTTTTATATCCTTCATGGAAGTAGATACAGTGATATTTGGCAAAACTGAATGGTAGCAGAGATGGTCTCTCAAAATTAAACAAAACTGTTTGGTTTACATTTTTATTCTTGCCCCACATCCTATTTGAATCTCTCTGTCCAGAAGGCATTGTTTTCATATATGGAAATCACTACATTTTCCTAAGTCTTTCATTGATTTGTTTCTTCCTCTCTGGCTTCAAACATAGAACTCTTAATATTGTACCTTATTTTGTGCCTTCTATGATTAAAACAACAAAAGATAAAAATGGAGTAATGTGTGTTAAAATGTACCCAATCCTTGAGATGGTGCCAAAATGACAAATCCATGGGACATGGCACACAAGCTTAAGGAAGAGAAGCTTGTAAAATTTGATTTTAATTTCCAAAAAGGACAGACCATATGAAGTACTTAGGTCGGTCAAATTCACCAAGACAGAGTAGAATGCTGGGAGCCAGAGGATGGGGGTCGGTGGGGGTGGGGGATCAGGGGGAAGGGAATTAGGGGCTTGCTGCTGATGGGTTTAGAGTTTCAGTTTTGCTAAATGAAAAGAGCAGGTTGTACAACGATGGGAATGTGCTTATTTAACATGACTTTAAACCATGGTTAAGATGGTCAATTTGACATCACGTGTATTTCACCACAATTAAAAGAAAAAGACAAACCATCTAAAAAGTGTTTCATAATGCAATAACCCGTAACTTAAACAACTGCATGCACACACCTTAGTAGCAAATCAGTTCTAGTGAATTATCTTAAAGAGACCCAGGCTACCTGAAGGAACAGCTGAAGGCAGTCACTTGGGGCTTGTTAGAAAGGCACAGTCAGTCCCACCCTAGACAGGTCCAGTCAGAGACAGTGTTTTAACAAGGTCCCTCGGTGATTTGCGGGTGATTTGCATGTACGTTAAGGCTTCAGAAGCCCTGCTGGAGACAATCCTTTCTCAAAGTGGGGTCCATGAACCACCTGGATCAGAACCCGCCCCGGGGGAAGCTCTGTTTTCTGGCCCACCCGTTACTGTTAGAGGTGGTCCAGGTGCTGGGGCTGGAGGGTGGACGGTTTTACAGGCTGATCAAGCATCTCAGGGTGACTTGGAAGCACATTGGAGATTGAGAACCCCCTGACCTGGAAAGATGTAACAGCCCTTTTTTTCATCGTAATTCATCTCATCTTATAACTGATCTCAGAATTATTATGATTATGAATAACATAGAAGGCCCATTATTGATAAAATCAAGAATATGGGTAATAACTGATGCAGTGGAAAAGAAAAAGCGCCTAAAATTTAACCAACCTTGAATTGGTTGGTGAGGAGGCCCTGGGGAACTGTCTTCCTCTTAGCACCACCTGCCTTTTGAAAAGGCAACATAAAGAAATTAAAGAATACATTCCCATCTTTGAATTTCATAGTGTGGGAGACTCTGCTACTTGCCCGTTTAATATTCGTTCCTACTTCTTCCTTTTTGGAGCTTGGACATGAAGTCTAATGTTTCTGTGATCATTTTGTGACCACGGAACATGAAAACAAAAGCCAGCTTTCCACCGATGGCAGTGCAGAAAGATAGGAACAGGCTGGTCCTGGAGGGCATCATTGGATGTCTGCAGCAACCCCCATCTCAGTGCCAGACTTCTTGTGTGGGACAAAGAATCCACTGTATCTTGAACACTGCTCATCATGTGTTCTGCTCTACACAGCGAATGCATTCCCAACTGTGGTATATGGCTTGCAAATTTTTGTTGACTTGACTGCAATGTAGACTATAGCATTAAAGTACTTCCTAGTGTAAAAGTGACTCTACTTAAAAAAAAAAAAAAGTAAACAAGAGAATTGCCAAATAAACCACTTTGACCAGAGTTTAAAATGACAGTGAGTTGAGTTAGCCCTCTTGGAGGGAGAGCTTCAAGACCTGCGTTTTCAGGACATTTTTACTGCCATTTGGCCCTGTCTGTGATCAAGGCACTTGACCCAGGCTCTTTCCCTCCCACCAGCACTTTTCTTCATTTGTGTTACAGCCTTTAGCCTCTTCATTCATCAAGATGTTTATTGCCTACTATGTGCAAACTCTAGGCAGGAGTTAGGGATTCTCTAGTGAACAAGACAAATAAAAATTTAGCTCACAGTTTGCATACTTTACTGTAATTATTCAACTTTCACCCTCATATGACTTCATGTAGTCTCTGTGTGTCTACAAAACCAGCAATGCTCAAAATAATTTGCATGATACACATTTCCTTTTAAAAATGCAGTAAAAGAGAAGTAGTTTTTATAAATTAATTGAATTAAACTCCATGTGTATAAGTGTGGATACACATATAAACATATATAATACACATATGCATATTTAGATTTTGTTTATTTAGGAAGTAGACAGATGTTTCATTTTCTGTTACAAAGAGATTAAAGCATCTGAGAAGAAAAGGTGGGCAAATTCTTAGATTGATTCTGCCCCAGTAATTGCCTAACCAAATGTCAATGGCAATTGAATGGTAGCTCTTTTGTGATTGACTTTGCACTCAGAGATCCCTATTAATTGAAGATTTTACTTAAAATACGTAGGAAGTATTTTAACCATCCATATTGAGAGAACAAATAACTGGGCTGCTGAGGACACAGGACTCCACATCCTGAAGGGACCAGCTTTCCTGGATTGACTACCTCATTCAAAAAGCTGATTCACTTTTCGGAGGACTCCTTCTGGTCCCACCTTCCTCGACACCATCCCCGTGATAGGAACACTGTGATGCACAGGGAATGACGCTGTTTTCTTTCCTTGCAGTGGGCGAGTTTGTGAGCGACGCCCTCCTTGTCCCGGACAAGTGCAAATTCTTACACCAGGAGAGGATGGATGTTTGTGAGACCCACCTCCACTGGCACACCGTCGCCAAAGAGGTACCAGCCCGTGCATGCTTCCCCTTTTAAAACCCGTATCTCCTTCTAACGCCATGGCATTTTAAACAGTATTTCGAGATAACAGCTCTGTTGATAGATAAGTTCTTTTTTATTATTAACTTAGAAACCCTATGACTATTTGTAAAGATTCAAAAACAGGGTTTATTTAGATTCATATATAAATCAATGCCATGTTTTATAAGTTCAAAACTATAATCTTACATTCGCTAGGGTTTAAAATTTACCTTATCTTCAAATTATTTTTTTTTTAACAAGTAAAGTTTTAATGATGTCACAGTTTCTTCTGTTGTTTATTAGGGTATACAGTAGTGGAATAGGAAGGAAGTAGCTTATTCAACATCGACATGATAACTAGTTAAGAGCTCAGTTCCTAAGTTTTGTGTTCACCAGGCCTTGTTGCCAACCTTCAAGGCTAAGTCAACTTAGCCTTGACTAACTCCTGCTTGTGGCAAAACTGATAAAGGCATGAGACAATTAGCATGAATGTCAGTTTTTGATATTAAAACTTTTAAGGGTCTTGATACATATTATGAAGTTTTACGGGTTTTTTCTAATAAATTAATGTGCATATAACGTGTGTGTGTGTGGTGTTATCAGTCCCCTAGAATTAGGCTCCTTTACCTGGCATAGTAGTTCTCAGATAGAGTCAGTGTTGCCCCCATCCCTCCTCAGCAACATGGGCCCATGTCTGGAAACATTTTTGGTTGTCATAGTTGGAAGGACTGGTGGTGTTGTTCTGTGTGGTGGTTAGAGGCCAGGGAATCTGCTAAGCACTCTTCAGTGATCAGGACAGCATCTTCTCCTTTCTCACCCTCAACCCCCAAGAATTATCTGGTGCAAAATTTCAGTGGACAGAGGTTGATAAACTCTGATCTACCTCAATTTAACCATTGGATCATAGCCTTAAGGCTATTCATCACCACTGAAGATTTAGCATTAGTTTTGCCTTTAACAAAGTAACATGTTCTCATTTACTGTAGAACAAAATTTTCTTTATGTGAAAATGAGTTTGGGGGCTTATTGATCTTCAGAAAACAAACCAGATAATTTAGTGCCCAGCTGTCCATTGAATAACCTCACTTTTCATTCCTTCAAAAATTACGTACTTCCTACAAGGTCAAATACACTTTTAATATTTTCATTGTTTGCCTACCTACAATGTGTTGAAATATTCATCTTTTTTCTGTTTCCAGAAGACACCTGCCTTCAAAGCTTCATGTTAATCTATATTTGTGCAAATTTAGCCAGTCCCAGAAATGAAAAGGATTCTGAAAAAGAAAGGTTGAAATGACCAGTGTAGGGCTTTTCCACACCTTATTTCCCACTCCTATTGTTTTTCTTAATTTCCATAGTATAGCACTATATCCCTATACAATAAGTAATAAAGTTAAACATTACTGGTACCAAAGAAATTTAGCCTGAGCTGAAGAAATTGTTGTATACAGTAGATCCAGTCAAAAAACAAATGATGCATTTCATTATCAAGGTGGTTCTTGTGGATCTGGGTGTTGGTCATTATGCTGGGATTTGCTCACCAGGAAAAAGGTCTCACCCAACCGCTCTCGCTGTGTTCTCCTTGCCTCGTCTAGACCTGCAGTGAGAAGAGTACCAACTTGCATGACTACGGCATGTTGCTGCCCTGTGGAATCGACAAGTTCCGAGGCGTGGAGTTTGTATGTTGCCCTCTGGCCGAGGAAAGTGACAATATCGACTTAGCAGATGCTGAGGAGGATGATTCAGATGTGTGGTGGGGCGGAGCAGATGCAGATTATGCAGACGGGAGGTAAGGCGGCCTTTGTGTTCAGGTTTTCGTAGATGCTGACGCATCCATCACACACTTGTGTTTCTCGAATCAGCGTATCTTTCTGTTTCTCACAAAAAGAACCTCTGCCCACTCCCATCGAAGTTTGCTTTTATAGAAAAAAAAAAATCTTACATGAAGTCCTGTTTCACTGTGATGACCATGGTTATGGTCTAGTGTTTCATTTTAATATAATTACTGAGTCCTTTTTAGCTGTTTTAAATCTCAAGAGTTGGGATCAAAATGGCACTGATATTATGTCACTGGTAGCTCTGCAGAGAATTAAAATCTGAGTAAGAGACATGATGTTCTGTTTTGATCTGTAAGTTAAAAAAAAAATTTTCAAATGGTATTTTGGAATTATTTTCTTCATCATTAGCAAAATCTGAATTTTTGTTACGAAAGGTTAGGTGTTGCTTTCTTTTTGTGTGTAGGCTTTTGTTTTTGTTTTTGTTTTGCCTTTTATTATCTTTTGTGAATAAAGGCAGAGGCCTTTGTAAATGTGTGCTAATGTTCTTTAACAGTCTTTGGTTTCCTGAATGTTAAGAAATATATTTTCACCTCTTTTTCTTTGGGATCTTAACCCCATAACTTAGAGATTCTTATTTTAAATTAAAGGCAAATATCTACATTCAGATCATAAAATTATAAAACCAGATTCTCTGGATGAGAACGGCCATCTGGTTCACTCACTCATTTCTTGCCCCAGAGGTGACGAAGATGATATCACTTCTCTTTTTCCTTCATTGTTCTCACACATGTCCCCCAGTGTGACAGATTTCTAAACAGAAAAGTAAATATGAATGGTAAGGCTTTGAGTTATTAATATAAAGTTTTCTGACTTTTCTGTACAGTGGCACAGATTTTTCCTAATACAGTTTATGGAATAAACAATTTCACAAAAATACAAATATATTTTATAAATATATAAGGATCTGTGTACACTGAGGGACTCCAATGGCCATTCCTTATCAGTTAATGCTGTCTTCATTTTAGCAACCATTGCCCAATTTTATCCTGATTCTTTCTTTAGCTAAGCTGGTTTGTGCTTTTTCCTAGGTTTAGAAAAAATGGGTTCGCTGTGGCAGAACATAAAGCTAATAAATAAATTGTAAAGCACAAAAGGACCAAGGAAAAATCAACTTAATGCTCACAAAATTTATCTATAGTTATAAAAGTTTGAAAGTTCACTGGTATTAATTCCTCTTCCAGGGCAGGAAACACCAGGGAGAGTAGGATTTGCCCATGAAAACAATTGCGTTTTTTCCCTCGAAATAAGTAGTTGTGTCCTGTTCATGGCTGCTTCCGTCACCTGTGTTCCATGAGCCAGATGGAGAAATGTCCATTGGTTTGGCCTTAATTGCCACTTTTCCCCTAAAAGTTGCATTTGCTTAGTTCTTTCTATTCTTACAGCTTTTTTAATATTCTTTCTTAGTCGTAGCTAGATTTGAAAGTCTCAGAGTGACTGGAACAACTTTTTGTCCACAGGGCTCTTACCACCTGATGCCAATGAACCAGTATTACAAATTTGCAGTTGGTCAGCCATTTTCTTTGTTCAGTCTGTTGAATACGTGAATCACTTCCCATTACTGAAATGAGTATGTACTTAGTAAACAAACCAAATAATGGTAAATAAACCAAGAAAGTGCCATGATTGCTGTAAAAAGTATGTAAAACTAGTTGTATACTTGTAATCTTGGTGGCCACAGCATTAATGACCACACATACGTGAAGACTTTGTAACCAAAAATGGGTACTCTTGCTTCTTGAGCAGGTCCTCTTTCTAATTGAGTACATTTTCTCATATGTTGTAAAACCTTTTTTTTTTTTTTTAATGGTGCTTTTATTATTTATTTATAAAGATTATATTTATTATTTCCAGAGGGAGGGGAAGGGAGGGAGTAAGAAAGGGAGAGAAACATCAACGTATGGCTGCCTTTCACCTGCCTCCAGCAACAAACCTGGCTGGAGACCTGGCTTGCAACTTGGTTATATGACCTGGCTGGGAATCAAACCAGTGACCTGTGGGTTTGCAGGCAGGTGCCTATCCATTGAGCCACCAGCCAGGGCTTTCAGTTGGTATCTTAATGTTACTAGATGTGTCTAATTATTCCTACTTAATGACTTATCACCTTCCATATAGCAGCTGATGCAAGCCAGCTCCATTTCCCTTGGTTCCCAGCATCACTCTTCTTCATGGTCCACGAGGACCCCTTTGCAATCATCCATTGTGAATTTGCATCATGGGACCTGGCATTTGGTAGTTGTTTGGTACATGTTTATTGAGTAAATTAAAAGTTTTTTCTCTGCCTCTACACCTCTGTACCTCCTTCTGTCCCTTCATTTTCCATCTTTCCTTTTATGATTATTTGTATCAGTAATGTAGCTTACTTACGTTGATATACACAGATCCCAGCCATGGTGGTTAAGAATTTTTCCGTGGGAAAATTCTTTTGGAAAACCAACTTGCAAGTTACAGTCCAGTCACACAGCTAGTGTAGCCTTGGGAATGCGGATCTGGAGGGTGAGTTTGCCTCCACCTGGAACTGCAGAACTTGACTAAAACAAGGGGGTTCTTGAATTTATGGAGCAAATGACATCAAGGAAGAGCCTGTAATTCTTCAGACAGCGCGTTTCCTCCTGGGAGTAGGTCATCACAATTTTTCACATGTTTTCTTGTTTCTACCCTTGCAGACATTAGTGAGAACGTGCTGAGAAGAAACTAAAGTGTCTTCCTAGATAATTAGGTGTTTCTTTTTTCTCCTTTTAATTCAAAAAAGGAAACCATTTAAGATCTAGGTGAGGGATTGTTTTTGACTGCATCTTACCATGTCCTCCTTTTAAGGCGTGCGCACGTGTGTGTGTGTATTTTGTAGCTCATGAGGGCTTTCTTGAGTTCATTCAGGTTTCCTCAACTCTATGTGTATGTGTACAGATGTGCACACATGGGAACACAGTGCCCTACAGTGTTTGTTGGGCTTAGTCAGCTGAATCCAGTCATCTAGTCCATCACTGTACCAGAAAAGCTAGCCCACCATCAATGACTTTCTGGGCACAGTTGATAACATGAATATATATATATATATATATATATATATATATATATATATATAGTTTTACAAATGATTGATAGACATAGAAACAAAGAAATAGTGAGAAATCATTTCATTTATAAATTTTAGTAAGAACATTGCATTTAAATTGGAATTAAAATTCAAATATGATAAATCAAGATAGTTACTCCATCCCTTGCTGGTTTTGAAGATAGAAATTTCTGAAATGGGCAATATCCTTTAAATGCAACTGCTAATCACCTGCTGTGCATAAAACCTGGAAATTGATCAATATTACAAACTCCAATTCCATACTTCAACTGTATCTTAGCATATTTCTAGCTTACCATATTTCTTAGTCTTTCTTGTACTTGCATTTTCATTTGATAATTATCAAAAAAATTAATATTTGTAAAACTTCGAGAGCTCATAATTTTGCTGAAGGGAGAAAATTCATCTTTTTGTTAATAATTGCAAAATACTTTCATGTTTGGATTTATAAACATTTATAAGCCTCTCAGTGCATAATCAAATCATTTTTTTATGTCTACATTGGTTCTTTACTCCTAATTACTTTTATAGGCATTTCTACCTTAAGTATTTGTCTACTTCTGACCTGTGGCAGAAATTTTGTTGCAGAAACACAATAAAATTTGTTGCACAAGTATCATAAAAGAAGAACAAATATTGTCAATGGTTGGTTCCTATTTTTTTTTCTGTAAATATTGAATGATGTCATCCTTCCTGTTGATTAACTAAAGGCATGAGAATACTGTTTTTTTTTTTTGTTTGTTTGTTTTTTGTTCCTCCTATAAGTACATTGCTCAGTTTCTGAACTTGAGAAAATTCATCCAGGGTATCATCATCCGAAGACTCACGGTCTGAAGTTTTTGCTTTTGTGGTCAGTTTCATCCATCTTCTGATTTCTCTAATAATTGTAAAATATCCCATCTCAATTTTCTCCTCTATTTGCCAGTACGGAAAATGAACTTCTTTGATTTTTAGTTACATACAATGAAAATCTCTAGGCTTCTTATATATCTTCTTGAAAGATCAATGTTGTGGAAACACAGTAATAAAACCGATAACTTCTCTGTTACATCATTGGAGATTATTCTTTTATTGTCATATTATTTGGTCCTTCTTAGCATAGTTGGGAATAGTTAATAAGTAATCATGAAATAAGTTTTGTGGAATGACAAAACTAGGAAAGTGTTGTCTTCCAAAATCTTAGGGATACAAAAAACTTCATTGGACTGAAACGGTAATTACAAGAGAAAGTTTTATTCCACTTCTGAAAAGTAAAAATTTTCTAATACAGTATCAAAGGCAGAAATGTCAACCTTAAAAGTAGATAAAACTGTTCAAAATGAAACTCAAAAGCAAAAGGTAAAGTTGTGTCCAGTGAACCCAGGTGGTGTTCCCAGACTTAATGGTATATCCTGCCTATACGAAATTTACATTTGTTATGCAATCATGTGTCTGTATACATTATGATCTTTGGCCTAATTTTCTGCACAGCTGTGCTGAACAAATATTTGATTTGATTTAATTGGCATTCCCATCAAATGCATACATAAATATAATTGGTAGCTCAAGTTTAAACTACTTGGGCTTTAAAAATGCTAGGGAATATCATTCTAGACAAGCAATAATTAAATGAAATTGCATCAGAAATCTCAAAAGCTAGAAACCCTGAAAAATGTTGGGACCTCTTGAATATTTCTTAAAACTACCTACACCTTTTATTATAGTTACTTACTACCTGAATATTTTTTCATTGCTTCAAAAAGTGAACCAAAATAAGATAAAATTGGAATTACAAATGAAAGTAGCATTCATCTCATGTTGAGCTTTTGGGTAAAAGTGCATTCTCAGAGAAGATTTCTTGTTTATGCCGTCAGGCATTTTTGTTGTTGCTGTTCCCCGTGTCAAATTGGAGCTCTTTATTAAAAATAACAGGCAGGAATTCCAGGAAGTACAAGTTATAGTCATGAGACTAGCCGAACTCCGTTAACTTTTGGGGCAGGCATTTTGTGATTTAAAAGATGAATAAATAAACATCAGTGTAGAGCAGTAGTTCTCAACTACGGGCACCTCTGCTGCCCACAGACCTCTGTGAATGTCTGCAGACATTTTTAGTTGTCAGTACTTGGGGTGGGATGAGGGTGGGGTGCTCCTTAGCATTAGATGGGTAGAGAAACCCAGGGACATTGCTAACCGTCCCACAATAGAAAGTACAGCCCCACAGCAAAGAAAGGATGAGAAACTGGTTTAGAGGACTGGTTTAGAAAGCTAGCAAAAGTGTTCTTTTATTTAAAAAAAAACAAAACCTTCTATCCCAAGCTTTTGTCCCACCCTGATCTCTGATGAATAGAAACACTAACACCCCAAGAATACTCATCTTGAATAGAGCTTTTGTGCAGATGAAACTGAGATCAAAACACACCTTCCCAACATAACTGCATGTGTATGGCATGTGCCTGTGAGTCAACCCCAACTCCTGGTGACCCTGTGAATAAATGATGCCCATAGTGTCCTGTCCTCATCTGCCAGCCCCTTCAGTCCCTGGAAACTTACACCTATGTATGGCTTTTATGGAATCAATCCATCTCATGTTCAGTCTTCCTCTTTTTCTGCTGCCTTCTGTTTTTCCCAGCATTATTGTCTTTTACAACAATCCCTGCTTTTTCATGGTGTGCCCAAAGTAAGAGAACTTCAGGTTTGTCATCATGGCCTCCAGCAATATTTCAGGCTTAATGTGCTCTGGGACCCACTTGTTCATCTTCTGGAGGTCCAGGGTAACTGTGAAGCTCTCCTGACATCCTACTTCAAATGAATCAGTTTTTTTTCATATGAGACTTTTTCGCTGTTCAACTTTCGCATCCTTACATAGTAATTGACAACATGAGGGTATGGATGATCTTAGTTAGCCTTATCTCTACAGACTCTTGGTGATTTTTCCTGATTCTTCTATTGCTACCCTACCAGGTCTCAGCCTTTTCTTGATTTCTTGGTTACAGTCTGTAAATTATCTCTCTCTTTGATCCCTACATAGACTATTTTAATGTATCGCTGATTTGATCATTATTGGAATCCAGTAAGGTAGAGACAGAGTTGATAATACAGTGTGTGTAAACCCACCATGTTAAATCTATTGAGGGAAGAGAAATGTTAACCTAGTAACCCCAACCAAAGGTAACATGTCAAAATACAAAACGTAATAATGATAAACCTGCTATGAATTGAAGGGAGCTGTGTCGGTCATTTGAAGTCATTGAAGGTGTTCTAGTGTAAATAATAGGAATGTGGTTCCCGTGTCTTGAGCTACCTTTCTTGTTAAGAGCTTGTGGCACAAGAAATACAAGATGTAGCCACAACTATGGGGAGCATTTTTCTGTCCTACACATGAGCATAGATATGAGTTGTTTTTTTAAAAGATTTTATTCATTTTTTTCAGAGAGAAGGGCGGGGAGAGAGACAGAGAGGGAGAGAGACATCAATGTATGGTTGCCTTTCACCTACCTCCAGCTACAGACCTGGCTGGGGACCTGGTTATGGGAATCAAACCAGTGACACTTGGGGTCACAGGCCAGCGCCTATCCGCTGAGCCACACCAGCCAGGAGATGTTTTTTTAATTAAGCCCTGCAAGGAGTAGGGAGTCACTACTCTTTGTTCCAGAAACTCTGAGGATTGCTAAGCCCATTTCCAGTCATTCCCCAGAAATGGAAGCTGAGACCCACACAACCTGATGCTCAGCCTGAGGGATGGAATCTTGATCATGATCATTACTGCAATCGGCATAAAAAGGTCTTGTTAAAGGTTGATTTGTGAGTGGCGCTCAGCTTGATAGAGTTGGAAGCGCATTTAACTATGGTCTGTGAGCTCTGAGAACCTTTCTCAGAAAATTATCACCAATTGATGTGTGCCAGGTACATTTTGCAAATACACTTTATTATTTGTTCTTTGTGCAAGCTTGTGATTGTATCACGTGGTGAGTTATGCATGTGATGTCTTCCTGTTAGCCTGGGACGTGGAAACATGCGTAGCTGTAACTGACCTCAGGCTGTTGTGAGAATGGGTGCCTTTTAGTGGGTCAGTACTGTTTTCTGTATTTAAAATTGGTCATGAGAGAGCCCTGGCTGTTTTGACTCAGTGGATTGAGCACCAGCCTGTGAGTGCAAGGGTCGCTGGTTCAATTCCCAGTCAGACCCATTATACCCAGTTGCAAGCCAGGTGTCCAGCCAGGTCCGTAGCTGGAGGCAGGTGAAAAACAACCATATATTGATGTTTCTCTCCCTTTCTTCCTCCCTCCCTGCCCCTCTCTCTAAAAATAATGAATACGGTATTTTTAAAAATAAATAAAATTCATCACGAGAGAGTTTATTTGTTGTTTAGAGAGTTATTTTGACATTTTCTCATTTGGATCTCTGGAGTTAAAATTATCTGCATATTTGATCATCTTTCAGCTGCTTTTCTGCTTGTGTCGTAAATGGTATGAACTGCTCAAGCAGGGGTTGGGGGATAACTTTAGAGGATTACAGAGTGAATCATGCAGATGATAAATTACAGCCTTCAGTTTTTGCCAGTGGATGAGGCAAGTAAGGCTGAATTTGATGAAACAGCTTATGGCTTCGAGAAGTACCAGCCCTGATGCTGGGTTGGCAGCTCCCAGCACTGTTTGAGGCTGTAACTGTATCCCTGACTCTTGTACTTAAATGAGGAAACTAATTTGAAAATGATGAATAGGAGAGTCGCAGAAGCTTGCATTTTCTCTGGAGGGAACTGGCTGCCAACTTGAATAAAGAATGCTGAGTTTCTGTATTTAATAAGCTTGGACCACATGTATGTCAAGAAGAGAAGCGAAACACTTGAATAGCCTTAACCAGATTACAGATGTGTGGCCAGATCCATGGGGTTTATTTTGGTTTCCAAGCAGGTGATGGCTGGAAATGGGGGGTGGCTGCCATCTGAGCTACATCTGGCAATGGTGGTGAGCACCGCGCTCGCCTAGGGGCCTCGTGGCACAAGCTGCCCCTGTAACGGGGCACAGCCGAGTGAGAAGTCCTGGGGAACAATTCACTTGTAACAGTTATCTGGAGGGTTGGATTATTCAGTGCTGAGAATTTTACGCCATCGAGACATGAAAGATCTTTCTCTCCTCTCTCTATCTCCCTTGTGGCTTTTAATTAAACCCTGTAAATTTTCCAGCTTGCAGAATAGTGGGAAAAGAACAAAAGACAGATAGGATTTGTTTTTTTTTTAAAGATTGTATTCATTATTTTTTGAGAGAAAGGCAGGGAGGGAGGAAGAAAGGGAGAGTAATGTCAATGTATGGGTTGCTTTTTACCTGCCTCCAGCTGGGGACCTGACAGGAGACCTGGATATGTGCCCAAACTGGGAATCAAACCAGCGACCCTTGGGCTCACAGGCCACTGAGCCACCAGCCAGGGCCCAGATCCTTATGATTGCCACTGGTTTCTGGCAGTAGTACCCCCAGACGCAGAGTCCTTGTTGAAACCAACACCTGGAGATTATCGTCACTGGAAAATTTCTGGTTTAATTTATATGGTATTCACCTTTGTTAACTGTAAAGGTGGCCCATAAAATTCTGTATTTATTTGATTTTTTTCCTTTGCTTCAAGCTGCACATATTAGCATATTATGCTGAAAGAGGCATCCTGGACTTGATAATAGCAAACAGCGTAAGTTGACTTCCAGGAGCCCTAAAGCTGGAGGTCAAGGTAGGGGTCCATGGTGTCTCCCTCTCTCAGTCTAAATCAATAGCAGGAACATGTCACGAAGAGCTCAGCAAAATTTTAATAAGCCGTATTTCCTTAGTCAAAGCACTCCCCCACCCATGCTCTCTCTCACTCTGTCAAATAGAGATGCTTCCTTTTGGCATGATGACTAATCACCCACCTCTGGTTTGATAATCATGGTTATTATAACATGTTCCTTTTAAATTAGGTCTCTCAGAAGTATTGTACACCTTGTAATTATTATAATCAATAATAACAGATAATGACTCCTTAACCACTTTCTGTTCTATATGAGGTTGAGAACATTATTAAAATGAGTTTTGGTAGTAAACAGGTAATGATACTGTTATTTTATGAATTGAAGTATGAAGGAGTTCTTTTGGTTTTAGGGAAGCAAGAAATATTAGAAAATACAATTTCCTAGGATTGAAAAATTAATGTGTAATTGCTTTTGGGTATTTTAAATGGAAATCCAGTCGGTATTCAAATAACAGTACTGTCTGTCTACTTTTCAACTTGTGTATATTTAAAGACCTTCAATTTGCTATTCAAATGATATTTCAGAAACAGTTTTAGGAGAATCATGGTATCTTAAACTTCACTACTAATCAAACTTTTAATCATTTGCCATCTGGAACATGCCGTTCATTTGTTTCCTTTTTAGGGTTTGTACATCCTTTGAGTGTTCACCGGTAGCCTCAGTGGTCCTCAGGAGAATTTCATAGTTACTATTATTGGAAAATTGGAATCATGGAGTCACACACCTGTGCAAGCACTTCGGTTTTAGGAAAATGTTTACAGTCGCAAGATAGCAACATGGCATGTGAAGTTAATTTAATGGGGTTAGAATGAATCCGAGAAACAGGAAGCTGAGACTATATTTTTATAGCACCTCGTAATCCCAAGTCCACCTGGAGTCCAACCTCATGTACACTTTCACTATCAGGGCTGAAATGTCCTTAGTATATCTTGTGAACAGACCATTCATAGCAAGAGAACCTTGCTAATTTCCATTTGGGACTGGTCTTGCCCAGCACACATTGTTGATAAATAAATTCTCTATGCCCCATATCTGTCTCAAATACCATAGTATTTAGGACATCTGTGATCTTTAGCCATGGCTCCTATTAATTGGGCTGAATATGCATTTGTCCTGTCATTGGTATTAGTTAGCAGATAAATAAGGTGTATCTTTTTATCACAGCTGCTTTATCTGCCTAATGGTACCAGTACAGACAGGCCCAGATGGCCTCTGGCCTAGGAACGGAAACATTCTTAGGATAGAAATGTCTGCCGAAGCACCTGAGGTTTAATAAACCCTTAGAACCTTTGCTGTTTCTCTTGAGCCCCTTTCCTCTATGTACCTTTGTCATTGCTCCCATCCTGTTTTTTTCTGAACATTTTTTGCACAGGGCTTTGGATGGGGTTTTTTGTTCTTTTGTTTTCAACTATCCTGCCATTGCTATTTTATTTGTATTTGGTTGTGTTTTTAAACTCTTGTTCCTTAAACTCGTGACTCTGGTTATGTCCTTTGGATTAATATAGTATTTCCCTAACTGGTTTTTTTTTCTCCTGGGTTGCTGTAATCTTGCCCTTGACATTAAATCCCAGTTTTAGGCCATGTAAGGCAGGGTCTATTTCTCCAGCCCAGACTCTTCCTGGTTGCTTTATAGGAATTTGAATCCTGACACGCCCAAAGGAGAGTTCTTAATTCCTGAGCATGGTTCCATGCTCAGCATTGCATAGATATGCTCATTCCACAGCCTGGCCCGGACCTTGGCTCTCCCAGAGCTGTTCTATGCCAGCAATGGCCCCACACCCTCCCTTAGGAATTATAGCTGGGACTCCGTTTTAACTTGCACGCCATTCTGAGTACCTCATTTCATTTCATCACGTAGGTGCTGTACCATCTCCCATCATCACATGAAGGGTGAGTACACTGTAGTATTTTGAGAGAGAGACCACACTCCCACAACTTTGATGCCAGTGTATTGTTAGAATTGTTCTATTTTACTATTTTTAATTGTTCTTAATCTCTTACAGTGCCCAAATGATAAATTAAATGTTTTGTAGGCATGGATGCACAGGACAAAACATAGCATGTGTAGGGTTCGATCCTGTCTGGTTTCAGGCTTCCACTGGGGGTCTTGGAACATATTATACACAGTTTAAGGAGGGGACTGTTATACAAGTTAAGTCTAAACTACCATTATTTCATGCTGGAGTTACTACGGTATCCTACTAATTTCTGCTGCCTTTGTCTCTCTCCTACACAATACCCTTTCCCACATGCAAACCTTACTCCCTTCTCTGTGCGGCAACCAGGATGTGGAATGAGCATATCTATGTAATGCTCAGCGTGGAACACCCCAGGTTACGATGTGTACTGGTTCCCGGGACCAATTACACAGAGGAAAAACAGTGACACCTTTTGTTGGGATGTCATGGATGTTGTTAATGGAAACCGTTACCAACCATGTGCTTTTGCCAGACCTTTGTCTACATTCAAAAAAAGCATTGTTAAGTATGAAAACTTAATTGAGTACATTGAAGCTCTAATTGGCTTTATTGAAGAATTTATGACGCAGACAGCATCCCATCTAGTTAAATAGAGAGGTGCTCGCAAAGGCTGTACAATGTGGACGGCTTTTATAGGCACCAACTGGGCAGGAAGAAGTTGTTAGCAAAAGGAAAGAAAGGATTGTTACCTTTCCTTTTGGGAAGGTAGAGGTCTTATCAGGCAGAATTCCTCCGATTCTTTGTCGGGGAGAGGGTGCAAAGATGGATGGAGGGGGCCCGGGTGACAGTTACGTGATTCTTACTAACTGGAAAATTCTTGATTGACCACTTAAGATTACATTCCTAGAGGGAGGTGAACTGCACTTAGATCAGATGTTAAGTCTAGGTTCCTTATCGTGGGCTTTAGCACTGATAACTCTGTGCCTTTGGTTGTCTCTTCTACAACATTTGCAGAATCGACCCAACTCCCCTCTACCTCTCCAGTGTCACCTGCGCTCCTGTTTCCCCTCTGCTGACTCTGTTATGCAAGTCAACCAGGCAAGCATTCCCCACCCTCCCCCAAGACTAACAAATCTCTTCCTGGGATCTGGGATCATCTTATCCTTAGTTTTCCCTGATCGTTATTTCCAATACTTCATCCTCTTAATAGTCCCATTCTTAGCTGCCTATTTAGTTGGTCCTGAGACTAATAAGACCTTTTAGTATTTTCTTGGCTTATCCATCTTTCTCTCCCCCAGTAGAATGGAAGCTTCCTGGGGGCAGGGACCTTACCCTTTTCTCTTTTAGACCCTCAGCTTGAGCAGAACACTTGTGCATAGTCAATACTTGTTGTCTTAGGGATAAAAGGCACTTGGTACCACCTGAGGATGGGAGCAGAGGAATCTATTTCTTCCTGGGGAGGGGACCCCCACGACAAACTATCCCTAGTTTCTCACACGTGTTAGGAGGAGCCACGTTCATTGTCATTGTTGCTCTCCAATGGAACTCCTTTTTTCCCCAAGAGGTGAGTGAGCCCACAGAGGCAGGCAGCTTCTCTCCTTTCAAAGGAAGAGGCCCTTCCTAGGGTGTCCCCCAAAGAGGGGTCAGGCTGGTGACTTACTGTGGCGTTCTTAGAAGGCTTTGTAGCCATTTTATACCCAAACTATAGCTGTGTATGTGTCCCCATGTGTATCAACACTGGAGAAGGATGTTAGGTGCACAGCTGTTGCCGAAATGACCTTTTCCAGGGAATCTTACACTCTTTCTAAAAATTTAAGTTCTCCCACCTCCCCACTCCAACCTAGGTTACCTAGCTTTCCTGCTTTCATGTGCTTCATAGCATTTACCATGTGCGAGTATAACATCTTTGCTTGGGTTACTTACATCCTTCTACCCCACCCCCACCCCCACAATGAATGCCAGAGGACAGGAAATTTTCTCTTAGTCCCCCCGCCCCGCCAGGGGTAACTTCAGGGTGTGAAACAAGACCTTCTGGAACCTAATACACACTCAGATATGTTCAGTGGCTAACAACCACAGATTTCCACCTCTCCACCCAAAATGTATGCAGATCACCTGTACTTAGCAGCGGCCAAATCTTTCAATATGAGGAATTGGCTCATTCAAAGTTTTCTGGCCTAAGCATCTGATGAAGCAAGGTTTTTAAATGACTCCGAAACTTTATCACTTTAGGTGCTGGATTCATCAAGCTGCCAGGGAAAGAGCCTGCTTTTGATTATATATGGCTTTCCTTGCCTCCAAGAGAGCCTTTTTAAAAAAAGCAATTTAGGTTTTTTTACTATAATTATATTCCGCACGTAATATTTCTTAAGTCTTGCCAGAATATCATCTTCCCCCTTTCAACAAGCTTTTTATGATTAAAAGGAAAGTTGAGACAGCAGGCATACTAAATCCTTCCGTCTGGATCTCTAAAATCGAAGGGCTTTTTTCTACAGAGCTCTCATGTGTCCTCTCGCCCACAAAATTAACAATAATTTCTTAGTAGCAGAGAGGGGATTCACAGTCGGCTCTTTTCCCCTGAGCTCCAGACATGGCCTTTGGGGCTTGTTTTTTCACACCAGACTCTCTTCCACCCCAGGCTCAGGATCCAACAGAACAAGACCTTTTCTGTATCGCAACACCTTCGGGCTGAAGAAGTTCTGCCAAGTTCCCTATAAATGGCCCCATCTCAGGTCTCAGGGGTATTGTTTTAGATTGTCAGTGTTTTCCTCTATCGTTGGAACATTCTTCTTACGAGTCTATTCTGACCTAGTGGAGGAAATTGTTTCTCACATGCTGTACCCGGGCGCTCCCAGGTTACACAGGACCTCAAGCTGTGCTGCTGGTCTCTGTTTATGTTTCCCCTTCGCTTCAGTAGTTCACCAGCGTAAACAGGGCAGGGTTTACAAGTCTGTATGAAGAGAAGTTGGTTTTATATTCAACTGCCTGTCTTCTAATTGTCCTTAAGTTTGCTGTCACACTGAGCACCCTTTAGTAAATACAGTTAAGTCTTATTCTTGGAACTGGCAAGGACCTTGCTGGCCTATGCACGCAGGAATTTAACACTGGATTCTGTAGTGTTCTGTTAGTATCATTGTTTTCATAGTTGATATAAATGGAATTGGATGGTGTGTGTCCTCTCTTGTGTGTGTGACTTCTAAGGGGGCCTTCAGTGGAGAGATACTGGCTTTGTTCCGGTGGTTGGTTGGATGGTTGGTTTTTCTTAGCTCTCCCCATCTTGAAACATTTACTTGAAACCACAGAGCATAAGCTTCTTTTATATTTTCTCACATATTCTGGCAACTTCCAGTTTTCTTAATTTAACAGCAATAATTCGTCTGGGACACACTGATTTACCCAGCCCTTGTACCCTCCAGGTTAAACTGGCAGCTGTTAGAGTTGCAGCAGAGAGGGTAAGAACTGTCTTTTTTACCTTTTATTTTTAAAATGTGCTTTCTAAGCCCTGGCTGGTGACACAATGGATAAGGCATCAGCCTGCAAACCCAAGGATCCCTGGTTTGATTCCCACCCAGTCAGGGCAACAGAACCAGGATGCAAGCCAGGTCTCCCGCCAGGTCTGTAGCTGGAGGCAGGTGAAAGGCAACCATCTGTAAGTTGATGTTTCTCTCCCTCTCTGCCTCCCTCCCTGCCCTTCTCTCTGAAAGTAATAAATAAAATCTTTTTTTTTTTTTTAATGTGCTTTCTTTTCTCTCTCTCTCCTCCCGACTCTGGGTGACCGTCCCCCCTTTCTAGATCAATACCGAAATGTCTGTGCATCTTCCCGCTGACACCTGCCACTCTGGCTTCCCTTGGTTGGTCCCTCCACTTGGGGGACTGGCAGCTGTGCTGTTTCCACTGTCCCTCGTCGCTGCAGGCGATCAGGGCTCCTGATTGTCCAATTCACTGAAACCACGGGAATCAGAGCTCGTGCTCCGCCATTTCCTCTCCTTTGTCCTACAAAGGGGAAGAAAGAAAATCAGCCCTAGCAGAGACTGCGAAAGGAGACTGCCCTATTTGGGAATGCAGATGGCGAATTGTGTTGCAGGACTTAAACAAAAAGCAATTAAAACTGGTATGTGGCTCAAATTCTTTCACTATCTAAAGGAAATATCAAGGAAGTCCTATCAAGGTCAGACCTTATTTAGAAAATACACGGGCAAGTCACCTTTGTGATCTAGTGTATCTTTCGCCACCTAAATTTTCAAATGCTGACAGACGGAATTTTATTATCAGTGATTTATTGCCTCAGTGTCCCTTTGACCCTTTTTAGCCTCCGTATTAAACTCAGATACTTCTGAGACGCTCAGCATTTTCAGTTAGTTCTCTCACCCTTTACAAGTGTTTCCCATGATTGGAATTTAAAAAGCCATAAAGGCCATCTCTATAAATTGACGGATGCTGAAACGTGGAGATGTGATATGAATATTCTACCATGTTCCCAAGGGATTATTTTACTGTGAGTTGTTCAGTTGTTTACAAAGAAATCGCTTTCTGACACCCAGCCGACATTTCCATACACGGGCCCCTTCTCACTTTTTCTTTGACTGTGATCAGCTTTTTCCAAACCAACCAACTCACCATAGTCCCATCGCAGAGAGGGATGGTGGACATATAATTTCTTCCCCTTTCTGGCTTCCTGTTGCTTATGAAAACTCCAATTAAAACATGACTGTGTGCTACTGTTTTCATAGGGTTCAAATAGGTAACTGGACTCGTGGACATCCGAATTTAATTTCAGAAATCAACAGTAGTAAGAACTGGACCTGATTTCTCTTAGGCCTAGTAATTGAATTCCTCGCCAGCGAAACTATTATGTGTCTCTCTCTGTTCCTTGTTATTATGCTGGTGAATTGTATAGACAGATGTAGTGATGGATGGATGGAGATGGGCATAAACTATTTTGATCTTGTTCTCTGCTACATGCATACCAGTGTGCTAATCGTTAACAGGGCTGTTTTAGTAAGCATGTTTTCAGTTGAGAACTTCCAGTGCAGCATTCAAGTCATAACAGAAGGTTGAGGGAGGGAGGGAGGACATAGGGTCATGTTCCCACCCTCCCACCTGGAAGCATGTTGCTATTTTAACCCAGGATCCCATCCTTGCCGGCCATTCCATTTGTGCTTCAAGAACACATGCACACTTTGTGCTTTTAAGAATACTGGTTTCATTTTATTTTTTTGCCCTGGTTTTAGACAAGTTTTTCACTTAATTTGGAGAACTCAGTAGCATTGGTATCCAGGATTTGACAGACTACAAAAGAGCTCACTCTCAAATTGATGTCATGCATTGGTTATCTTTATTGCACAAGAAGTACGACGTTAAGATTCTACAGAAGAACAGCGTGAGACAAAAGTACACTGGGTGAAATTTGGGGCATCTCAGCAACTGTTATGTTTGAGATTCTTTTGAGATGTTACTTCAAGTAATAGTAGGCTTTTTGTGTAGAAATTCAGGCAAATAAGAAATGAGAGCTTTATACCTTATCCAACTCTAAGGAGGATGAAGACTTACATCATCTGATGATCAATGCCAGTGTTTTCTCTTCCTCTTTTTCTTATTTCTTGTGGAAATCCACTTCCAGAAATATTAGGGAAAGAGAACAGGTTTCCATGATGTAGGAAATCTTAAAATAATTGGTGAAGGTCTTTTGTTTTAACATTTCATTTATTAACACACTAATAGTTAATTATTAATATTATTCAGTTTAATAAGTTTTTCCTTTTTTTTTTTTTCTTGTTTTCAGGCACATGCTTCATCTTTTTTGCATGTATTTCTTTTTTTCTTTTTTTAAAAGATTTTATATATTATTTTTAGAGAGAAGGGCAAGGAGGGAGGAAGAAAGGGAGAGAAACATCAATGTATGGTTGCCTTTCACCTGCCTCCACCTGTCTCCTGGCTGGAGACCTGGCTTGCAACCTGGTTATGCGCCCTGACTGGGAATCAAACCAGCGACCCTTTGGTTCTCAGGCTGGTGACAATCCACTGAGCCACACCAGTCAGAGTGAGCATGTGTTTCTTTATTGTCCCTTGCATCAAATTTAACCAGAATTAGAAAGGTGGTTGTCATACATATTTTTTTGACCTTTCATATACAAAACCTCTTTAAATTCTGAGTTAGTAAGGAAATTCCCTCCCGTGCTATAATCCTGCATATATCTTTCCCTTCTTCACCCTTAGCGAAATTGATTGAGGGTGTTTTGTCAGACTTTGAGATTTTGAAAGCCTTCTCCATCTTTCTTTCTATCTTCCTAGAACAGGAAAACCTGTCCTGTTTCCCCAGATATTTGAAATCATTTTTCTGTACCATGCCAACCTCTTACTACCATTCCACAGCTCTGGGTTGTACCTGGCTCTCCCTTCTTTATCAGCACACTTCTCCTGGTAGTCGAGAATTGGCACTGGGGGTCATGATTCTCCTTTGCTGTCTCCTTTTTCTGGGGAAACTTCAGTGACAGATGGCAACCCAAGGTCCTGTTCCTATGGGGCTTCTTGTCAAACCAGGACCTGGGGCAGATGCTCTACTGTGCTGAAATCCACCACCTCTACCACATCTTTTCCCATATTGGTTTCATCATCTGATTGAGGAAGAGCCATCTATTTCTCCTGTGTACCCAGATGGTATGCGATAGATTTCCCTTATTAACAGTTCCATCCCTATCTTCATTTATCATCTTTCAAGTGCTCTTGACCATGTCAATGTCAGTGCGGGCAGGGATATAATTGTCACAAGGATAGCTTACTCAGATTTTATAATTTTGTCACAGACATGCTCTTCTTTGGCCAACCAAATTTATGGGCTTGTGACTCACCACAGTACATCACTATATACGTATATTTAATGCCATAAGTATTTCTGGTCACCTTCCCAATTATACTGTGACTTCCTGGCTGCACATTATCATTATTTTCAGTATTGCGTATATAGTATATATATATACACATATATATTTATTTATTTATTTCAGGGAAGAAAAGGAGAGGGAAGGAGGAAGAAAGGGAGAAAAGCATCAATGTATTGCCTTTCACTTGCCTCCAGCTATGGGCCTGGCTGGAGACCTGGTTTGCAACCTGGTTATGTGCCCTGGCTAGGAATCGAGCCAGCGACCTTTGGGTTTGCAGGCCAGTGCCTTATCCACTGAGCCACCAGCCAGGGCTTAACCTACGCTTCTTAAGTATTCACTATGCAGATGCTGTGTGGTATTTTTATATACATTATAACTCATCCCTATAACATAATAAACTCTGTTTGGGATTCCCTACCGCCCCTCTCATTAGATAGACTTTTTTTTTTTTTTACATAAGTCTTGTGTTTACAGACAATTTGAGCAGGAAGCAGAGAGTTCCCCTGTACCCCCCCTTCACTAGCCCCCTCCCCTCATTTCCTCATTAACATTGTGCATTCTCTAGTGTAATAGTGATGCATTACAATTAACTAAAGTTCATAGTTTATGTTAAGAGTTCACTTTTCCTATTCCATCATCAGTTTTGACAAATGCATGATGCTGTGTGTCCCCTGTTAGTTTACAGAGTCATAAACTGCTCTAAAAACTCTGAGCTCTGCTGCTATCCCTACTTTCTTACTCTGCACCCTGGGCCAATTATGGTCTCTCTAATTTTGCCTTTTTTAGAATCTCAGATAGTTGGAATCTGTGTAAATTAAGAATAGCTATGCACAGGGTTAAAAAATTGCATACATAACTCATTTGGGATCATACTTTGACCTGCTGGCTTCATATGTGTTTTGTAGTTTTGTTTTATTTTTTAAGATTTTATTTACTTTTTAAACATTTTATTTATTACTTTTAGAGAGAGAGGAAGGGAGAGAAGAAGAAAGATATCAATGGCTGGGGAATTGAACCAGCAACCTTTGGGTTTGTAGGCTGGAGCCTTATCCACTGTACCACCAGCCCCAGGGCTTTAAATGTGTTTTTTAAAGGATTTTTTAAATTGAATTTTAGAGAGAGAAGAAAAGCAGGGTGGGAGAGAAACATCAATTTGTTGCTCCACTTAATTTATGAATTCATTGGTTGATTCTTGTATTTACCTTGAGCAGGAATTGAACCTTCAATTTTGGCACATTGGGACGACACTCTAACCAACTGAGTGACCTATCTGGGCCTTGTGGGTGTTTTCAACTTTCCAAAAGTGATGTCGTTGATTTTTTTTCCCTTTCCTGATATTTGTTTCAATAACCATTTCCGTTACTTCCCTTTCCTGCTCCAGTGAAGATAAAGTCGTGGAGGTAGCAGAGGAGGAGGAAGTGGCTGAGGTCGAAGAAGAGGAAGCTGAGGATGATGAGGATGACGAGGATGGAGAGGAGGCAGAGGAAGATGCTGAGGAACCCTACGAAGAGGCCACCGAGAGAACCACAAGCATTGCCACGACCACAACCACCACCACAGAGTCTGTGGAAGAGGTGGTCCGAGGTAATCTGCTCTTGACAGGGACTATCTTTCTCAGGGAGAAGGAAGCTATCCTAAGCAAAGTTTGAAATTTATTTTTATTTTTATTTCCTTTTACTTTTTTATTGATTTATTGTTGAGGTATTACATTTATCCAATTTTTCCCCCATTGCTCTCCCCTGCCCCACCCACCCCATCCCCTCTCCCACAGTCAAGCCCCACCCAGTTGTCCATGTCCATGGTTCATTTTCACCTTTTCCTTGACTAGTCCCCTCCCTTCTTTTCCCCTTTTCACCTTCTCCCCTTTCCCACTTCCCTCTGGTCATTATCAGTCTGTTCTTTGTTTACATGCCTTGGTTCTAGTTTGCTTTGTTCATTAGGTTCCTGTATTAGGTGCAATCATACGGTATTTGCCTTTCACCACCTGGTTTATTTTGAAATTTCTATCCAGTCTTATTACCTCTGTCTTCCCAACCAAAACTAAAATTCAGAACAAGTCCTGTGCTTGTTCAGCTCTTTAGCTTACAAGAAGCAGCCCACCAATTCATTTCAAAGAATGTGAAGTCCTGATAAGACAGTCTGTTCTTTACCTTGGGTGTGCTGCTTGGAAAATCTCAACTTGTTCTTCAACAACACCATATAGCCAAGTATTGTGTTCTTCCACAGAGCCTGTTAGTTAGCCGACTGCCCTGGTATTCTCCGGGCAACCGATATGGTTACACTCTGTGGTCTGTTGCCTCTTTCACCACCTAACCCATGAGCTCCTTAAGGGCGAGAGTGGATTTTACTTACTTACAGACAGGGTGCCTAGCTGATAGGAAGTTTTCAAGAAATCTTAGTTGAGTGAGTAGTCACAGTTAGATTTCATTAAAGGAGAAAGGGGATATTTGGTGATTATCACATTATTTTTTTGCTGCGAACTCTAACTTGGTTGATTTGTGTTGTCTTCATTTTATTGGGAAGTGACAGTGCCCTCTTGGAGAGGTTGACTTTCTTTTCCTGTTTAATGAATACTCCTCTATCAGGAATGCTGTGAACCAAATGAACTAAAAGACTTCCTTTTTGTCCCATTGAAATAAAGCCAAGCATTGAGATTTCAGTAAACAATGAAATATTATTGTAGCAACTAATGAATTCTTGGGTTGAGTTCCTTAAAGTATGTTTATATGTTTTATAGAGTAAAAGTCCTGTAATTAGATCGAATTAATCTGGAGGGAGATGTTGAGGTTGAATGAACTACAAATACCTTTAATGTCTACACAGTATAAGCCTTTCTCTCTTTGTTTATTAGTATAAAATTATTTCATCTCTATTGTTATATTTTGGACTTAAAATGGGATACTTTCTCTGCCTCAAAGAAATTCCTAATGACCACTGTAGTAGTCTCTTCTCTTCATTGCATTTTATAACTTTATTGAGGCACAATTTACATATGAAATACACTCATTTTAAGTGTAGAAGCATCATCTTAGTAAGACTCCTCACCACCTATTCATCGTTCATTCTTGTTCTCCCCTCCAGCACTAAGCAACAACTATCTACCTTATGTCTACAGATTTGCCTTTTCTAGACATTTAATTCAAGTGGGTTCATGTTTAGTCTTTTAGTGTCTGGCTTCTTTTACTTAACATAGTGCTTTTAAGATTCTGCATTTCTTTAACTTGTAGCTTTTACAACTGAGATTATTCTGTGATGAACACATTAGCTTCAAGCATTATAAGTAGTGCATAGTCTTTAAAAAAAGAAGATATAGTCCAAGATGGATTATTTATCATTCCCTACTTAATGACAACATTAGTGCTTTATGTAAGTAAATATACATGTGAGTAAATGCACCTTTAAGCCACTGTTTTTAAATACCCACAAATCCTTTCCCATGGCCTTTTTCATGTGCCTGGTGGGACCATCTGTGGCATATCTGGCCAGCTGAACTCCTTAGCTTCCATTTTCCTAGTAGGGAAAGTTAAGTTCCAGGGCTTTTCTTTTTGAAACCCAAAAGGCATATGACTACAAATTACAATAACTAGTAATCTGCAGTGGGATTGAAGTTCTCGTGATCTCCATCCGCATTGCTATTTATGTAATAATTAATGTTCACTTATTCAGTATTAGCTTTTAGATCCCCTGTTTCGTTTGAGCTATTTTCTAGGATTAATTGAGCATATGATGAGAAAACACACAATATAGCTGGCCCTCATGGATGTTAAAATCTAATGTAAAATATAAGTAAAGGAAGACAGAGTCATCTGTGTTGTATAAAGATAGGCCCAGAGCCTACATCAAAGAGTAAGAGATGGATTGGAGAAGAGTTTATGGAAAAGATGGCATTTGAAATAGATTTGTAAGGGCTGGTGGTGGGTCTGCCAGTGGATTTTGTTTATAGGGTAGTTTAGAGTTGGCAGAAATAGCAAAACCAATATGGTGCCATCAGGAGGTACATTGGCAAGTATAACCAATTCAGGACCTATTATGTTTTTGGTAGAAAGAATGAAGAGATTTTGCTTTGATGTTACTGCAGTTGAGGGAGGCTGGGCAAACTGATATGGACATAACACATGCAGTACAATTAGATTATGCCACTCAGTCTTAAGCCCATATTCCAGTTCAAGACAGAAGTCTCTTGCTATAATAATGGTCTTGTTATGCTCTAAATAAGTCCAGTTCTTTTTGCTTTAGTTTTTCTCTAAATGTAGCATTATTAGTTGTTAAGATAGAAATTGAGGGACATACATTTATAGTATTTTCTATAGAGAGACAAAGGCAATAAAAACTTATTTATTATAAATATCTCCAGGGTGGAAATACAAAAACAAAATGCCCTTAAAAGATAAGTTAATAATGTTGATGGCAAGAAGGGAATAAAAATCAACCTTCTAAAAATATATATATACTTGGTCATTTAGAGGTACCAGTTATTAATACCAGAAATAGAAGAACCTTCAGTGGGAATTCATCCCTGGCTAAGATCCCTGAAATGGACAAAACCTGTAATCCAAGCAAATCCTTCTTGGAAAGGAGACCTAAGAGGAGAAACATGTTGTGGTATTTGTTTTTATTCCCAGCTGATCCCAATAAAGAAGAACGACTTTCAGGTGGTAACATTGAAGGGGCCAGCTTTCCTCCACACAGCCTCTTTTTCTCTCATCTTTGGTGTGGAAGGGGAGTTACAGACTTCCCTGGAAAAGAGCAAAGGTGGTGGCTAACGTTATAAAATTCTAATCACAAGTGACCTGCTGCTGTGCTGAAAATCAGAAGTAACTTATAATCTGGTTTTCAATGTTAATGTTGCAGTGCCTGAGAGAAAATGTGGTTTACAACCATACTTAATAAGAAAATTGTTTCTTCATTACCCATATATTGCTACTAATCCAGATCCTTAATGTGCCTCATAAAAAAAAAAAAAAAAGAGCCTCAATACTTATATAACCAGTTAAAATTTGAAAGATCTAGGCAGAGGAAAGAAAAATAGAAGACATTTCAGCAAGGTCATAAATTTCCAGCCATTTTGTACTAGAACCAATGACATTAACTGGAAGGTGTCAATTCTAACCATGTTATTGATTACAGAGGAGAAAGGTATTCGAAAGTGAGCGCCCTGCAGCATTAGGATTCATTGTTTTTGGTTGTTTAAAAAAAAAAAGCTTTGGATATTGATTAACAGAACAAGCCAGTGCCAATTTGAACAAAACAATAGTGTATTTAGACACTTGGGTCTGATTTTTTGTGTTTTCAGAAAGGGACTTCATAAACCCAAGATGTCAGGGTAATTTCTGACTCAGCCATAAACTCTAAACTTTTCATTAAACGAGTGTATTGTAATAAATGACCTAATCTTTGATTTAATCTTGCCTGTTTGGTCCACTGAATATAACTCTGGTTTTTTCCCTTATGTTTATTTGTTCAGCAAATAGTCATTACGCCCTTGTGAATTGCTAGGCCCGTCACTACTGTGTCATGGCAGATTGGGCTGGAATTTTCTTGTGCTTTTGCAATCACTGCTCCCCTTACTTTTCCCAGTGATGGTTCTACCATTTAATCCTTGTAACTCTGCTGTGTGGTGGACACATTACTTCACCCTTTAAAGCTAAGGCAACAAAGGCCTAGAGACTTTTTTTTTAATGGCCCATGGTGACAAAGCTGGTAAGTGGTGAGGATTTAGACCCAGATGGACCAGGTTGTTCTATTACACTAATGTCAAAACTGTACTTTTTTGTTTATAAATATACATTATTTTATTTAACCTGTGCTCCCTTAGAAATGTGTGCTCCTTGGCTGTAGACGTATATTCATGTTACTATTATTTCACACGGAACATAATGATCAGGGGTTGGCCAACTCTGACTATCGACCATGTACATTTTCCAAACAAAAGATTGTATTTGGGCACAGCCAACCCCCTTTGTTTCTATATTATCTGAGGCTGCTTCACACTATAAAGGCAGAGTGAAGTAGATACCACGTAGCCTGCAAAGCTAAAAAGATGTACTTTTAGGCCTTTCTAAAAAAACCTCCGATGCTGCTCATTAGAAAAATACTGTACCGCGTTAATTCCACTAAGGTGGTTTTATTATGGTCAGAAGCAGACTGGTACAATGTTTGAGAGAGGATGTTTAAGAATTGCATGGCCTTGGGCCAGTTAAGTAACCTTGGTAAGTCTGTTTTCACGGGTGTAACCTACATGCTGATTTGACAGTGCATGTTTGTTGTAAGAATTACTTTAGATGATGATCCGTGTTAGGCACTCACCAAATGCCTGGCACAGGGTGTTTCGGTTCGTTTTACAGGGAATAGGTTGCTCAGAGTTCAATCCTGGCCTTGCAGCCTACTGACTGAAAATTTACATCAGTTCTATCACTTTAGGCCCCTTGCTTCCCTCTGCAAAATGGGGTTTAATAATACCTACCTCATTTTAATCATTTTGTGAGGATTTAATGAAATGACCCATGAAAACAGTACAGTTACAGGTAGATAGTAAATGCTCAGTGAACAAGGTGCTATGGTTGTCATGGTTACGAGCATTATTCTGGTCCTCCAAAGACCTAATATTTACTAGGAAATAGAAATGCCAACAGGAAGCCAACAGATTGTCATTTTAATTATGAAAAGCATAAAGGTAATATCCATTTTATTGTTGTAACAGCTGATACTTATAGACCTAGGTTAAGAATAGAAAAACAGTTAAAAATTGGTGATTGGTCTCTGGATTAACATTTTTGTGACTCTAGATTGCATATTAAAACATTAAGTTAAATTTTATGTCCTGCTGAAAAATGAACCAAGATAATATGAAGTGCCACTGCATTTCCAGGTAGCGTTTCATTTCTTACTGCTCTTTAAACTCGGGAGGAAGTTCATCCATTAAGTGGACAGACGCACTGATGTAGGTGGCCCTTTAAGCTCTTGGTGATGAAGTTTAGAAGTTTGATATAAACATTTGTTGCTGTGGGCTAGGTGACTGAACTCCACAGAATTAAATTATTGTGTTCATCCCTCCGGCCACCTTGCATCTGGGAGAAGCACCATGTGATTGACTGTGGAACACCCCACCGGCATCCCCCAGGCGCACCTGGGTGTTTATTGGCCAGGTTGCTGGTTTCTGGGGACACAGAGATATGAACAAGGTGGCTTGCTAGGGACCTCCCAGCCACACCCGCACACTCACTCCTGGCGGGGCAGGAGCTCTGACAGCACGGTGGCTGGAAATGCTCAGCCTCGAGGCAGAAGTTCCAACTAAGGCACTACCGAGAAGGTAGCACTTTGGAGTGATTTTTAAGAGAATAGGGATTTGCCAAGTAAGAGCGCACCAAATAGAATGACTCCAAGAAAGATCAGACATCAGCTGCTTGCGTTGACTCAAGGGTAGAGGAAACCAAGCTTAGCCTAATACGCACATCTCCAGTGTTACCTACAAGATAGCCTATAAATTCACTAATAGGATTCTACCTTATCAGTCCTATTGAACTTTTCACAACGTTTGGGGGAAAACCATGACCTTGACCTGCTGAGACCATGAAAATGCACTTCCACTCTGGTTGGAGGTCTCAGAGCCGCAGCATGCTGCCCTCAAATGAATTCAAGCTCCACAGAGTGTTTTGGGACCTCCCTTTGAGAGTCAGCCTTCACCTCCGTGTTGTGGCTACTGGCATATAAGGTCCAGCGCTGTTTCTGGGCCTGGATGTCAAGAGAACTAGTGTCCGTGGCAGGGAGGGATGTGACAGGGGGCAGCCTGTTCTTTTGTGCCATGTGGCACGGCAGCCGTTGGTTTTGAGGTGTTTGATGTGCTCTTCAATAGAGACCCCGTGCAGCTGTTTAAAGGCCCCAGTTTAGAAAGCCCACCCAGAGAGTCAGGTTACTTAAAATGTGAGAGTTAGCAACAGAGCCACCTAAAAAATTCCGTGTGTGCATATACACTTATAATTTTCTATATTTTTACTAGGAAGTTTATTGATAGGCACTTTGCCTGCTATCAAGGATAGAATCAGTGGTTTAACCTATTCACAAGGGTCTGCATTGTCCCATAGAAAATTGTAGTTTTCAACTTCACGTTGCTTGAAATATGACATGTCTAGGGGTTCTTACCTTCCATTTTCCATTACTATGCTGTTTTATTTGTATCAGGGCACTTGAATGCTAGAATAATGGAAACAATTAGCTAAAGGCATTATAATACAATTAAGTCTGCATTTATTAAAAATTTTAAAAATCATTTTCAGGCCAATTCAATTAAAAGCCAGAAACTGGCTTAAAAAAAAAAAAAAAAAGATCTAGAGTGCTCTATCTTCCCCAAGAAAGAAAAATGCAAATGCCTCAGACACAACAATTGAATGCATCTACACAATGTAGAAGTGGCAATTAAGGAAAAAGTCAAGTCCTGGCTGGTGGCACAGTGAATAAGGTACCAGCCTGCGAACCCAAAGGTCACTGGTTTGATTCCCCAGCCAGGGCACGTAACCAGGTTGCAAGCCAGGTCTCCAGCCAGATCCATAGCTGGAGGCAGGTGAAAGGCAACCAAACATTGATGTCTATCTCCTGCTGTGCCTCTCTCCCTTCTCCTCTCTCTAAAAATGATAAAATCTTAAAAAAAAAAAAAAAAAAAAAAAGCAAGAAAAAAAAATCAAACCTAACAAAAGAAATCCAGCAAATGAGAGAACAGTTTATGGAAACACGCATGTCATTTTCATAGACATGCCTTATTACCAATTCATGCCTGACTGGTGAGGAGAGGCTCAGATTCCTTGGGCAGGTAGCAGAGTTGTGGATTTTAATGGGATCTTGCATACCCTTACAGAAAAGTATGTTCCGGAGCTCTTCATCACCAAGAACGTAAAGGAAATTTAAGAAAAGATAAGTCCACTCTCATAGCTGCATCCTAAATACCTGTTTCTGTTAGCCTTGAACCATTTTGCCCTCCTTTTTAATTCATATTTGGTTTCCATGCCTGGCCTTTTGTGATTGTGTTGGAAAAATGTGAGAAGTCAAAGGGAGGCAAAACCATGACCAAATGTCACATGAAAATGATGTTGAAGAATACTCTTCAGCTGTCAATATAGAGGCCAAATTTAAAAAATTAAGAGACTCCGCAAAGTGGGTAAAGGAATTTGAAATAGAAGACTTGTGAAAGATGCACTGTATTTAGTTTATAATGGTAAGACCACTCAGGTGCAGTTATCTGTCTCTTTTTAAATTTATACTTGTCCTTGGGGAATATAATTTTTGAAACAGGAAATGGAAGTATTAAGGCATATGGGTAGAAATTTCATAGTGCTGTCATGTGACTTTAGGTTCCTAATGTTTCATGACAGAAGAAGAGAAAGACCTGTTGGGTAACCCTTGTGACTTTATCTGTTCTGGAATTTAATAGCATTCATTGCCAGGATTTCTGAGGCGTTGGTGAAAGTGCACGGTAGCCTCCATGTCATGAGTGTGCAAAATAACTAAAATGCAACATGAGTCTTTCCACTGCTTTCTTGAATGTTGTCAGGGCTTCGTCAAGTCAGCATGATTAATGTGTGGGCCTGGCAAGTCTTTGATGTGGGGATTGTCTTGTTCCTTGTGGGCTGCCTAGCAGGATCCCTGGCCTCTATTCACTAGCTAGCAATGGAGTGGCATCCCTGGTTGATACAACCAAAAATGTCTGTGGTTATTGGTGGCTATCCCCTGGGAGGGGACTGGAGCAGATCTCTCTGGTCAAAAACCACTGGGCCATGAGATTACACTGAGTGTAATCACTGAGATTACACTGATGTCCGCTTTTAAATACATGAGCCAAGAGTATACCCCGACAGTACTGGACCCATCTTAAATGTCAGCTGTTAACACTTAACAGTTCTTGGCACCTTGTAGGTAGCCAGTGAACATTTTTTAAAATTTAAGAATAAGTAAAATAAAATATAGGCTAAAAACGAAGTTGACAAATTCTCAGTTAGATTAAAAACATTTGATAAGATATGTGATACAGTTTCACAGCTGATGAAGACAAATCAGCTTACAATGTTTATTTGTTAAATACTGCATATGCACGTTTGCCTTGGAGGTAGTGAGTGAGAGGTGGAGAAAACTGCCTTTCCAGTTTTGTTATTTATTCTTCTAAAAGAGAAAGTCATTCTCCCCAGAATACTGGTATAAAATTGCAGATGGTGGTTAGCATCCATGTAGTGACCAGAGACACGGCTGTTCTCACTGGAAGCTGACCATCATTTCTTCTGGGTACCATAATAGAAGACCAGTTAATATGGCCAGGTGGGCACACCCAGCATCCTCCAGAAAAAGACCTGGAAAAGCAGGACCATCCTTCTAACCCTGACATATCTAGAAGCATCCTGTTTTTGCAACAAATTCTTCCTTTTCAGGGAAATGTTATAAAAGAGGTAAATTCCAAGCCCAGTGATCTTTCTTCAGTTGACAGCTTTCTTCATTATTTTTCCCAATAAAAATAGAAGCTTTCTATCTCTAATGATCTGGCATGTTACAAGAACAATATTACTCAAATTCAGATTTCTGAGAAGTTGGAGTTTTCATAGACTTAACTGTAGTAAAAAATTATTGCTGATATTGGATTTAAGGCAAAAGTATTAAAGCTGTTTTAGGATGTTCAGGACAAAATTAAGCTTCTGGTATATATACAGTATGTATTTGAACATTAAAATGCTACCAAAATATGTTATATCCCTCACTTCCCAGATATATGTGTACTCCTTTTAATAAGCTAAAAACTTTTTAGGAAGTGATTGACTCTTTTTTAAAAAAATATTTTATTTATTACTTTTAGACAGAGGGGAAGGAGAGGCAGAGAAGGAGAGAGACATCCATGTATGGCTGCCCTTCACCTGCCTCCAGCCACAGACCCGGCCGGAGACCTGGCTTGCAACCTGGCCATGTGCCCTGGCTGGGGAATCGAACCAGCGACCCCTGGGTTTGCAGGCTGGCGCCCTATTCAATGAACCACCAGCCAGGGTTGATTGAATCTTGTATGTCTACTTTGGACATTTCAGTTGCACAAGAGAGATGTGGTTGATCATCTTTCTCAAACATTAATGTTCATGCCAGTCACCTGAGGGACTTGCTGAACCCAGTGCTAAACCTAGGTCCTGAGCCAGGAGGCCGGAGCCAGTCTCTAGTGCCCAGTAATGCTGGCCCTCCTGGTCCTTGCACTGCTCCTCCAGGAGTAGTCATTACTAGCATTTCCTGTCCCCCATACTGGGCAGATTTAGGAGGCTGAGGCAGAGAGTAAGAAACTTAAAGGATAGGTGCCAGCCTGTGAACCCAGAGGTCGCTGGGTTGATTCCCAGCCAGAGCACATAACCAGGTTGCAGGCCAGGTCTCCAGCCAGCTCCATAGCTGGAGGCAAGTGAAAGGCAACCATACATTTCTGTTTCTCTCCCATTCTTTCTCCCTCTCTGCCCTTCTCTCTGAAAAATATCAATAAAAGATTTTTTTAAATTACCCTTAATGACTTGTTTTTGACTTGTTTTATTCTATGACTTCTGCTTTTCAGAAAAATCCACAATGCTCAAAAAAGTACAAAAAAAAAGAAAAGAAAAGAAACTTAAAGGGAAAAGGGAAAATCTTCCTTCCCTACAGTGTTGTTCTTGACCTATTACCAAACATCACCAAGTATGAAAGAATACCACTCCATCTACCCACCAAGCAGTTTTGTAAAATTTCAGCTATCAAGACCAAGCAAAGAGAAAACTCTTAGAATTTCCTTACTTATATGATTGTTACTAGTGTGATCTGTGCCCTGTTTTCTCACATTGGTGTGGCACAGCGAACGCCTGCTAACCTGTAAAAGCTGCTGATTGAAGTATTGAAGAATTGAGTGAGCCACAACCATTGGTAGCTTGATACACCAATAGCGAGAGGACTGACCCCATGGAAGCTGGAAAACAATATAAATCAGTGTTCTCTTTTCGGGATACAACCAGTTTCCGAGCACACCCACCCCAGAGTCAGTAAGAATTATTTTCCTTATTTCCGACCAAGGGCATGACATCCTGTCTTACTCAGAGTTTAGAGCTTCGAGTAACACTGCGTTAGGCTTCAGACTAGCCGCACAACTTAGGGAAAAATAAGTTTATTCCTATAACAAACTGGATACCAAAGGAAGGGTCAGGAAGTCATAGTAGTGCTTTTTTGTGAATGCCGAGGCTAGGGTTCTGATTAGTAGTCTAAAGATTTTACAAGTGCCTCTCCTCAGGTGGCATTTTATAAATATAAATAAGCTTTCATCATGGAGGGATGTGAGAATCAGGTCAGGTATAATTGGAATGACAGATGTATTGGATAGCCTGAGAGAATCCACACAACTCAGTAGAAGGCAAGTCAACTGCATGTGTCTTCTGGAGACTTCCGTGACAAATTAGCACCCGTCAGTTAGTACTGAGTCAGTGATTTCATTACTGGAACAGCTGTTCCCATCATTTGTTTATGTATTTCTGCCCATATTTGAGGCTTACGTGAGATTTGCCATAAGACTTGATTTGAAGCTTGCTTGCATTATTTTACGTGCCTCTTTTTAGTAAAATATGATTGATTAGTAGGTGATAAATATCTGACAATTTATTGCCCTGGTCATACATAGAGGAATTTTCTATTAGATGTGCTTTTTCATGACTACTTTCTCATATTTGCAAACACATTATAAATTATCTTTTTTTGGTAAAAGTACATATCTCTACTATTGTGAAAAAAATTCTTAAACTATAACTAGATTTTTAGTATGTTACCTTTAAAATTTTTTCATCCATAAGAATCAAACACAAATTTGGCTACTTATTCTTCAAGAGAATATAAGATCTACAAGATTGGTTTTAATAACTTAAGCTTATGAGGTTTCACACTGTAGCACTTTTAGAATTATAGCATAACTTAAAAACTGAAAACTAAAGTTGAACTAAATGGTATTGAGGTCATTTCACTTTTAATGGATTTAATAATTAGCTAGCTATATCAATATTTGATATATTAAAGATAAGCGTATTTAGATTTCAGTATTCATTGTTTTTATTTTATTGTTAACATTAAACAGCTGACTTATTATAAGATCAAACTATATTGTCTTTCTTTCTTTGCCCTTTCTTCTTTAAAATGGCAAAATATGTAATTTTTAACCCAAGGATCACAGATATATTTGTGCTATGTATGAAATTTAATTGTGCATATATTCTTGCAGAATTTGGAGAAGCTATGCTTCATAATTTTTTTGTTTTGTTTTTTTACAATATCAGAATATACAATTCTTAGCTTTCTGTAAATAACTCTAGTCTGGTTAGTTAGTTGGATTGTTCAAGTGGTTGCTTTTTCAAAGTTTTTATTGTACATCAATTCCTATAGTCTGAAAATAATTAAAATTTGGTTATTATAAGTGAAATAATAATAAGTAGCTTTACATTATTCTAAATTTACTCTTCAGTAAGTGCTTTGTTTAAAGCTATTTGCTCATCTGTTAACTGTGCTGCTTAAAATGACAGAACAATCGTATATTTGAAAATGGGGATTTTTGTTGATGGCCATACCACCCTGAACATGCCCGATCTTGTCTGAAAATGGGGACTTCCTCCCCATCCTAGTTTACCACTTACACAGCTATCTTCATGCTGAATTTTTTAAAAAGTGTAAAATTAGCATTCTAATTTTGGATGTCCACAAAAAATTTGCTTCAATTCAAAATCCATTCACAGTTAATGTTTTGTGGTTCCCCATTATTTTTTTGGACAGTGAATTACATAATCATTTTATATAATGTATGGAGCTCTCGCTCTGCTTCTACCTTGTGTTGGTATAACATTGATTTTTATGAAGTGGAATTTAGTTTTTAAACCAGCACAAATCTCAGCAAGGACCTACCTTACAAAGATAAAAAATGCATAGGGACTTTATTTCTGCACATAAGCCCTCATACTGTTTCATATAGGTTAGCATTTCAGTTTATTAAATGGTCTTTTGTATTAAAGGGTGAATAGAGTGGTTAGAAAAGAAGAAATAAGCCTTCCCTGCCAGCAGAATTTAGGAAACTTATTTATGCTCTTACAAGTTTGAGAACTAAATATGAATAAACAAAGATTATTGTTCCTTAGGTGTCCATGTAAGTCTGGGGCTGTGTTTTTAGCTAACTTGAAACATTCTTTCTGAGAAATATCCCTGCTTCTATTATCCTGGGCAAAATTTGTCCTTCATTATTATACGTAACATTTACTCTGGTTAGAAAAAAAGTGATGAATTGGAATTCAGAAAATAAATTTAGCAATTTCAAAATGCGAGTTTTCATTTATTTAGGTTTTGAGAAGAGGATGAAGATGGGAAAGGGAAAATGCAGTTTTAATTTTCAATGACTTCTGTTTCCAGTTGCAATAATGAAAGGTCTAGTTTTACATGCTCTACCTTTAGTGGATGATACTATAAATATTTCACTGAATGACTATAATAATCAATATGAAACACAGTTTTCACTGAATTTTTCATTGGTTTTTTTATAGAGTAGGAATTTTCTATTCAAAAAAATAATGTAAACATTAAGTATTTAAAGTCTGTTCAGATTTCTTTTTTTCCTGAATCTTTTTTTTTTTTTTTTTCATGTAGCTTTTAATTATATATTTCAGGACTCAATGCTTTAAAGCTCTTCTACTTGGTTAAAATCTTGATCGGATAGATTTCCTGGTCTTTTTCCATTGCTAGAAAGTAATTTGAACACAAGTGTCTCAAACTGAGATTTATAGCCCTCTGGGAGAATTATACTGAAATGACAAGAAATTCAAGCAAGAGAACAAGATTAGAATTCTAAGGCAAATTAACTACTGCCATTCCTGTCAAATGCTTTTTTTTCAACGTGAGATGGAGTTTTTTCCCCCATTTTTTGGGAGGCGCTTATAGATTCGTCTGCAGTGAAAGGATTAGTACAAAGACATCCTGGCTGGTCTCCACCCAGTTTTTCCTGTCTGCAGTGCAACATCACAGCTACGACATTAACATTGACCACTTCTTCCGCCCAAATCTGTACTCCTTCTCCTCCCTACTTTTCAAGACCTTGTGTAAAAGTACTAGCCTAGCACATCCCCAAAACTGACTCTACATCCATCTCTCCACCTCTCCCAGACTAAGCAAAGCTGCTTTTTTAAAAAATAATTTTTCTGAAATGATGACGAGTGAGAGAAGAGGCCAGAGAGATCAGACACTTGCTTGCCCTACAGTAGAGTAAATACGAGTGAGAGAAGGAAAGCGATGGGAAACGGCCAGGTTAATGTTGATCAGCAATGCTGACCATTGGAGGGAAAAACGGAGATAAGCATTCTTGCCTGGCTGGTCTTCCCCTGGCACGAGGCAGCTGGATCCACTCCTCCATGTCCGCAGATCAGAACCAGCTGGCCAGTGTGATCTCCTTAGAGAAGTTCCAAAGTGACAGACACACATTCTTACCCCTGCTCTTCCAGGTTCACATATGTCTACTCAAAACATCATGTATCCGACGTTAGATTATCGCACACTTGTCATAGTTCTGACTACATACCATGGGATCAATCGCTATTCTCCACAATGTCACACTAAAGTTATGAAACTGTTTGGCCCATTTCAGGCCAGGAATTTAATAACCACAATAATGTCACAAGTGGCAACGAAACATTCCACACATGGAGATTGTCACTCTTTCTGTGCCCTTTTTTTTCCTTTCTTTTTTTTTTTTTTTTTTTTTTTTTGATTGATGAATTAAGACTCCCTGGAGATTCCAGCAAGAAATGTGGGCCCATAGCCCTGGCTGGTGACACAATGAATAAGGTGCTGGCCTTCGAACCCAAAGGTCGCTGGCTCGATTCCCAGCCAGGACACACATAACCCGGTTGCAAGCCAGGTCTGTTGCTGGAGGCAGGTGAAAGGCAACTATACATTGATATTTCTCTCCCTTTCTGCCTACCCCCTTCCCCTGTCTCTAAAAATAATGAATAAAATCTTTAAAAAAAAAAAAAAAGGTGGGCCCATCATGTAGTTCTTTCTATGTAGTTGGCTTATAAATGGACTTTGATTTCTGGGTGTTTTTTGTTGTTGATTGGGGCTCTACAAAGTAGTTGTAATGCAGGGTTTCATTGCTATTTAGAAAGAACAGGAAGAAAAATAACGAAGATATTATAAAATGGATGTGTCATTATGTTGCACACTTGTTATAGGAAAACATCAATATTGTAATGTTATTTGAGTTCTGAATCACCTTCTAAATATATGTAATTACTTTATACTTCAAGTCAAGGCAGTCATTTATTAAAGAAAATCAGCTATTTGCAACAGGTTGAATTGTTTTTGCCTCCTAACCAGATAAAGTCCTTTTACTTTAAAAGAAATTTGGAGTTCTTTTAAAAGCAGAGTTTATTTTTTCAATAGCGAAGAAATGTTTCGATGTGCAGATACCTTGAGACATTTAATATTAATCTGAAAACAGCTAACATATCTGTTCATATCTAGCTGGGATCCCCTTATTACTATGGAGAGCTAAGCTCATTAAACCAGAATGCATTGCTTTGTTTCAGAGGTATTTCGGAAGCCCTATTAGGTCGTTAAATTCCTCAGTAAATGTTGGGCAGCTTCTGCCTTATAAACCAACTTAAGTTACCCCTGGGAGAACTAACGCGTTAGAAAAGTAAACGTGTACATGAACCGTGAGCCAGTTCCTTTTCATGCTAAATGTGGTTCCCACATCTCCTCTGATTAGAGGTGTGCTCTGAACAAGCCAAGACGGGGCCATGCCGCGCCATGATCTCCCGCTGGTACTTTGATGTGACCGAAGGGAAGTGCGCCCCATTCTTTTACGGCGGATGTGGCGGCAACAGAAACAACTTTGACACAGAGGAGTACTGCATGGCCGTGTGTGGCAGCGTCAGTAAGTGGACCTTCCTCCAGCCTGGCCACCTTTCGTCTCTCTCGCCACCTGACTATGCTCCTTGTAACAGATTGGTTTTCCTGGTTCTTGGGAATGGGTCTGTGCTGCCACTAACCCCATTTCTGTCACCCTCTCTAATTGCCAGCATCTCCTCCAGTCTGTTCAATCATGAGCACACATCTCCGTCTCTCTCTACTAAAGCATGGCCGTGGGTGTGTTCTTTGACTAGTGGGGGGATGCATATGTCTTGCAATCTCTAAGGACTATGGAGTGCTTCTCTTGAAACCAAACTGGAGTTGCTGTTCTGTTTTCTCAGCTGTTCTGCAAATGTATACGTATGTGTTTGTCCATGTACATGTGTGTTTGGGTCTGTGCATGTGCACTACATGTGCAAATAAAGTTTACCAATGGAAGCCTGGCTGACGATGCTTTGGTTGCATTGGTAAGGCTATTTGCTATGATGAGTGCTTTTTATTTTGTAACAGGGGATTTTTATTGTGGTGACAAAGGAATGGGACTGAATTGACTTCAGTCCCAAAGGAATGGGACTGACATGGACTTCAAATGCCAGGAGGTGGGAAATGTCTCTGGGGACCCTGAGCTCACTCCTGGGCATTTGCAACAGCAAGTTTTCATGTCTTCTCTGGGGAATAGAAGACATCTCTTGACTTAACATTAGAAATGTTCAATGACAGAAGGCTCAGGAAATATAATTTTCAAAGCATTTTCTCTTAAAGTTGAAACTTCTCATGACCCTGGGGGGATAAATAAATGAAGCCATGATAACTTAAATGGGAGTTAAAACTTCTTCCGCAGAGGTAGTTCTCAGAAAGTAACGCACCAGACATAGGGGACTCCTGTTCTTAACAGCCTTCCACGTGAAATTCCCAGTTTTATTTTATTTCCTTTGTGTACATGAGTAGGCAGTTTTAACTACTCTAGAAATATTTACTCAACTTGATAAATTAAAGATTAAATTTAATAATTGTGTGTTGTTTTGTTTGAGAGACTGGGGCTTTTTTCTCCTTGGTCTTTGTGAGGGTAACAGTCACCATTTCCTGCCTGGGATTTATAGGGATTATATAAATGGTTTTCCGGTGTGATCATAGGATTAAGCTGAACAAAAACAGGATCTGCACCAATAAGAGCTTCTATTGTGGAAGCCCAGTTTCCAAGTGGAATCTGATGGAAGAGTTCCTTCTGGTCTCTTGTGTAAAGAGATGACTCCTCTTCTGTCCAGTGGGAGAACAGGTGTAGGAATGAGTAACCCCCAGGGTATCTTTTCTGGCTCTGATTGGATGGTTGTACCTCCAAGCTCAAAAAACTCCTTTCTTCAATTTCAAAAGAAGAAGTTAATTTAAGGTCAGGTAACATGGGACACAATGGGTGTTCTCTTGTCTGGACCCCTTTGCACAAAGGACCTTTGTTAAAGTGAAGCTGACTGCTTCAGCTGCTGGGGGAGATTTTCTGGCATTTTCCCTGGGGTGAATTTTTTCCTGGGAGTGTAAATATGTATGCATCTAGGAAGGTTTTTAAAAATTATTAGCAGTAATGGATTTGCCTCAAGAGTTAGAAACATCCCTTCCCAAAATTAAATTTAAAACAACAACAACCACCCTACACACACCCTCTCCATTTGATCAGTTTGGTTTGATTCAGGCCAGGAGCAAGCAGCAGGTAGGTAGCACAGGTCAGATGGAGTCTCTGGTGGTGTCCCAGATGGTCTTGCTGAGATTTACAAAAGGTACATGTTCTCAACAAAGATGTAATGGAAAGCCAGGCAGTAGTTAGTTTCAGGGGAAGTGGGTAACAGAGTAATTCATCAAGAAAACAAACATGAGGGGCCAAAGGTCAGTTAGAAAGGTGGACAGGAGCCCTGGCTGGTGGCACAGTGGATAAGGCACCAGCCTGCGAACCCAGAGGTCGCAGGTTCAATTCCCAGCCAGGGCACATAACCAGGTTGCAAGCCAGGTCTGTAGCTGGAGGCAGGTGAAAGACAAGCACACATTGATGTCTCTCTCCTTCTCTGCCTCTCTCCCTCCCCCTCTCTCTAAAAATAATAAAATATTTTAAAAAGAAAGGTGGACAGATTAAGTGAAGAAGAAAGACTCAGCAAATAGCTGGAGCCGAGAGCCAGAGGCCACCCTGTGAACAAATGAAGCAGTAGTGTTGCTTGGAGAATGGATGGAAGGTGATGCTGAGAGCTAAGTGGAGAGAATGGGAACAAGAAATCCTTCAAAAGGGCATTTGGGTTTACTATCAGAGACAAAATATCCAGCATTCTAAGATGTTATTGTGGAAATATACCATATGTTTATATGTTGACTTCGCTTCCGTCCTGGGGCCAAAACTCGGGGCGTTTGCTTAGTTTTTGTTTTGAATTCCATGACTTTGTTTTTGTTCTTCCCTCGGGTCTGTGGAATTGTGTGAGTGAGTTTCAGCCATCATTCCCATGTTTCTATTTTTGTTTTTAGTTACGTTCTTTTATTTTCTCCATAGTGTCCCAAAGTTTACTCGAGACCACCCAGGAGCCTCTTTCCCAAGATGCTGTTAAACGTATGTTGTAAATCCTTGGGGTCAGGGGGAGGGGAGAAGTACATTGCATGGCTGGATTTCAAGCCAAATCTCATCACCTTCTTTGCATGGTTCTTTGTTTCCTGAGTACCTCCCTGTCTTTTAATAAAATGTCAATTTCCATTGCCTCGCTTGTAATCAAGTCTGATTTTGCCAGGCAACTTCAGATGTCCAGCTAAGGGCATTGACGAAGCTGCTTCTATTTCCAACCAGTTAGCATGGTTCTGTAAACTATTATATATACAACATTACCACTGTGTTTGCTTTGGCATTGTTGTTTTATTTCCTAAAGCTCGCAGACACCACAGTTTAACAAGAGGCTATGATTACAGATGACTTATGTCCCCAGGAAAAAGAAATATAACATGCATGCATTGTACTAACTGCAGGCAGTAGTGTGTAGGCACTGACTTCAGTCGTGTGTTGTCACTTCAGAATTCAGAACCGTCTCTTCTGCCTGCTCCTAAACACACACTAGTGGGACATGGTCATTAAGGTGTAGAGAAAGAGCTTCCTGTAAAGAACTATTTCATCAAGCTAATGTAGAGCATCTGTGCTTTGTGATGATTTCAGTGAGCATATCAGTCCACCTTGGTTTAAAAATGTGGTGCCAGACTCACAAGTACTCATTTTTAAAGTTGGATTACATCCAGAAATTGGCTTATCCAGTGTTAGGTTAGAGATGGTATGTACTGTTGATGCTTGTGGTTGCTGGAGGAAGACACCCAGTTTCAGTTGTAGGTTAGATATCATGAAAATTGACATTTTTTGTTTGGTTTTTTTTTATTGGGGTGACATTGGTTAATAAAATTATATAAATTTCAGGCATACAGTTCTATTACCCATTATCTGTATTTATTGTATGTTCACCAAGTCAAGTCTCACTCTTTCAGCATTTAGACCCTCTTCACCCTCTTCTACCTCCCCTACCCCCTTTCCCTCTGGTAATCACAAAAAAAAAAAAATTAGCATTTTTCTATATCATCCCCCCCAAAAAGCTAGCCTCTAAATTGATGAAATCAATTATCCTTTTTTTAAATGCTCAATTATATGTTGGTCCAAAGGTTGTGGGTTATTGTTAAGCTGATTAAATGTTCCATTATAGTTGGAGAATTACGCAATTTACAGAAGATGTTATTATGGAAAAGTTTTTAAATGGCCTCCATAAGATTCAAATGCATTCAAACTATGTATAACTTTTGAAGGATGTGGTGTTGCAACAAACATATTTCCTATGATTGTGAAAAGCATTCTTTGTAAGAACATTAAAAGTGTTGGAAGTGAGTAGACATAGAAGGATTGGGGAAAACTATAGATATTACACCGTAAGATTGATAATATATTGATCTGTGTGGCATGTTGGATTTCACTAGGCATTTTCATGGATCATTTCTTTTTCTCAGGAGTGCTCTGTGGGCATTTTCCTCATTTCCTTTGTGCACATGAGAAAATGAGGCTTTAAGAGATTAGTGACTTTCCTTCCCTAGCCATCAAAATTGGCAGGACCAGGTTTGAAATCTAAATGATATTTTGGCTGTGCTCCATACTCTAAATGAGCAAGTTCTGAAATTGTTTTCTAGATTAGAAAAATTATACCTGAGGTTCAGAAGCACATTTTAAGACTATAGAAGGTAGTAGAAATTGGATGAAAAAAATTTAAAACACTTTTTTATAAATGCCATGAATATAGCATGCCTCGATGAATTAAATGTCTTTCCCATCCTTTTATAAAACAATATATTTTTACTTTAAGTTCTATTTTATATTATTTTAGCACATAGAAATAATTGTATTTTTCCATTATCATTGATTAATGGAAAGGAACATTATCATTTGATCATTTCTTTTCTTAAAATACTTGTCTTCTCAACTCCAAAAAGACACTGAAAATTTTTTATAATGTTCTTTTTCCCAGTAATTTTCTCCCTCTATTTGTGGTGTATTTGGGAATCCTGACGCTTTTCTATTCTAGGAGGGTGAAGTGTGATTTTGGCAGTTATATTTTCTTATGTACCTACAGAGACTCTTCAATCACAGCAAGTGGAGGGTTTTGCCGTGTTGGTACAAACAGACTAGAGAAAGCATGTCATTTTTAGTTATTTATAGCCTGCACAGCTATACTATCTCATTTACAGCAAAGCTGCACATTTGAATTGAAAAAGCCGCGGTCACCTGGAGGTCAAATGCAGGCAGCAGGCTGGTATTGGAGAAAATCAGCCAGAACTAGAGAGGGGAACAGGCCCCTTTGACTTGGCAACTTGGGCTTGAACTTGGCTCCTTCACCAGCCTAACTGGAGGGAATCACTTTCACAAAGGTGGTTGATTTTTATGGATTTCTCAGTCCAGAGTTGCTTCCAATCAGGCAGTGAATGTGAAATGAGATGGAAAACACTCTTCAGTTAAACTGATAGGACGTTCCACGTATTAGAGAAAATGTGTGATGGTCTGCATTGTAAATACAATAATTTCCCTGTCAAGGCTTATTATTATTGTTATTATCGTTAGATATTTCTAGATTTGTAAGTCTTTGTCATAAAAAAAGAAAACATTTTGAACACTGCAATTTTAAGGGACAACTAATTTGGCGGGTTGCTATCATAGGTAATAACTAAATTATTGATAGAAAGGCTAGAGATGTAATGCTTCGAGCTTTCATTTCACAAATAAACTTAAGGGTTTGAACCTTTTAAAAATCTCTTTCTGCTTGGGATAAGGAATCTTGTGAGACCCCGATTGTTTTCGGCACCACTTCTGTGTCTGCTCATTTGGGTTGGAAACAGTGCGAAAGTTCAACACCTGGTCTGCCCAGGTGAACAGCCACGTTACTACATACATATTTAATTGATTAGTTTGTTTCAAGTGAGAGTATGGTCTTTTTGTTGGTGGTGCTGTATTCTCCCTCTCATTGTGCATCTTGAAGAGCAAACAAACTGACTCTTTTATGACATTTAATCTCACAAAGAGCATCATGCCCATTTGCAGCCTGCTGACTGCACCAAAGAGAATGACAGATGCCCTGTTCTGCTCCTTTTCTTGCCGTGAGTTGTGGTATAAATAACACCTAAAAGCAAGGCCTCAGCTTCTACATTATTGACATTTTAGGTCCAATAATTCAGTGTTGTGGGTGCATGGAGGATGTGGAGCAGCATCCCTGGCCCACGGGGTGCCAGCAACACCACTCCAGCTGTGATGACTAAAAACATCTCTAGACTTTGCCAAATGCGCCCTTGTGAAGGGGGGAGGGGGACTAAATCACCCTCTTTTTAAGAGCCTCTGGTCACGACTCATGTGCTCACATCTGATTCAGAAATATCACTTGGCTGATGTAAACATGTACATTTTCCATACACTTGAAGGCATGTTGAAGTGTTAGAATCCCAGAAGCTTCCAATTCTCAACAGATGTTTATGAAATTGAATTTGTGAGGCCACTACCGTAACCCTCAATAATTGCAAGTTAAGGTAGAAGTTGCTGATCTGACAGCGGTATTTGTTGGAGGTCTCATCGTTTTCCTGCTCTAATATGAGCGCTGCTAGGGACGCAAAGAATAAACCAACCAACTCCTGGGCTGGAAGTACATGTTCACCCTACACCACCCTGTCCTGTTCTCTGTGCCGTCCTGGTTTCACAGATTCCCAGCCTATGCTAGAGAACAGCCATCTGTAGAGATTCCATGTAGCCTTGCTTATACAGGTTCCTTGGCACCTTTGATGTGTCTTGGAATCCTGTTTATGGCCATTGGGTGGGTCTCTGTAGAAGTGTAGATCTGGCCTCATGCAGCATCGGGGAAGCAAAAAAAAAAAGCCTACTCACATCCCAATGGCCTACATAGAAGACATTAGTCCCTTTCCAGAGAATATATAAAAGCAGGGCAAACCACCACCCCAGGTTTGAAGGTTGTGGTCTCAGAAGCACACACAATTTGCAAACTGCAGATAACTTATCATGTGGCCTTTGAATGGAATGTGCCATCCTAGCCCAGAATTGTCCTGTCCTGTCATAATGTCAAGGCCATTTAGTCTTTGACTGGACTTGAACTATTGTCTTTAATTACACTGTGCTTGTTTTTCTGATTGTGAAATAGCAACTCTTAATTTCTGTTAACCACCTTCTCTAATTGTGATAGGACTTCGATATTTTTATAAAACTGCCAGGCATGATTTAAAACAATTAAAAGACGTGGTAGTGCAGTAAATGATAGGTCACATCGGTGCCAATAAAATCTATTAGGTTATCAGGTGTGAGACGCTACATCTTTGGTATCCAGACGTGACCAGTATAAAAAGACCTGAGCTGTCATGGTGAGAAACCCTAACATTGCAAAGTACTTATTTGCTCAGCAAACCAGCATTTAAAAAGAAAGAAAAAAGCTTATTTACTCGGAAAAGTAAAACAAAACAAAAAAACATTCATTATAGATGTGCTCTATTTAGCTATTTCTAAAGAAGAGTAAGCAGTTTAAGAAAGGGTCAGCAAAAGTTTTCTCTACAAGGCCAGATAATATTTTAGGGTTTTGTAGACCAGATGGTCTTATTTACAAGTACTTAACTCATTAGTTGTATCATAATAGTAGCCACGGTCAACTAATAAGTGAATAGACATGGCTATGTCCAATAAAACAATATTTATAAAAACAGAGCAGCAGGCCAACCTCTGGTTTCACAGAGCTCTTACATTTGAGCCCAGGATGTGCTGGGGATGAGCTGGGTATTTTACCCCCAGCAGCTGGAGTAAATCAAATACCCTGCTTTCGGTAACATGACAGTTTGGTTGATGGGGGGAGACCCAAGGATGGGATGGAATTAAATAACAACATAAAGCAAAACATACAAGTGTAGGGAAAGCTTGCTGTGGAAGGCTGGCATAAAATGAAATCGATTTTATCCTTAAGACCTCCGTAGAGGTTAACTGCTACGAAAGAGGACAATATTAAAGATTTTGACTTTTTGAACTCCTCTGTTGAGTGTTGAGCAACTGTGACAGGTCATCACTTTATGATCCACCATTAATGAAGTTTAAAATTGCTTCCAACATATTGACCAATAAATAAAATAAAATAACCAAAGATTCAGAAAGTCTAGATGCCACAATTATCGCTATTACCACACACACACATACACACACACACACATTTTGGATTCAGACTTGAGGATGCATTTCAAAATGTTGATGTGTTGTGCTAAGGAGGATGTAAATATTAATAAAAGTAATACCAGCATTCATTCTTTCATGCTCATTTCACATATTGGACAAAATTCCCATGTCAGTGCATGTCCATAAGACATAAAAATGAAATGTAGGTTGACTAGAGTAAACACAGTATAGATGACATTTTTATTACCTATGTCCACATGATGCATTGGCCTGCCAACCATGATCATACTGACTATAAAATAATGATACAAGGACATGTTGGGGAAAGTGCCTTTGTTGTATTTTTTTTTAGAGATTGTATAACCACATTTAAGGATCACAAACTATTTTCACATTATAAATGGTTCCTCTAACTCGGATTTGGTGGCGGTGATAGATCTTTGAGTTTCATACGCGTTAGGGATTTTAGCTGTTTTGGAATTAGAGGAATGGAGCCCTTTTTTTTAAAAAAAAAAAAAAGTTGAGAGGGCAGTCTGCAAAGCTCTGCCATGTTCTGAGATTAAATTTTCACATAAAATTGTTCTTTATAGGTTTACATTTCACCTATATATAAATTATCCCATGGCCACCTCTCATATAAATCACAGCCGTTTCAGGTGACAGTATTGCTAGCTCTGTATAAAACAGCATTTTCCGTGATAAGGCAATGACTTACCTAGGTCTTAATTTACTTTCATTTTCTATTGTCATTGCTATAGAGGTAATGCATTGCCTCTCTGCCGGCAAAAGGAGACTAATCAAATTTTCTCGTTAGAATCTAATGTTAGGATATTGACTATCTGCCATTTATGGGCTTCTGTTAAGGGAAACATTTGCCTTGTGGCCTGCTGTAGGTGGTCGCATTTGTTACTGTTCAAAGGTGGGATTATTCCTCTTCCTCTTTTTGCCTCCTGATCCCATTATGACTATAAATTTGTGTGTCCCCCTGGAAATTGAGGAAACCAACCAATATCGAAGTAACTGGGGCCATTTTTCATGATGCTGGTTTTGGACTTTACATTCTTGCTGCCTTTAGTGAGACTGCGAGATGGAATCCAGTGCAGTGATTATAAAATCAGAACTGAGGTGGATATTTGGTGCGTGGACGCTCAGATTGGATGTTCTTTCTGACACAGGGGCCCTGCAAACAGGCAGGACGGTAACTGCTGTTGCATTCTGCAGATCATTTCATTTTTCCCTTGTTTTGAAATAACCTCCCTTATCATTATGAAGTTTTCTCAGGGGAAACACAGGAAAGGAAGTGTTTTTGCTGGCATCGAGTCCCCAAACAATGGCCGTGGATTTTGTGACAGGATAAACTGAAAGCAAGTCTGCTCCTCCTCTCCACCCCCATCTCACCCCCCCACCCCCAAACTCAGCTGTGGCAGGTGCTAAGAGGAAATGACAATGTGAAGTGGATGTGTTGTGACAACCCCCTGTGCATCATTTCTGAAACAAATGAACCCTCACACATGGGAAGAGTTATCTCCCTTCGTATTTAATTACCTGTGGTTCAGGTAACAGCATGTAGTGGTAAGAGGACTGAATCTGATCCTTCTCATCTGTGTGTGGCTAGGGGGGTGGGGAGGGGGCAGGCAGGAGAGCACCTGACCACCTACTTCCCTGCTGCTTTTCCAACCCACCCTCCCCTTTGTGTTTTACTGCTGAAAGATTGCCCTCTGACTGCTTTGTCCTTCAGCAGAGGGGCCATTTAAGTCACATTAGTTCCCTCCTCCAAACTGCCCTGCCTCTCTCACTACTGTCCCCTTGCCTCTTCAGCTCAGGCCACCTCAACCTTGGCTCCTCCTGGAATTTTCCAGGCATACTCTTCTCTTAGGGACTTTGTGTGTGGGAGTTTCTTCATTTGCCTGCCATATTCTTGCAGCAGCATGTACCTGGACCGTGAGACTTTCCTGTAAACGTTACCTCCTCCATGAGACCCAGACTGGCTAGTTCCTCACTGCTGCAGCCTCTCCTCCACCTCCCAACCCACAGCACGCCTGGTTCTTCTCAACTCTGTTCTATTTTTCCTTTTCTCTGTAATACACATCGCATTTCAACTGTGTGAATTATTTTTTTGAGCTGGTTGTTTCTTTCACTAGAAAATAATTCCACAAGGACAGGGTCTTTGTTTGCTCCTTGGGTTCTCACCCCTGCCTCATATAAGATAGAAGCTATCATTTTACTTGGAGGGATAAAGAAATGACAAGGCAGCCTGGTCTACCTCTGGGCTACTGCCTCAGCGTCCCAGCTACCTCTGACCTCCCAGGACTGAAAAAAGAAAGAGGGATGAGGCTTATATCCAAAGCATTTCTCATCTAGAATTGTTCCGAGCTTTTGGTAGTAGAATGTTCATCTTGAGGCAGTAATGTGCTGGGAGCTGGAACTGGTTTTCTGTTGTTTTGTTGTTGTTTTCTGTTGGTATTCAGGGTAGACACCCATGCTCAATATAAAAAGGTATACACATCCTACCGTATTTCTACAAGGCTATTACAAGACTAAGAAAATTGATGTGAAGGTCATCTGAGAGTTAAAGGCACATGTAGAGGGTGGTGGGCATGCTGCTTACAATTTTGCAGCTAGAGGTCAAAATCCAGAGCTAAAAATGCCTAACCCTGAGTTTTTAAGTCTAGTTTTCTTTGGAAAGGCGACATACCCAGCAAGCTTGCTTGCAGATGTGTCTAAGCCAGGGCTGAGGGCTGAAAGATTATTCAAATTCAAGGTCTATGGGATCTTTTCCTTTGACTCTGGTTTCAGAATCCTTCTTCTGGTGAACATTGGCTGGAAGTCATTTACCAGAAAGCATTCAAGGCAGGAATGCTTAGAAAAGAGGCCAACAAATACCATAACAAAGCATATTTTTTACCTATGCATGTTGTTCGTTAACTAAAACAAATCTTCTCCAGTGTCCTAGACATTTACAGCTGTAAATACTAAACTTTATATCCTTTTCATGGTTTTCCAAATCCTAAATTCAGATTTATTTGTGTATGTCTGAGGATGGGAGTGAGTGTGTTAAATGATAGTATTTCCCCTGTATGCCATATGTGTAAGAAGGTCATTTTCTCCTTTCTACATGTTAAATCAGATCATGTGTCAAGTGACTAGCCCAGTAGACACTCATCATTGGAGGCTTTATGATTTGGCCAACTTGGGATTCTGGACCCATATCACAGTATCCAGGGTACTTCAGAGATATCTGAACAGTATGAACTGCTTTGTGAAAGTTTAACAAAACAAAACAAAAATGAACCCTCCTAAGTCCTGGCTGGTGTGGCTCAGTGGATTGAGCGCCAGCCTGCAAACCAAAGGGTCACTGATTGGATTCCCAGTCAGGACACATGCCTGGGTTGCAGGCCAGTCCCTGGTTGGGGGCACGCGAGAGACAGCCACATAATCGTGTTTTCTCTCCCTCTCTTTCTCCCTCCCCCCTCTCAAGAAATAAAATGAACCCTCCTAAAGCCAATTTGTTTTTCATTCTAAGAGGTTCAAGTGTCCCAAGTGACTGTGATGCACAGTTCCCTGTTCTTTTATGCCCTGGAGCATGCCCCAATGTTCCCTGAGTCTTTCCTTTCCTGAAGGAGGCACCTTGAAAGGGCTGGAACATGGAGCACACTTTTCCTGCCCTGCCACCATCCTTCTTACGATGTCTGTGACCTACCACAGACTTCATTACACAGTGGCAGCCAGTCCTGGTATGACAGTGACTTCAGGGTGTAGGAGTATTAGAGAAACAGAAGATGGATTTCTCTGTACAAACTCCTCCTTCAACTGTTCTCCCCGTCCTCCTCACCAGCTGCAGGGTGGTGATAATGAGAGACTAAATTTCATTTGAAAAGATCAAGATGTGTCATCCTTCTTCGCTGCTTGACTGGATAGGGATCTAGTTTGCTGGTTGGTAGGAATACAGGAAAACTTCACTCACGCTAATTGAGATGCGTTGTTAGGATGATTGGCTAAAATGTTTGAATCAAGGATTGGAAGAGAGACAGCTTCCCTTAAGGCTCTCCACTGGGGGAACAGAGGTCACTCACAAGAATTACTCTAAAAGAAAAATAGCTTGACTGAGTGGAATAAATATGTAATGCAGTCTTTGCATTTAGTTCCATGTACTTAAAAAAGGTATGATATTTGAAATAGTCTCAATCCTGTTAAATGTACTTCACACGCTCATGTCTTTATTCTTTTTTTAATTCTTAATATTGTAAAACTGTATTTCCATTTAGGCTAAAGCGACTCATGTTTTATTGTTTTCCTCTTTCCATAACAAGAGACAATATTTGCAAATCATAAGAGTTGGAGAACTTTCTGTTTATATATATAGTAACTCTGCCAAAGAAGGTGCCATGGTATGATTAACAAACACACTTACAGCCCCTGGCCATCCTCATCAGAGAATATAGCCCCAAACATTTTTATTTATTCAAAATGTAAAATATGATTTGCCTAATTTTGTCGTTCTGCCAGATTGTACAATGCCAAAAGAATTTTAACTTGTTCTCATTTGAACTGTGCCAGTAATGATGGTTAAAACCATGGGAAACAAATTTAAAATGCTAAACTATTTCACACAACATTTCAAGTTGGGAAATGATGACGTTAAAAATATTTGCATAGTGATTTGCTTGAGTTTCAGGAAAACATTTACCTTTGTTTTCTTTTTTGTTCATTTTATATTTTTAAAGGATTGAAAATTGAAAATTAATTCATTACTCTTAAAATTAAGAACTCGTTTCTTTTAATCATTTCAGCCTTTTGCGTGGGTTGTACAGAAAATTTGTTAGAAAAAAAATTGTATTTTTTCCTGCAGTTGGTGCTTCATGATCCTTTGTCATTTACTTTCAGTGGATTTGAAATAGACGTAGCTCATTTTTCTATGGTGGTGTTTAAATTTTGAATTAGGATATAATAAACAAAGGGGAAGGAAGTATGCTAACAGGAAGTTATCTTTCTGCGGGTGACTAATGCATGGGGTGGATCTAATTCTCCCAACACTCCTAGCCCATTAGTGTGATTGGTGAAGGAACTGGGACACAGAATACTTATGTTATAGCCCTGGGTCGCAGCTTGGCTAAGACTGAAATTAAGATGTGCCTAATTGCAAAGTTCATGCTCTTTCTTTTCTTCTTCCTTTTGCTATTGAAATATCCTCTCCCTTGTCTACTGAACAGAGCTGGGGACACATGTTTCTCAATATGCATCCCTGGTAGGGGTGTAGGGGGTGAACACACAAGTATTGAAAAAAAATTTCAGGAATATGTCCTACATCCTTCAACTTGAAAACCTGAATAAATACTTAAACTCCTTTTTAAAAAATAAAATAAAATTATTAAACAGTGACTGGAATAAAAGGAAAGAAATCAGAATGACTGTTTTTCTTTCAAATTAAAGATGATGTTTAACTGTGTAACCAAAAAAAGCCGCTGGTTTTGGTACAAATCTTGGGGTCATTGGATTGTTAACGTTCACCTGTTTTTTGAAGTATGTATAAAAGACATTTATCTTAGAGTTTAGTTTCAAAATCATATAATCATAAATTCTCATTCAAGTCCTCTTTGGGACTTTATAGCTCAAATATAATAATCCAGTAATTAGGGAAAATTAGTGAAGACATTGGTGATATTTGAATTGTCTTTTGAATTTAAAAAATTGATTTGACCTGAGAATATAGTGCAAACACCTAATTTTATTTTTATTTTTGTTGACATAGTTTATTCTTTATATGAAGTCTTCTTTAACTTTTAAAAAATAAGCTCATAAATGCTCTGAATTCTTATTAGTCATTACTGATCGTTTGGAAAACTGCTCATATGGGCATTATAATTCACTCAGCATGTGAATTAAGACATTTTTGCTTTATGATCCACACTTCAATTTTATGGGTATTTATGTTTCCACATAATATAGCAGTATATATTTGCAATTCAATAATATTACTCAGAAGTATTAGTGCAATTCAGAATAGAAATCACTTTCTTTTGACAACTAGTGAAATGAATCAGTTGACTGTGGCTAAATGTACGAAAGTAGCAAGTTTCTTTTGTGAATTCAAAAATTTATTTATTTAATTTTTTAGTCTTCTTGGTAGTATTTAAAATATTTTCTCACAAAAGATCGCCTGTAATCAAGCTATCTAAAATAGATAGTATAGGATTTACCTCTACTCTGGTGCAATTATTCTGTAGTAGGCTAATTTTGAAATTTCCTTGGTTTTTGTAGAAATCTTAAGGTGTGGCATTGATGATACATCATTTACTTTCAAGATTACAAAAAAACAATTTAGCAAAGCATAGGAATTCAGGACAATTTGTTTATATTAAACACCAACTGTTCTTGCTCTACGCCTGCTTGTTTTGCAAAGAACTTGAAATATAATAGTATAATCACTAAATGAGCTATTTTTAAGATTTTCCTTCACTGGATTCTTGAAAGGGGTGACATGCCTTTACTGTGCGGGTAAATGTCTCTTAAATGGCATTAACATCTTGTGTGTGCTTCCGTACTAAACTCTTTGTTCTGGAATAAACAAAAAATACGGCTTTCTGTAGAATAGTTGGATAGTCTGTTTCCCTTCTCAAACCTCCTTTCCTTCTACTTTATAGTTCCCACAACTGCAGCCAGCACCCCTGACGCTGTCGACAAGTATCTTGAGACACCTGGAGATGAGAATGAACATGCCCATTTCCAAAAAGCCAAAGAGAGGCTGGAGGCCAAGCACCGAGAGAGAATGTCCCAGGTAATGTGGCTGGTTGATGCTTCAGCCCTACAGTAAAGGGGAGAGCTGTTCCTGTCTCAAAATCTCCATGGGGGACTGATGGCAGATGTATTTAGGGGTGAGGAGGGTCTTTAATTTTATCCAGATCCTTAAAGACATAATCTTTATTTTATTTTTAAAGATTTTATCCATTATGTTCAGAGAGGAGGGCAGGGAGGAAGGAAGAAAGGGAGAGAAGATCAATGTATGGTTGCCTTTCACCTGCCTCCAGCTGGGGACCTGGCTGGAGACAGGGTTTGCAACCTGGTTATGTGCCCTGGCTGGGAATTGAACCAGTGACCTTCAGGTTTGCTGGCTGGTGCCAATCCACTGAGCCACTTCAGCCAGGGCCTTAATTTTAAATGTTTGCTATAGGATATTGATTTGGGGGAGTTTTGTATCCATCTGAGCACATCCCAGCTAGGAAAGATTCAAGTACAATAAGTATAATAAGATTTTGTAAGCAGAAATTCAATGTTTACAACATTCTCAATGCTTTTATTGCTCTGTGTATGTATATGTAAAGACCCTGTAACTATCATGTTGTAAATTAAGTCATTAGGACATTCTTTAGTTACTGTTAAAGAAATTATTTTGCATTGAACACCTGATTATTATATCTCTGAACCAATCATTTCTTAAAATGGTCATTCATGGGACTATAGAAGCTTAAAACTAAAGTGGAACATAGTAATAATTTCATCTAGTTTCATGGGGTTTTTTTTTGTTTTTTTTTTTTAAGATTTTATTTCATTATTTTCAGAAAGAGGGGAAGGGAGAGAGGTAGAGAGGGAGGGAGACATCAATGTATGGTTGCTTTTCACCTGCCTCCAGCCACAGACCTGACTGGAGACCTGGTTTGCAACCTTGTTATGTGCCCTGGCTGGGGAATCGACCCTGCGACCTTTGGGTTCACAGGCCGGCGCCTTATTCACTGTGCTACCAGCCAGGGCTAGTTTCATGTATTTTTTAAGATCAAGACATAGGTCATTAGTAGACTATGGTAATCATGCCTTTTTATTTTCTGTCTTTTCTGATGATTGGGCATCTGAGACCTTCCTAACCCTAGGGAAACCACCCCTCCAGGGGCGAGTAAATTCTTACAGGTCGCAAATGACTGGCCTGTAAACACATCTTTCCAGTACAAACCAACCACTCAAAGTTCATACCCCCAACTACCTTTTCTCTTTGGGTTCTTACACTCTAGGCCACTGTCAACCTGCCCACTTGCCTCAAGACTGGGCACCAGACACCCAAGGACAGACCACCCCTCTACCCCAGAGCCCACCTAGGTTATCCACATCAGTCAATCCAAAACTTACCTAGCCACATTAGCCTGCCTTGCTCATTCCTTGCCTCACAAACCACAATAAAGGATAAAGAATTTTATTCGTGTTTTTTTCTCACTTTCTCTGCCTCCCCACCAACCCTTGTGCTTCCCCATGTGGCCTGTTGGAAACGAAGCAAGAGACTGTCTTTTCGATGACAGTGGTCTCCTGGTGTGTTGGCCTCACCATACCTGAATAACAATAGAACCTATTGAAAAGCTCAAACTAGTAAGGCAGGGGTGGCAAACACAAGGCCCCCAAGCCAGAGCAGCCCCCCACCTTGTTTTATCTGGACCTGCACCTTGTTTCCATCCAGCTCGCTTAACTGTTAAGTAGTTAACATGCCCTAAAATTATATTCGGCCCTTTGAAGGCAGCCATGAGGCTGATGTGTCCCCAGGTGAAAATTTGACACCCCTGTTAAGGTATCTAAAGGCACAATGCAACAAAATCCACTACCACCCTTTTTTTTAAAATAGGAGAGTGATCACAATGCTTGGGACTACTTAGGAATAAACATTATGGGAGGAAAAACATAACCACAATACTTGGGCTGTGGAATGCAATGTGTTGCCCTTCATGGAAACTCAGATGAGAGCTGAATGAGAAAGCTAGCTATCATGAGACAGTGAGGTTTCACCTGAAGCTGAGTTGTACTCACTACTGCTGAGCTGGTACCATCTCTCTTCTCATTTATGAAGCTTTCAGGGGCTTCTCACTGCCCTCAAAAATCCCTATCTAGGATAGAAAAAGAAAAATAACAAGAATAATTACTAAACGCTCAACTAGGCATTCCGAGTGTCTTCCCTCACCGCCCAACCCCCTGTACCCCAACTTCAGACTTCCTACTTTTTCTTCCATCCCCAACAGCTACCATCCTATTGGCAACATTAAACAGCCTTGGCCTCTGCTCTAGACATGCTCAGTTCATCTGGGGCTTCCTGTCACTGTCAGCACTAACTTCCCATGGAAATGCCCTTCTGCTCTCCCTCACACTGGCAGGCAGGTCTCACTCGTTGTTTATACCCCATGTAGTCCTTGGAAAGGGATAAGCATTCATTGCTCTTGCCTTTCATTCAGCTCTACATATTTGATTCTCAATTTTATCAGTGATTGTGATAGATAGATAGATGATAGATAGATAGATAAAAGATAATCAGTTAGTCCAGAAAGTATCCAGCATATAATATGAAAAATAAGAGACATTTATTGAAGAAGATACAAGAAACATTGTACGTAAGACAATGACACCTTAGTCCCCTTCCAACTAGGCACCTTGGGACCTCACACAGTTCTACTCTTTATCAGCTGCCCCACTGTATTTTCCTGAATCTCTTTGTCTGAAATCTCTTTCATTTCAAAAGTGATTTTTATTTTTAGTTTTGGGAAAAGCCAGAAGTCACAGGGCATCAAATCTGGACTGTAGGGCAGCCAAATCACCTGGGTGATTTGATGTTTAGCCAAAAAATTCTGCACAAGATATGATACATGAGTGGACATTGTTCTTGTAATGAAGCTGCCAATCACCAGTTGCCCATAGCTGCAGTGTTCTGAATCTGCAGTCTTCTGAATCATCTGAATAGTTTTCACAGAGGAATGTTCAAACTTCACACAAAATTTGATGCAGATTCATTGCTCTACTCGCTCAATCATTTTGAATTTAGTGGCCACACACTACACATGCTCACCCAAGGGCATCCACCCCGCTGCCCCCACCTGCCCCCGCCACTAGTACAGTGAAGTCACCATTGTTCACACCTGTGAATTCCAGTCCACGATCCTTGGCTGCTGGGCTACATCAATGGTGTGCAAACCGTTCTGATGATATTAACAATGGCTGGACTTTTTCTGGACAGACCTCATATATAGTTATAATGTCTTACCTTTCCAGCTGAATTGTAAACTTTAATCCCTGTGGGTTTATATAAGTCACTTTCCTAATCGTGCATTTCTTTCTTGAACTTTGAATTTTTAAAAAGATAAATCCTAAATTGTTTTTTCCAGTGTCTTGGTCATTTTAATCCTATTAAGATAAGTGATTTCAAATACTTTACTAGTTTTAGACACTATTAATTTCTCCTAGAATAGTAACTTAATTTTACTTTAGCACATCTACTTAACCCATGACTTAGTTCATCTACATTTTAATAGATTTTCTTCATCTTTCAGTCATTGGCTATATCTGAGATAACAGAAGGGATGTTATCCTGGAACAGCAAATACAGTCTGCTAGATTCCAGTGGTCATAGGAAAGTGAGATTGTCTTCATAATCTATGGTACTGAATTCTGGGGACTGTTTATTTGTTGTTGTTGTTGATGTTGTTTTATTATTGTTGTATTACATCCATCCCCTTTTTACTCCCATTTGTCCCCTTCCCCACCCACCCACTCCCCCACAAAGTCAATCCCACTTGTTGTCCATGTCCATGGTTCTTCCATACTAGTTCCTTGTGGCGACTATTTGACTTTCAATTGGCCTGCCTCTTAACTCTCTCTGTGTTAGTTGTTCATTTTTTCTGCGTGAAACTACCAAGCCTTTGAAGATCCACAAATCCAGAAGATGCTGGTACTTTTGTGCAGGCAGTGGAAATTTTCTTTATAAGAATATAGGTAGCAGCCCTGGCTGGTAGCACAGTGGATAAGGCGCAGGCCTGTGAACCCAAAGGTTGCAGGTTCAATTCCCCAGCCAGGGCACATAACCAGGTTGCAAACCAGGTCTCCAGTCAGGTCTGTGGCTGGAGGCAGGTGAAACACAACCATACATTGAAAAAAATAAAGTAAAGCATCAATAAAATTATATTAAAAAAAAAAAAAAAAAAAAAGAATATAGGTAGCAACCACCAAGCATGAATCCTGAGAATTTTCAATTTAAAAGTGTAGTCTTTTAATTATGTTTTTTATTGTCTTTGTTGTTTTCTTATAAATAGAGAGGACTTTGTTTATTTGTAGTTTTTTGTTATTGTGGCTTATGGTAATGCTAAACTTGTAGATTTCTGTTGCTATATGTTATGAATAGTATCTAGCAAATGAAAGATGCCGAACAGTTTAGGAGCACTTGTATTAGTCATGAATGTACCAGTTTTATTGCACCCTTAAGAAATTTTTTAAAGTGAAAGTTGACTTTTTTTTAAATGTATTTTTAAGATAAGCCATCAACATGTCAGAATGGCCCTTCTTCCTCTGGTCACCAAATATCCATAACATTAGTTCACCTGCTAGATCTTCCACTTTGTAATGGCCAGTTGGGCCACAGGGGACAAAAGGGTGGTCATTAGAGCCAGAAAGATCTTACTTTATATCTTTCCTTTTTCATCTTTTTCCTGCATGACCTTGAGCAAGTATTTAACCATGGTTCAAAAATAGGGGTGACCATGCCTAATCTTATAAGCTGTTGTGAGGAATCAAATAAATGAGATACCTTTTGTAAAGCACTTAACACTGGATATGGTGTTTATCAGGTTAGCAATAATGTTACCTTTTATCAATTACCTCAGTGGAAGACATTGTTCAGAGGAAGGTGTGTTTATCTTTCAGGAGTAGACCTAGTGTGATGTTTTAAGTGAATTGTTTTATTTGTATGGGTGTGGGATATTATTAAATCTCCCTGAAAATCAAAATTTTATTTAATTTCTCTAAAAATGTTTATTTTCAATTTATTGGCTAAATGAGTCTTCTTAATTATGCCATTATTTCTCTGCTCAAAGCTGTATGTTCTGAATATACATAGTGAGATTATAAAAATTGAAATATAATATTGGAAATCCATTTTTTTACATTCTAGTAAAACATTTGACCTCTGTTGTAAATTAATTTTGACACCCCTGACTAAAGAGCACATGGTATGGTACTGCCATTGTGAACATTGCTGAAGCAAGAAATTGGAATATTTTTAATGCAAGACTTATCTCTAATCCATGAAAGCAAAAGTAGCCTTCAGTAGCCCCCTCCACAAGAGTATCCATCATTAACTCTTCGAGGCACCAAAATATCTAGGACAATATGTGTTTTTTTTTCTTTTGAGTTTTGTTCTTTTCATAGCAATGGAGCATTTTCCCCAATTTGGCTGGGAACTTTAAGGTTATTTTTTAGATGCTTGTCAAGTATAGTTGAGAATACATTCCATTGTATTTTGTCCATAATTTCATGTGCTTGTTCTGTATCTTCTGCAACCAATTAATGCTAATATACAATAATGTGTCTCATTAAAAACCCACATGTGATTTGGTGTGACGATATCTCATTGAACTCCCTGTCAATAGTTATTCATTCCAAGCCTCCCTTTTTTTGTGATCGTGAAGGACATCAGAAAAAACCCACTCCTTAGGGATAAATACTTGGGAAAACAAGCTCTTACAATATGGAAATCAAGTTTTCTCATGGTTTGGAAGTCCACAAAGTATGCAAGTAAACATCTGTCAACAGATGGGAATTTTACCTACTTAATCTTTCTGATCTTCATTTTACCTAGCTCAGGTAGGAGTTGCACTATAAAACAATCACCACCACAAAACAAGCCGATATTAACCTTGAAAAAGAAAAGGCAGCTATTGGTTAGCAAGAATCTCAAGCCAGTTTCTTTTAGCAGTATGCACAGCCGCAGATTTTCCTCTACATTCAGATCAGTGAGTAAACTTGTCTCAGAGAAATCCAAGATGAACATCAAGGATAAGAGGAAACTTTATTTTTCTACAAAACCCAGAAGCCAGATCATTAAATTAGTGTTACTTGCCAAGAATATCTTTTGCTGCATTCAGACCATTTTATGTACTCTCTGGGAATTTCCAAGGTATTTAGGGCATTTCTGCTATTTATGGTGTGGGTTGGTAAGCAAAGGGTTCTGTTTACCCATCACTTCATCAGTGGGATGGGTCTCAGGTTTCTGACAACAGAAGTCTTATTTTCTTTCCCCCTGTCTGCACTGCTTTGTGACACTGTTCATGGCATGTCCACACATGCATAAAATGTAGATGACCCCTCCACCCCCATACTGTTTGAAATTTTATAACTTGCATTCCTAAAAGACTGAAACCACTGTGTTCGATTTAATGTTGGAAAACCTTGTTCAGTAAATAAATGTCTTATGTGAATCATTAACATTTGTGCACATCAAGTAAATGACTTTCAGCCATTCCTCAGGAAAAGAAAAGGACTGCTTTTGTTTCAAAGGGTCGTATTGCTGAAGTCAATTGAAATATTTATGTTCAATATACTACCAGGATAGACTTACATCTTAGTGGGTGGTCAAACATTGTTGAAAACAAGACTGGAACATAATGATTGTTTTAAATATCAGGTATAGAAGAAAAACAATCTATCTCATTAAATCCCTATTTGAAAAAAACTATGATTTGCAATTCAAATATTTTCTTACTTTATAGGTCATGAGAGAATGGGAAGAGGCCGAACGTCAAGCAAAGAACTTGCCCAAGGCTGATAAGAAAGCGGTTATCCAGGTAAAACCTGAGCCCGTTCTCACCAACAGGTACCTCCAACACTCATGCTCTGTTCATGAAGTGCCCACATACTCATGTGGCATTGTTAATATTTTCATCAACTTAGATTACTGCTCATCATTGTCTAGTAATTGAGTTCCTTAAACCCTGCCTTATATATGCTCCCAAATTAGTTCAGGTTATCATTCTTTTCCATAGAGCTCACTTGCAGTCTGCTTTTTAAATCAATAATATATCTTTTTGGTTGCCATAATCTGCTGCTGCTTCTTCGCCCGGTAAAAATTATGTAATAATTAGAATTAGTAACTGCAGGCCCCATCAAAATTACCTTAAGTAAATATGACGTTATCAAGATCATTTGCTGAAATTAAAATCCTTTGAATAAGAGAGGAGTATTTTTTTAATAGGCAATGTCATTTCGAGTTTCAAGAATACATAAATTTATACTACATTATGGTTAGTCAAACCAGCCTTCGGGGGCCATATAAAATAATGCTTTACAACGAGACATTAAGTTTGGAGCTCAAGCTCAAGAAAGGGAGGTAACCCATAAAACATGCTGAATTAGTCAGAATGTTGGAATGACGATGAAATCTTTGAATTAAGTGAAATTGAATATCCCTTTCAAACAACTGGAGCACGCTGCCCCGTCCAGCGTGATCAGTTCCCAACTGACCTGTGTGTGTGTTTGCAATGGCAGCATTTCCAGGAGAAGGTGGAGTCTCTGGAGCAGGAAGCAGCCAACGAGAGGCAGCAGCTGGTGGAGACTCACATGGCCCGGGTGGAGGCCATGCTCAATGACCGCCGCCGCCTGGCCCTGGAGAACTACATCACCGCTCTGCAGGCCGTTCCCCCGCGGGTAGGTGTGGCTTCAGGGCTTGATGCCCGGCATTGCCTGCGGGTCCTGGGCACAGGAGGCCCTAAGGAAGAAATCCAGAGAAATGCCATGAGCACCATTGTTTAGAGCTTTCACCTGAGGCCATTCATTCCATCTTGAAGGCTAAAGGGTCACAGGACAGCAGCCTCCATAGGGCTGTCTTAGGACAGCAGACACATTTTTCTACAGAGGAATTGGGCAGGCTTCCTGAGGATGTAGAGTGCACCTGATGTGAGGTGGCTTACCGGGGATGGTGGCCTCTCTTGGTAGAGTTGAAATAAGGGGATCGCTTTGGATGGCTCCAACCCCAGCTCCTTCATCATATATGATTCAGGCATAAATGTACATATAACTTCATTACTTCTCAATGAAAAGGCAAGGCCAAATTATATGCAGCCTCTAAGAAATACACTTCAAATATAAAGACAAATAGGTAAAACAAAATGACAAAGATGGAAAAGAGCATACACTAAAACATTAATCAAAACCAAGCTGGGACAATGCTATCAATTATCAGACAGTAAATCTCAACTTTTCTTGACCTCAGTAAATCTCAACTATTCTTGATTGTATGCGAGGTCATGAAAAGTTGAGGTTTGGCCAAGGTATAAGAACTTTTAGTGGAATAAGAGAGACTAGAACTAGAATCTCCTGCTCCGAGCAGTGGTCAGAGTCTCTGCAGACAGTCCTAGTTTGTCATGACACCCACAGCAAGGAGCCCTGTTTGTGACAAATGCCCAGTGCAAGCACCGATTTCCTCAATGAGGCTTTGTGGGAGAAGTTCATTTGTGTGGTGGAATATTCTGAAGATGAGTGTGTGTGCTCTCTGCCTACTTATACCATCCTTGATGAAGCGAAGGCTGCTGAAATTTCCAGCTGAAGTTGCAGGTTGGTCTGTTTCTCGTGCGATGCTGTCAGGTTTTGCTTTGTGTATTTTGAGGCTCTGTTTTTAGGTATGTAAATATCCAGAGTTGTTCTGTGCTCCTTCACGGCCCCTTAATCATCATCAAACACCCTTTATCCCTCATTATTTTCATCATTTTGGTGTTTCTTTCTATAGTAAAATTATAGTATAGAAAGCTCTAGGGAGCCATAAGAGAGCTTCTGGTACTTTTCCAGCTAGTAAGATAGTCTTGACCCTGTTCTGCAGATGACGTCACTGAGATGGAGTGGTTGGTCCAGGGTGACACCGCCAGCGGTGGACAGGGCAGGGCTGTAAGTCACAATTGACCACTGTCGTACTTTCTTACTAGACCATGCTTCCTCTCTGAACAAAAAGCTTTTGAAAAAGAATACTCACATTAGCATTTTTATTTTCTATTCAGAAATAAAATATCAGTTCCAACACTGCTCAGTAAAATTCCATTTCCCTCTTTGGATAAGAAGTCCTGTGGTTACTTTTTCCAGGGTAGTGGGTGTTGACACTAGGATCTTAATAGCTGACATTTAGTAAAACGTTTCAGCGCAAGTCCGATCTCTGAAGAAAGATCATTGCTCAGTGGTCATTGATAGAGCTAATAAAATGAGGACTGAATGGAGTCTTTCACAAATGCACACTTCAGATCTTTCAGATCAGCCCATCAGCCATCACTGGAAAGACAGTAACGAGAAGAACATAGGCCAAAGCTTCAGTGCTACCAAAGGGATGTTTATTGATTGGTCATAATCATGCTTATCCTGGCCCTGGTGGTCACTTCATGTAGAATTAGATAACATGTTTATTTGAAATCAAAAAAGTAGTTAGGAAGAACTACTCTATTGTGAAAAAAATCAAATTATTGTTGATTGACCCGAGGATTTCTGTTGAATTTTCACCTAAACATACATAAAACTCTCCCATATTCTGAAAACTGGAGCTGGCTAGTCACAGGCTTATAGACGTGACGTTACATGTCATTTTTGTTAAGTTACATCTTTGAATGTTTTACTTAAATTTTAACATACAGCTAGGTAAGGCACTTAACTCTATACTTTGCAAAATGCAAGAAAATTCTAAATCCCTCCTTGAAGACTTATATATTGTTGTTCAAAGATATAAGTCAAAAGCTCACCAGTTATTGTCCATGGAAGGTCACATCTTGTGTTGGAGCCATAAATAGATATTTCTGAGATCTCTCTCATATTTAAAAGTGTCTGGAAAAATATGAAATAGTAAATGTTGAATATAAAGAAGTGAACCAATCTTTTTAATAGATTCTATAGCTGAAATGACCTTCAGAATAATTATCCCTCTAACCCTGGCCACATTCTACTATATAGTCCCAAACTTTGTGAACATGGGAATCTGAAACAACATGGATTTGTTTTTCACAGTGTGTTTAAAGCTCAGGTTTAATCCTTGCTTTCAGCTACTTTTAACCCAAGTTTGGAAGTATTACATCATGATGTTTTCTTCAGGTAAAGTTCCTTGTTCTACTGTGAATTTCAGGTATGAGTCCCCATGTCTGTGTATGCTTTATGTCCCATAGTTCTTCTTTGATTAATTACATGCCTACAGCTGATACTCTCAATGGCCAATGTAAAATTGCATTGCTTGAATCATATTTAGAAGTGTATATTTGGAAATGTATTTTTTCAAATATTGCAATAGTTGAAAAGTTCTATTTTCTCAGGAATAAAACTACACTCAGAATAAACTCTTAACCTATAGAGGGCTAATGGTTCTCTTAAGGATGAAAGCTTTCTTGGAAAATCAAGGACTTGGACTTTTTTTTCCTCAGAAAAGTTACAATAAATTCCTCTTCAAAGTTGCATCCCATATACTTCAACTTTGAAGGTCTTCAAGCTACCAAACCTAAGTACTAAGACTTAACCCTAAATTATCATCATTTAACAACTAACCCTGTGCTTAAATTTTTTAATACAATCAAAATTTTGTAAAGCTGATCAAAATATACTTAAAAGAACCACTAGGCTGAAAATCATCTTTGCGAAATGTAAGTTAATTATACTATGCCTTACATTAATTATTCATTAATCATTCATTTAAGTTGAGACTTACAAAAATTGATGAGCACAAGGAGATCCATTACCTTGAGAACATTTAAAAACAGACCAGTAACAAACAGTGGGTGGGAAGGAAAAAATAGAGAATGAACATTTGCTGAACGAAATCCTATAAACTCTGAGGAGTGGTGTGGATGCTGTTTCAGTGATACTTTTCAGTATTACCTCCTTACCTTGCTTGAGCCTTTACCAAGCTTAAGAGGCAGGTCTTGCTAGCGATCAGCGGTTAAATTTGTAACCGGAGACACTAGCACTTTCTGTCCAGCGTTTACTTAGCTGTCTGGCATTAGAGGGAACTGCCCTAAAGAACAGGGATCTTCTCCCTTGAAGAAACAGGGACCCTGCACATGCAATTAATTACGTGTGGGTTTCCATGAGTTCACTCACTTTGTGAAGCTCATCCATGGATCAGTTTAAAGATCCGGGTAATATTTGGGTTTTTAAGCTTTATCTTGAGGTTGTTTTCATAGTAATATTTTTAGGATCTCAGGGCACCCTGGTTAGGCAGAGTAAGAAGAGAGGGTGAAATGAAAAGAAATCTGAACAGAAATATCTTTTGACATGGTAACCAGGTGAAGGGTGTAGAAAGCAGAAGTCCCAAATCCAAGTTACAGATACGCGCAATGAAAGCATCTTATTATAACTCTTTCTGAAGAAATCCAGACTGTGTCAGTTGGCATTTGTCAGGTGATCAGACCTGTTCGACAAATCTTCTCAAAGGTCTTCAGTGCTTTGATGGATCTTTTGTTTTCAGTCTCTTCTGGGACGCTGCGGGCTTTGCTTTCTGGGTCATGTTCAGAGCTTCAGCATGTTGCACTGCCTGACTAAACTAGAATTGAAAACACATGTTTCTGGGGCTTCTTTGCTCTCAAGTCCGCTGACCTCAGCTGTAGCCCAATGTGGGCTCAAGTTGACCCCAAAACATAAATCACCGTGTTTGGGCCAGGCACTAAATTTAGTGCTTTATGGTGCCTTCAGTAATTTATAACTGCTGTGGCCTCTGTAGCTGAAGGAAAAACTATTACCTCTGCGCTCAGCAGCCTGACACCAAATGTGTGGGTTGTTTTTCTCTCACATCAATAATTCTGATGCTGCCCGGAGTGAGCATAGATAGACCCTGTAGGTTTAGAGCTCAGTCCCACAAGACTGGCCCCTGCATTTCAGAAGCCGATTGCAAATCCCAGGTATTCCTCCTTCCCCTGTCTCTCAAAATAAATAAATAAAACCTTTTGAAAAAGAAAAAGAAAAACACAAGTGTGATGCAAAGGTTCCTGTGGAAGTGTCCCTGAGTGCCTGGTTCTTATGGTTTGGTTTGGTGTTGCTGTGTGTGAGGAGGCTGTTACTTTGCTTTGTTTTCAGGGTTTTTTTGTTGTTGTTTTTTTTCTTGCCATCGCAAGGGATCTAAAAGCTATAAAGCAGAGCTCCCAACCCTCTCCTTGGGTTTGATAATTTACTAGAACAACTTGCAGAACTCAAATGTTTCCCTAACCGTTAGTGATTTGTTATGAAGGCTGGAACTCGGGCAGATGGAAGAGATGCACAGGCAGAAGGTATGAGTGCGTGTGCCCTCCCTTGACACATCATCCACACCATCCCCCCCCCACACACACACCTATTCACCAACAGAAGTACGTTTTATAACAGAAGATGCTCCTGTCACTCCCATCACTCAGGAAATGACAAGAGCTCTTAGAACTTGGTGGCAGGAGCTGGGAGCAGAGACCAAATATATATTTCCCATTATGTCACAATAACCAAAATAAATTATTACTGAGGACTTAGCAAAATGTCCCGAAAAAAGAACTATGCAACCTATCAGCTTTGACAGAATGTCACTCATCGGTGAGTGACAACCTAAGAACCACCCTTCTCGTCTGCGTTTTCTCGTAGACTAGAAACACCTGTCTTTACTTCCTGGGTTTGCCATCTATGTAACCTGTAACTTTACACAAGTGTCTTAATTAAAAGGATCCTTTCTTTAGCTGCAAATGGGGGTTAACCCCCACTCTTTTACAACTAGCATTGGTCTAGCTTCTGTTAGATACAGTGAGGAAAACGAGAGGATTAACTGAAGGTTGTGATGAAATTGCAAAAGAGAAAATACATCTTCTACCCTAGGAAGAGAAAGGATAGGATATATTGTTAGGATAGAATGTATGGTAGCTTTGGTGCCATGTTCCTATTAGGATGTCATCTGTCTGCTTCCATAGGGGAAGGGTGGGAGATGACTTCCTATTTGCTTGGGTGCTGCCATGTTCTGTTACAGCACAAAGCCAGAGCCAAGAAGTGACGTGGATGTGCTGGGAAGGCAGGAAGCTAATGCCGCCACATTCTCAACCCTTGAGAAATGCTGATGGGGGAGAGGGGGTTGGGAGTAAGAATGGACCGCCACTTTCTGAGTTGCTTTCTCAAGACTTCCACACTCAACTTGGCATAGAATTGTTTTTGCCTTCTTATATTCATTTTACGAAGTACAAACATCATTTCAGCGCTCTTCTGAAGAGAGAGATGTAGATGAATTTTGCCTTAGACTTGAAAAGTTGAGCTCAACTCCTAGGTCAAAGCTAAACACAGGTGCCCTGGTTGGTGAGGCTTGGCGGGTTGGACATTGTCACGCAAACTGAAAGGTCTCTTGTTCGATTCCTGATCAGGGCACATGCCTGGGTTGCGGGCCAAGTCCCCGGCTGGAGGCGTGCAAGAGGCTACTGATTTATGTTTCTCTCAGAGATCGATGTTTCTCTACCTCCCTGCCCTACTTTGTGAAAATAAATAAATAAAAATCTTTAAAAAAGGAGCTAAGCAGGTATGGTGCAGAGGTTCCTGTAGGAGCATCCCTGAATGCTTAGTTCTTGTTTTATTGTGGGGATGGGTGTTTGGTGCCTGAGGGGCCTGTGATTTTGCTTTGTTTTCAGAATTTTTTCCCGCACTAGTGAGCTCCACGTGAAATGCTGAAGGCCAACACCGCCGGTTAAACTCCACCGTGACCATCTCCAGCAGAAATCGGCTTAACCCTCTTCAGTGTGGTTTTTTCAAAAGGCCCACAGAGACTTTGTACATTTTTTTTTCATGTGCGCAAGATGTCTTGAAATCCAGGGTGTAGAACTGTGAAAATAATGGCCCTGAACCGATTTTTGAAAACAGGAGAGAATTGATTTTTCGTGGCAGGTGATTAACTTCCCAGTCCCAGGGGTGGAAACCACTGGGGTGTAATTTAATGCTTCAGGAGAGAGCTTTCTGAATAACTCTCTCATGACATGGAAAGGTTAGGATGCTCCCCGTACAGCAACTCATTCACTTCCTCCTCCTTGGCAGAATTACACCCAGAGCTTTTAAAGGCTCTTGACAGATCATTTCTTCCCATTAGGAGACGGTTTAAGGCACAAGTGTCTTCTGATAAGGTGCCAGATTTCTAGATCAAGCATAAAACTACAGAGGGCTGAACGGTTCTGTTTTAATAAACCTCCCACGTGAACCGTGGCATGAAAAGCGCACATTCAGATGGGGTTGGCATTGAGTTGGTCACATGTGTGTGATTAATCGTAAATCTAGGGACAACAAATTTATGAAATTGCATAGAAGAGCTAAGTGAAAAAGGCAATACATCTGAGAAGTGGAGAAATTAGGTTTTTTTTTTTTATTTTTTTAAATTGGTTGTAGGGAAAGGACATAAAATTTCCTTCAGTGTTGAAGACGTGAACCTCACACCCAAGCCCCCAGCTACAGGAAGGCGAGCTATGATATCTTCTGAAATTAATGAAATGAATCGTGGTGTTGACACTAGTGTGAACATGCTAGAGAGTCTGTTAAATATTTCTTGGGAAATACGGTGTCAGGAACTGTGCTGGCAATCAGAGATAGGTTGTACTTTTATTCTAAAACTGGAACATGGTTCATGGTCCAAAATGTAAATCTTCAGATTGTGTCTATTTGCAGATTGTCTAATGCATGTCAGTAATGCCTACTCTTACTTCTTTAAGAAATTTTTTTTTAATGATTTTCTTCAAATGCAGTGTGATTGTGAATTCATTGCGGTCTGAAAAGTATCATGTCAGAGGCAAATACTTTGTAATTATGTATAAACCTTGCAGAAATACTAGTGACAATAAATAGGATTGGATATAATTAGTCCCCTGGGCAGTTTTTTCCCTTTTATCTGCTATTTTGGGGGGCCTGGAGTGTATAAGTTTTAATAACAAGACTAGCCATTCAATGCCAGTAAAACCAGATTTTGTGTTAATACATAGACTATTTAAGTGTTGAAATAAGGGAAATTTAGCAGAAAAAATTGGTGGTGGTAGTCTTAGATTTCATAACTTGAGGATGTTTTTAAATTCAGTTCCTATCAATAGCTTTATGAAGCTACTAAATTCTTAATAGTTGTTTTTCTAATATGAATAATCCTGCCTTAATTGTAAGTATTATGAAAATAGTAATAGCTAAATTAGTTTAAGAGTATATGTCTATATGGTTGTCAGGTATTTTTTTTTTAATTTTAAGAAGTTTCTTTGTCCTAGGATAGTGAATGTAATGAAACATCTAAACAAAGGAGATTCTCTGCTATTCTAAAAATAAGTAGTTTTGAGCCTTGAGAATCTATTCTGGCCAAAAGTTTTAAGGACAATTATTTTTCTTTCTTTTTTTTTTTTAATGAAATGCGCATGAATTAGATACCAAAGGGTAGAGCTCTTTTTACACGTGCATGCGTGTGTGTGTTTAATCTAGAGAAAATGAAAATTTAAAAAGTATAGGGAAATGTTATCTGTTTTTCTTAACTAAAAATAGTTATTTTTTTTTCTCCTGAGGTGTAGACATAACCGCCATTTGATTTGGTACATGATTTTTCTGCCTACTCCAACATAAGAGCTAATCTGATTTTTGTATTTTTCATCTCTAAGCATAATTCTTAGAAATGTGTTTCATGATTAAATCAACCAAGCAGAACCCTGTAATTCATTTATTGAGGGACATGGTAATGTCTTCCTGAATTATCTCATGTCCCGAGGCATAAGCATTAGGGAGAAAAGGTTTATGCTTATATAGATGCACACTGTGTGTGCATCTGCGCTCACAGAAACAAGGATGAGGTCACTGCTTACTCTTCAGGGCTCATTGTTTTCACAGGAGCTTTGTTCCCTGGTGAGAAAGCACAGCCAAGCTGAGGGGTGGGGAGTCAGGAGAACCCGGTGAACTGGTCTCCATAGTCATGCTGAAGAGGTTTCGACAGCACGGACATTTGAATACACTTCTGGAAGCAAATATATAGGAAATGTCTTTATTAAATAAGATAAGCAATTTCAAATATGTGAACATGTTCACCATTTAATTATCCATCTTAATAAAAGATAAAGATGGATTTAGAAACTGGAACCCGTGAACATCACCAAAAGCCTAACTTTGTACTAATTAATACCTTTAATCATTTTCCCATCATCCTAAACAGATTGACAGAGGACCTTCCTATCTTGCTGTTTCTCCTCCCTGCAATCTGACGCATGAGCTAGAGTACAGTGGAGTATCAAAATCCAAGGGCAGTAATTGAGAGATTCAACAAGCTAAATCGGGGTGGTTTTCTGCACACTTGAGAGAGACAATAGCATGTTTCAGAATATTATCCGAGCTTCTAAGAGCTAGAAGCCCAGGTGAGGACTCTTAGAATATACTCTGTTTTTTTAACCATTCAGTTATGTTATTTCTGTTTTCAACGCTGTTTATAAGTTACTTTGTGGAACTGTCTCTTTAGCTCGGCCGTTGAGGCAGGGTCACTGGAGATTAGGAGAACGGGCTCAGAGCCAGTCAGTTGAGCTACCTGTTCTTGTTTCACCAGTGACTAGTTCTGTCCCTGAGTATGGCACCAGCTATGTAGCCCTTGGTGCCTTGTTTGCTTTATCTTCGAAGTAAATTGAGCCTCTATACCTGTCCTGGGGTTGATAATGAAGATTTGATCAGTTACTGCACCTAAAGCACTTCGAACGTGGTCTCATTCCTGTTAGCAGTCAGTAGGTTTTGAGCAGAAAGAAAAGGGAGGGGGGGACTGGAAGCAAGTAGTGAGTAGAACTAAGTGTGTATTCAGTGCCTTCTATGGACAAAACATTATGCTTGATAACTAACACAGAACATTGTTAACACTCACATACTCTATATGAAAGATACTGTCTTAATTGCAAATGAGCAAATTGCAGCTTACATAATTTTGAGACTTATTCATTTTAAAGTAACTGTTTATGTTAATAATTAGCCTGTGGGCATGGGTGTTGATTATGGTGGTTGTTAGTTAAGAGAAATTCCCTCTCCATTCCCTTAATTTTAGATTTAGTTTAACGCAGTGATGCCTCAGCCAGATTGGAGCCTTTATAGCTGGGTCACACTTGCACACACTTGGTCATGACCGCCCCTTCAAGATAAAACGCCTTATTAGAAGCATAGATAAGTGGCTTTCTGCTTCCCAGTCCTCTCCCAAAAAATTGAAAAGGGAAAAAAAGTTATTTTGTGAAGCAATCCTTATGTTTAATCGAAGTATTTTTAATATGAGCTCTTATTTAAAAATTCTCAAACAATAAAGCCTTTTCGAGGGAACGGAAATGAAGCAGACCAACTGAGCGAGTGCCGAGGCAGTCAGTGGTGTACAGGAGGGACAGGGACATCGTGAATAACAGCAGTTATTACTTGCAGCCCTTTCTGACTTCAGCTTTGGACATAGAATTGCGCTAGAATGAGACGGAACTTTTAGGCCTTGGTTTCAATAATAAGCAAGCACTGAGGGTATGTAATACTGTGATTACACGATCCTGCATATGAAATATCCCTCCCATTCGATGATAGTCAGTCCTTAACTGCTGACCTTTTAAAAATTACCTTTCTCAAACTAGGGTAACCAAATGTCATCATCATCTTTTAAATATATATGAATGGTGTAGTTTGTCCCTAGTTACCTGTTACAACTTTTCTCCTTTTAAGATTGAAAAGACTATTCTCAGAGCTGTTGTGGTTGTTGTAGTTTCAACCACATATCACAGTGCAAAAGAGAATTCTAACGATGTGTGGCCAAAAGTTAATTTTCGAGCTTGATAGCTGCCTTTTTTGAGATTATGGAGAAGGCTAAAAGAAATAAGTAAGGCGGATGAGCACAGATTTATTTTCTTATTCTTGTATTTATTTATTTGTCTTAAGTGTAAGAATGTGGCTTTTAGAGGACATTAAGCTAGCTACCAAGTATAGAGCCAGGCTGTGTGTATGGTGTGACTCCTGATAAAGACCAAATCTAGGCCCTAAAGATCACACAGTTGACGAGGATAGTCAGAAGCATAAACAATTTCATAGATTTTTCTATGTACAATAATGGGGTTTTTGCATGGCATTTCATAGGAGCACAGAGGAAGAACACCGCTTAAACCTGGGATGTCAGAGAGGTGGCCCCTACCTAGTTATGCAAAGAGAAGGCAGGTCACCTCCCATAAGCTCTTGCCTCACCTCTCACTCTCTCACTCCACCCTCATGTCTGAGAATCAATGCTGTACCTTCCAACAGATTTTCAAGCTGCCCATGACTCAAAACTTAATAACAACTGGGTTTTACCCAGCTGGCCAAAATTCTGCCCCTGACCTGCACTTCCATAGGCAATTTTGTTTTTGTTTAGATGAAGAAGAAATGTGTATTTTTAGAAATCATTTTATAAAATCTCATAGTCAATAGAATTGTTGAAGACAGAGGAGGTCTTGTGCTTTTTTTTTTTTTTTTTTTTTTTTTTTTTGATGACAATGAATGTTTTCAAGTAAGATTGGAATGAAAATGGAACACATTAGGAAAATATAGAAGCTCATAAGAAGAAATTTAATTGTTTCTGAAACATGTAGAATCCAGGAGCATAGGAAGAATTTAACAGAATTTCAAAGTAAAATAACTACAGTTTCACATTGGAAAATATATGCCTCTTAGAGCTTATCAGTTATTTCTTGGCCTACAAATTAGCAGTGACTAAATTGCCAATTTTCCTCATTTTGACTATTACAGTGGGATTATTTGTGCAATGTTACTACGGAGATCACCATTAAGAACTGGCCTCGTAGGCCTCTGTATGGTATACATGGGTGGGGAAACGGAAGAACCTAACTTAAATCTGACAGATCCAAAATCAACTCCCCTTTGCAAAGAGAGGACTGGCAATGCTTTCACACGGTGGGGATGAACGACTCGGAGAGACCTCGGACCCAAAGCCATTGGAAGAAACAATATTTTGCACAAAATCCATTTTTTTCCCATTTTTCCCCTCCCAGCCTCGTCACGTGTTCAACATGCTAAAGAAGTACGTCCGTGCTGAACAGAAAGACAGACAGCACACCCTGAAGCATTTTGAGCATGTGCGCATGGTGGATCCAAAGAAAGCTGCTCAGATCCGGTCTCAGGTAAGTACAAAGTGTGCGATCACCCGCAGCTTTGACAGTCCACTTCCTTGGTCTTTGAGTCACATCTTTCCTTATTCCCAGAGTAGCTATGGGTGTTATGCAGCTACGCTTTAATACCTAAATTCTATAGGCTTGACTGAAAGCAAAATGAGGTTTGTCCATTTCTGAATTATTAATAAGAGATAAAAAAAAAAAAAAAAAAAAAAAAACCCTTGCCCTGGCTGGTGGCAAAGTGGATAAGGCACCAAGCCTGCGAATCCAAGGGTCACTGGTTCGATTCCCCAGCCAGAGCACATAACCAGGTTGCAAGCAGGGTCTCCAGCCAGCTCCATAGCTGGAGGCAGGTGAAAGGCAACCATACATTGATGTTTCTCTCCCTTTCTTCCTCCCTCCCTACCCGTCTCTCTGGGAATAATGAATAAAATTTTTAAAAAAATCTTCAGTGTCTATTGCTACTGATTCTTAAAGGAACCATTTAAATCTCTGATGACTAAAATGAAGAAAACAAAAGGTATATATAGTAAAACCTCTAACGAGGTTCAGCTAAATCATGGTAGGCAATCAGAAACTCACAATGCTTGGCTTTTATGTGAGCCTATCAGTCCCGTCATGAATATGTTTTGTTTTCTTTTTTTAAGATTTTATTTATTATTTTCAGAGAGTGAGGAAGGGAGAGAGGGAGAGAGACATCAATGTATGGTTGCCATTCACCTGCCTCCAGCTTACAGACCTGGCTGGAGACCTAGTTATGTGCCCTGGCTGGGGAATTGAACCAGCAACCTTTGGGTTCACAATCCGCTGCCTTATCCACTGTGCCACTAGCCAGGGCTAAATATGTTTTAAGTTCTTCCATTACCAAAGGGCATCTACCTCTGGCATCTACCTCTGGAAATCTGAAACTGTACATTTCTTTAAATAGAAGAATTTAAAGTATATCTATATTTGTTTCACAAAATATCTAGTCAAATTAAAATATATTCTCATCTATTTACAAATTTGCAAAAAAAAAAAAAATGTAATTAGGACATCAGAGGTTTTTAGGGACCTCAGTATTAAGAACCAGAGTTGGATGCAGTAATCTTTTTAATCAGCTCTCTATCTTATGGCTGCAAGCATACAACATAATGGAAAGTTTAAAGCAGCTCTAAAGTGAGAGAACAAAAAGTGGGAGAAAGAAAACAGAACACCAATTCAGGTTAAAAGTTTCAGCGGTGTTTTGTGTCAGTTTCATTTTATAGTTTGTGTCTGTCCGTGATGCTTGGTAAGGAACAGAACTTCCTTGCTCCAGAGATGGTTCACCAGGCACTGCCCCCTTTGATGCAGGTTATGACGCACCTCCGTGTGATCTATGAGCGCATGAACCAGTCTCTATCTCTGCTCTACAACGTCCCTGCAGTGGCTGAGGAGATTCAGGATGAAGTTGGTAAGTAAGCTGTATTTTCTGCGATACCACGTATTTTGCCCCTGTAGGAGAAAATCAGAGAATGGTTCGTCTGCATCAGCTATCATCAGTGTCCTCAAATGTGGAAGGAAAAAGGTCAGATTCCTTTGATTTGAAACTGGGAAATGGAACTCTCACCTGAGCAGTTGCATCCGGTCTTAATTATTCATACTTACAAAAGTGGAGGGAAATGACTTATGGTCTGTTTGTGCAATGATGAGCCAGTTACTGGCTTTTATTTGTCAACAGTTTTCTTCTAATTTGGTCAATCTTGTATAGGTCACCTTTGGTACTTTACAGTTTAATGAAGACAACCCTACATCACTTGATCTTTTAATGCTTTATTGTCATAAGCTGTGGGTGGCATTATATCCCCATTTTATAGAGGAAGAGGCTCACATTTACCATTTAAAAAACATACTTGCCTATGTCACACACATCCTAAGGAGCACAGCAAAAGCACAAAACTGGGACTTCTGACTTTGAGGTTATTGGTATATTTAGTAATGCACATCTTTCTGGGATCCTTCCCCCACCTCCTGGTGATTGTCTGAACCACATTGTTGTTTAAACTTAATTAAGCAGTCTGCCCGCTATCTTATATAAAACTTGTATTTTGAAACAATCAATTATGGAAACATAATACGAAGTCCATTGTACATATCACCCACCTTCCTCAATAGTAACATCTTAAAAACTAGATTTTCAAAACCAGGAAATGGGCATGTGTGCCCACTATCTTTTATGTCCCTGGTTGTCCTAATGACATCTTTAATATTTCATATAAGTTCTCCCATCTCTGTTTTTCCTGGAGAAGGGAGTGAAGTGTCACATAACGTAATTCTTCACCAAGCCCCCAAATGCCCGTATTTGTTTAACTTTACCTCACAAAATTACATAGATGGCAGTTATGCTAGTGAATCTTTCAACATAAAAGAAACGTATGTAACCCTGGAGACTTGGTGCATAAGCTTTCAGCAAATAAGCAATGTGTACGTGGTACGTCTCTCTGTGGGTGCAGGTGTCTGAAATCCAAACAGCCGGGATGTTGTAGATGGGTCAACTCACTGTAAGAATTTCCCCTTTCAGTTGCCTAAAACATGCTTGGCTTGCGTTTTACATTTTGTGCCAAAGCTGTTCTCCTCTTCCTTTTCTAATGTAGTATTGCCTTGTAAATGCTGTTTGTATTATCATCAGTCAAGTGTTTGACATGGACCAGATGATGATGGTCTGATTGGTACTGTGTATTAACAAACATAATCAAGTGTTCTTCAGGTTACATGCATTGAAAAGAAACTATCAACTAAGGTTTGTTCAAAAGGGGGAGCTCAGCATTGAGCAAGCTCTTAGGAGGATAGTCAGGAGGGCTTTTTTAGTCTAGGCCATGGATTGAAGACAGAATTTCCAATTGATTTTTCACTCCATTAAGTTTCTTTAAGAACTGAACATTCTTGTTAGATGCATTTGTAGGATAGAAGTTTGTAAGGAACTTATAAAATGCTATATATTAAATAAGTATCAGAAAATCTTTCAGTAAGTTGTAGAAAGGATAAAATTCTAATAGTCACATGATTAATGAACTGAAGCTTAAATCTTCTAGATGAATGTGCCTTTGCTCTATAGCTCTCTTAACAAGCTTCTTTTCATGTATATGTGACTTTCATGCCTATAATCCCAAACTGTAGAGGAAAATGCCAATGCAAAGGACTAGAAGGTTGATGACCAATAATAATTCACTCTCACACAGTAATTATGGTTGACTGTTTCTAATTAAATTATCAGGACTTTTGATTCAGCAAGAGAGTACTAAAACAGTGTCCACCAGTGAGTCATACTTCCACCAGAGCAGATGGTAATTCAGATATCTGGCATGTTGCAAAATGCCTAAGAATAGTGCCACCCAGTAAGCTTCAAATCTCAGTGACAGGGGAGGACCATTAGAATCACTGGAATCACTCAGATCAGTAGAATCCTGGGATTTTTTTTGTTTTTTTTTTTTTTTTTTTAAGAAACATTCAACTAGTAAATTGGATTAACAGCACGTTATTTAATATTTATCATTGTCAATATACTAGACACCAAATCCTAAAAGATAATCTTTTAAAAACTCTTTCTTGCCTCCATTTTTAAATGGCTGTTTCCAAAAGAAAGAGAGACTTGCTATAAAGACTTCCATTAATTAGGCATGTGTACCATTTGAGCTTCCAACAAAGCTAAAGAAGAAAGAGCACCCTGGGGAGAGTGGCTTTTATAGATTGAGTTTTACTTGGCTTCTGCCATTGTTCTTCATCTGAAGGAACATTAAAAATACATGAAATAAGATTGGCATGGTGCTAATTGTTTAAGCTGAGTGGTATTTGGAAGTGCTTTGTAGTATTCTTTTTAGTTTTGTTTACATTTGAAACTTTCCGTGATAGAAGGTACTGTTTTTCAGCTTCCTTTCTAAATTGGGTCTTCACAGATTCCTTCCAGTTTATATCTTGTGCATTTAGTAGTTTCTTATTAAATGCTTCATCATTAGTCTGACCTTTTTGTATACGATCAAACTTTAGATTTGGAGTCAGTTCATGCAAATAGGAAAGATGCTAACATTCAGAGCCACTGTCAAAAGGACAAGACTAAAAGGACTTATGAGTGCATGCCTTTCGTGTAAAAGCTGGGCCTATAAGTATGGGCAATTGAGATGTGTTTAATGCAGTAAAACTTCTGGAGAGAAATACAATAGTTTAATTAAATAAGGGTAACAAGTGCTCTTGAGATGAAGTGTTTCTTCAGTCTGAGGAGCTGCCAAAGAGTTTAGTGATACAGGTATGTCTTACGTGGTTAATTTATGCTTCCATTAGGGTAGAATTCTCAGTTGTGGATGAATGAAGAAGCTAGCCACACTAGGAAGAAAGAAGTGAAAAAGTGGGAACTGTCAGCAAATTAGTGGGAACAGTAAAGTGAAACTGACTAGAATATCGGATTCATCAGAACTCCATTTAGCCAAATTTACTATTAACTCCAGCAAATCCCAAATTCATAGGTCTAAGAGCCTGTCTATTGGGTCCTGGTGACATATTCCAATGTTTTTCACACACTTCTCAAACTGCAATCAGTGTGTGTAAATAGCTCATTTGTTCTTGAAATTTACCCCAGTTGTCCTAAACTTATCCATGGTGCCTTTATTTCCCTCTCCAATGATTTCTTATAAATCTCAAAGCACCTATATTCTCCCCATCATATTCATGTGGAATCCCTGCTCTGTACCCTGTCTACTGTAGCTTGGACCCTTATCCCACCTTCATGAGTTTCATGAGACTCCCAACTGGAGTTATCCTGCCTCTTGTCCCATGACCACCCAGATTCTTCCTCTTCAGCGATACCCAAGTTCTCAGCTTAAATGCAAGTATAAAACCTGTACATGGTCGCTTTTTGCTTGAGAGCATCCTTCAATATTCAACTGAAATGTCCATGCTCCTATAAACTTTTAACTAATTTGCATAAAGGACAGGAGAAAAGAGCTGGCACTTGAGTGACAGCCACGTAGCAAAGTAAAGAATGTCTGTTACTGAGGATGTTGACGGCTCTTTATGAAAATTCACCCGTAAGGCCCAGGGCTGTAACATAGAGATGTAGCAAGTGGTTGGGGGGAAAATTGTGGACTGACATACATTTCATAGCCCATTCATGGAACCAAGCCCTATAGCACTGGGCCATGTCCACTTGAAGCGGGGCTTTCTTTTAATTCACACAGATGCACACACATGAGCTCATGATAGCACTGGTGAGTTCAGTGATACACACAGCTGAAGGAACTGCACCTTAGAGGGAGGCCAGTAACCTGCCCTCAAAAGATGGTTCCAGTGATGCAAGTGGAGTTGAAGGCAAAATTTGCACAATCCAAAATTCATATTCCTTATGCTCTCCATTCTCCTCCGTCAGGTAGAATTTTCCTTTCCTTAGCGTCCATGTCTGAAGCAGAGTATCCACTTGTAATGCTATACTCTACTTGGTACTTCATTATTTGTTTGCATGTTCCACAGCATCCTCATCCTTTGGGCTCTTCCAGGCCACATCTTGGTCATCTTTGCATGCATCCTCAGGATCCAGCAGAGGACCTGGTACCTAGTACTTTCTAGGTATTAGAATAATTGCAGACGAGATCAAAGCAACCTAAGAAGCATCTACGCAGACCACAGAGTAGATGCTTCTTAGGCTGATTGGCCTAAGAAGTAGCCCTAAAGACCCACCCTCAGCCCCTTCCTTAGCAGGAGCACAGCATGGCAGGAAACAAATCTTTGCTAGGCTACTGCATTCTCCGAAGCCATCTTTGATCAAGCAGACAAATGGGTGCCATTGGCCAAGCCACTAAAATGAAGAATCAAGCCAAAGTTCTAAGGGCCATAATGAATAACACTTTCTAACATATCCATAACACTGCTATTTGGTTATCTGCCCAAGTCACATACTTTGATGCTTGAGTTTTTAAGTATGTTGTCTGGTTGGATTGCCTTGACCATCACAGTCTAAGGTTATTTGTTTTATAAAAACTTGGCCTTTTGTTAATAATTTTTCAGTGGTTTGAATTATTATGTGCAGGTTCCCAAGCACAGTCATTTATTAATGTTTTCCTTTTTTAAAAACACAAAAGTTTTTCGCATGCAAATTATGAAGCTTTCTTACAAAGAAGGCTTAAGGCATTGTTTGGAAAGGGGGGAAATCCCTTTATTTACTTAAAGCAGCTGTTTTTTAATCATCAAGGGAGTGAACCATTATTTTATAGAAAGCATACCTCCTCCTCACTGTCCATGTTCTTTTCTTAATCATCTCTCAACCCTTCAAAAAGGCAGATTCCCTTTATTTCTACTCCTATTTGGTTCAACCTTTTCCACTTTGTCAAATTGCTATTTCAAAATGACTGGACTTTTTTGCCCTTTATAATCTTCCTTAAATCTATGCTAAGTGGATTCTGCTGTCCTCTTTCTGTTGGCACCTCGGTTATTTATCAAAGTGCTTCATTTTGCAGCCTCCTCAGGGCTAGAAATACTGTAGCTCTCAATTCAGAGACAGCTATTTCACAGAATACTGTAAGGACCAATTATGAGGAAGGCAGTAAGGAGGGAGGTGGGGTGGAAGGCATAATTGTTTCCTACCCTGTTTTTTTTTTTTCCTTTAGCATTCAAAATTAATAAAAATATGAATTATCATAAACCAGATGTTGGAAGGAACTCTGGCAGAACGAATCCATAGTGAATGGGGTAGGATTGAAATATGTGGCAGGAGATCAAGGAAGTTATGCTAATGAACGAATGCTTAGAATTTCTTATTACAATTTGACTATGGCCTCTTGCTCAACATTTTCTACTCTTTGGGAAAAAACACAGGATGTCAGTTTCCAGGACAGTGTTTCCATTCTCTGCTCCTATTCAACCTATTGGTTTTTGGGTTTAATGAATTCAAAGTAGTCTGTGTTTAAAACAGATTATTTATATCACTAGCCAGATCCACAAAAATGGAATATTCATTTACTATGGGCAATTTTAAGTATCTTTATATTTAATTGTTAGTCAAGGGATGCTATCAACAAGAAAAGAAATTGTAAAAGTAAAGATAGAGTTGTTAACTTATTCTGCTATTATTTGTTTTTCATAAGAAATTACTTTTTTTTTTTTTTTTTAAGATTTTATTTCATTATTTTTAGAAGGAGGGGAAGGGAAAGAGGCAGAAAGGGAGAGAGACATCAATGTATGGTTGCTTTTCAACTGCCTCCAGTCACAGACCTGACTGGTTTGCAACCTTATTATGTGCCCTGGCTGGGGAATCGAACCTGCGACCTTTGGGTTCACAGGCCAGCATCTTATCCACTGTGCTACGAGCCAGGGCCAGAAATTACTTTTAAGTGTGTAAATTTTACAGCTGATTTAAGTGATTGGAAACAAGAATGTTTACTTATATCATAAGTTACCAAAGAGGTGTTTCTTCATTGGTTTTACAGTCATCTCAATGTTCCTTTTCATATTTTGCACAGTATTGTTACCTGAATTATAGGTATGACCAAGGTTCGTTTGCCTACCTGTAAATGTATATTGTCCCCCTTAACTGTTAGCAAGGCAGTTAACTCTTCCAAAATAGAACCACTAATTTTCTTTTATTTATTTTGTTAAATTAAGGTATAGCTGACATATAACACTATATTACTTTTACATACGACATAATGAGTCAGTATTTGTTAACATCCATCACTATACGTAGTTACAAATTTATTGATTTTCTTGTTTGAGTACTTTGAAGCAACTTTCAAATATGTAATATTTCAAATATGTAATCCATTACTGTTAACTATAGACACCAAGCTGTACATTACATGCCCGTGGCATTTATTTTATAGCTGGAAGTTTGTACCTTTTGCCCACCTTACCCATTTCATCTCCCCTCTCCCCCTGGCAACCACCAGTCTGTCCTCTATTTAATCTATGAGCTTTGTTTTTATTTCCTTGCTTGTTTGTTTGTTTTGTTTTTTAGATTCTATATATGAGTAATGCCCTCAAGGTCTGTCTGTGTTGTCACAGTTGGCAAGGTTTTATTTTTTTGTGGCTGAGTTATAGTCCTCTGTGTGTGTGTGTGTGTGTGTGTGTGTGCGCGCGTTGAATCTTCCTTCTCCATTCATCCATCTATGGACTTATAGGTTGTTTTTATATCATGGCTGTTGTTAATATTGCTGCAATGAACATCAGGGTACATGCACCTTTTAAAAGTAGTGTTTTCGTTTTTTTCAAATAAATACCCAGAAGTGGAATTAATGGTTCATATGGTAGTTCTATTTTTAATATTTTGAGGAACCTTCCATGGTGTTTTGCATAATGTCCATTCAAATTTACATTCCCACCAACAGTGTACATGCGTTCCCTTTTCTCTGCCTCAGTGCCAGTGCTTGCTCATTATAGTTTTGATTTGTAGTTTTCTGATGATTTGAGATGTTGAGCATTTTTTCATGTGCTTGTAGGCCATCTCTAGGTCTTCTTTGGAAAAATTTATATTAAGACCTTAGGCCCATTTTAAATCAGCCTTTTGTTTGTTTTTCTGTTGTGTTGTATGTCTGCATTCTTTATATATTTTGGATATTAACCCTCTTTCAGATATATGATTTGCAAATATTTCCTCCCATATATGATTTGCAAATATGCCTTTTTATTTTGTTGATCACCTTTGCTGTGTCTTTTTTTTTTTAGTTTAATGCAGTCTGATGTTGTTTCAGATATTTATTTTTGCTTTTGTTGCCTCGCTTTTGAAGGTGGATCCAAAAATTCAATACCAAGATCAATGTCAAGGAGCTTACCACCTATATTTTCTTCTAAGAGTTTTGTGGTATTAGGTTTTACATTGAAGTCTCTAATCCATTTTGAGTTCATTTTTGTCTACTATGTAAGGTAGTCAATTTCATTCTTTTTCATGTAGCTGCCCAGTTTTTCCAACATTACTCCTTTGTCATAAATTAAGTGGCCAGATGTATGTGGGTTTATTTCTAGGCTATTTTGTTCCATTGCTCTATGTGCCTGTTTTTATGCCAATGCTATACTGTTTTGATTACTATAGGTTTTTAGTAGAGTTGGAAATTAGGGAGCATAATGCCTCCCGCCTTGTTCCCTTTCCTGAAGCATGCTTGGGCTATTCAGGATTTTTTGTGGTACCAAAGAAGCTCTCGTTTATAAGTGAGAAAATGAAAGTACATTGTCAAGTGAACCTACACATATGCAATTTGGTCTTCACAGTTGGAAAGTATACCATGACAATAACACCCAAGTTTTCTGATGATTCGACTGCCATGTTCATTTGTCTCTAAATGCAAGGCATTGCCTGTCTATACCAGTGAGTTCATATGAGTTCATACTTCAGGTCCAACCAGTCAATAATGGTCTTAGGGGGCTACAGCCCTTAAGCATTCAACTCACCACAGTGGCTGGTTTGGTGCTTTGTATAAACTTAGTGTTCTCTGTAAATTTTTTCATATGACATTTAAGCCATCTTCTTTTCTCTTTAGGAGTTTAAGTATTGAATCTATAGATACAGTGTATGTGTCATCCAGATAGTCTGTGAAAATCAAAAGTAAGATCCTTTAAAATTCACATTTCGCATGACACATTAGTTATTGGCATAAATTATACATGAAAGCAACACCAGTTTTTCTGAACAATGTCTATAGTTTTCTGGCAAATAGATATTTTCTGAATTCCTAATCTATAATTTCAAAGGAAAAGTCAATCCTTTAACAACATTAAAAAGAACATACTTTCTAGGAAGAATGAATATTAAATGTTTCATTTAACACAAATAAGCATTATCTGTATCATTATGGCAGACAAATTACAGACATTAATATATATAAAGGCCATGTGTTATATTGATCGTATTTCTTGTGATCCAAATGGATACTCACAATCATTGGTTAAATATCGGTCATATTGTTCACTTTATGTCATTGCAATGGCTCACTATGGATTATTTTTCTATCTACATGAATAAGTAGGATCTATTCGAGTCTTCTGCCTACCTTTTAATTGAATTATTTGCCAGTTTACTATTGAGTTGTAAGAGTTCTTCATATATTCTGGATACTATATAATTTGAAAATGAAAATATTTTTTTCCTTTTATAGGTTGCCTTTTTACTTCATAAGATTTGAACACACAAAATTTTAAAGCTGTGATCAAGTTCAACATCAACTGTCTGTTGTTGGTGCTCATGCTTTAGTATTATATTTAAGAGCCATTGCCCGATTCGTGGTCAGAAAGATTTATGCCTGTGTTTCTTTCTAACAGTTTTATAGTTTAGCTCTGACAGTTAGATCTTTGATTCATTTTGACACCTATTTTTTAGATGCGGTATGAAATAAGGATCCAACTTCATTCTTGTGCATTTGGATAGCATGTGCCCCCGCACCATTTTTTGAAAAAGAGTGTTCTTTCTGCCTTAAATGGTGATGGCACCCTTGTTTAAAATTAGTTGACCAGAGATAATAGGGGCTTATTTCTTGACCCTTACTTCTATTATTTTATCTAAATATCAATCCTTATTATAGTACCACACAGGTTTGATTACTGTGGCTTTATAGAAAGTTTTGAAATCAGAGAAGTCTTCTACCTAGATTCTTTTTTCAAGATTTCAAGACTGTTTTGACTATTTCTGTGTCTTTTGGTTTTTCATATGAATTTTAAGGTCTTTTTTCCCCCCCTATTTCTACCAAAAGTGGGGAGTTGAAATTTTAATGGGGATTGTTTTGGATCTGTAGATCAATTTGGGGACTATTGCCGTTGTAATTTTTAAAAATTTTATAGTACTGTTAACTGTTTGAACAGATATCCACTATCAGATGATTCCACTCAATCTTATTTAGGAAACCTAATATTTAGAAGTGGCAGAAAAATTGATTTAGCACACTGTCACCTATTAATCTAAATTTTGATGAGATTCAAACAAATGTCTTTGTGAGCTTTTCCTTGAATAACCATGACTATGACAAATCAGTAGTTTTGTCTGTTTTCATGCTATTCTCTTTGTGTGTGTGTGGGCAGGAGTTGCGTTTCCACCACGTGGGTGAAATGTGAGGCAGTGCCTCCCACACTAAGCTCTGCTGATTTCTGTGATGATTCAGTGCGGTTCTGGGGGTTTTATTCTAATTAACTCACCAGATTTTACGTATGGCCCTGTCATTTGAATCAAAAGCCAAAAAGGAACCCTAACTAAAATGATTGGAGAGTGAAGTCAGACCACAGTGGTGGCTACTAGGCTACTTCCTGGCATGGAACCCTACAGCAGATGTGTCCTGATTTTATTTTTGTGGAGTCTTGGGAACAACCAATGATTTTAGACTGGGACAAGGGCTGGGTTTTTGGATTTTTTTTTTTTTTTCCCACAAGCAGCTGCCTAAAAGTTTCATATTTAAAAAGAAGAGAATAAAAAGCATAGTGATATTTGCCACCCTAAGTACAAAGATACATTCAAGTTAAGATTAATTTTGAAATACATTTCCACCAAGACTAACTGGGAATGAAAGGACTGCGCTCCCATATAAGACAGTTTGGAAGGAATGCTAACCTGCATCTTGCTTTGCTGTTCAACTGATAATATTGCAACGTATTTGCCAAATAAGCCCCTGTGCTCTTGGTTAACTGTTCTGTCGTGTATTATGAGGCTTACTTTAGAAAGTAAGTCATAGACAATGGGGTATAATATCTCATCAAAAATAAGTGATCAATCTATTAACTTGTTTCAAATTATGAGGCATGTGTCCCAAGGAATGTTGACATCATATAGGTGGATGAAAACACTGTTCAGAAGGAGTCCTCTGGACTCGAGCAAGAAACAGATGGCCCAAGGACCAAAGCCAGGTTGTTACTTTCTTTCAACCACTGTTGACACATCCATTGACCTAAGACAGTGGATTTAAAATCACTTCTTTAGCACATTTGCTTTTTTATAAATATTCATTTAATATGTATCGTGAAAGCATGAATCAAGACCTATTTATTTCTTGGATGCAGCCAAAAAAGGGACTACTTGTGTTGTCTTGTGCCTATCTCGGTATCTTTACTTTTGCTTCGTGGAACAGTTAGATGAGTCTGCCCGGCTCTTGAGAGCAGATGGAGGAACTCTGTGGTCAGCTTCCCCTTTACCATTGAACTTGATCAAGCCGCTCCTAAGGCAAGTAGGGATCAGAGATTTTACCCCCTTACAGAAGGAAGAAGGGGCAGCTGCAGGTTTCATGCGTCTCCCAAGCAGTTGCCTGAGCCAGCCTGGCCTTGGCAAACCAGTGATTTCTTTCCTATCAGAGGCTGGGTACAGCTTCTGAAGCTTTGCCAGGTTGTGAAGGAACTTCCTGGGACATGAGCTGGGGCTTCGGAGGGAACATACCATGTTGTGATTGTCTTTATTAGCGTTTCATACCGTGTTCATTGAGGACACAAGAAGCAAACCAAATTTCACACTCCAGGTTTTAGGCCTGGGGTCTGGGAGGTTGAGAGCGCAATTGCTGTTTGAAATTGTAAGTTAGTTACTCTTCTGCACAAGGTCTTTATTTTGTGGATGGTTACTGGGCCTTGAAAGAATTAAAATGACTTTACTCTTGAGTGAAAGTCAGTATGTTTGATACAAGGGAAAGTTGCCAAGCACGCCCTTTTGGATGTGACATAGAGTGTAAGAGAAGTATCATAGATGTCACTGGACTTGAAAGTATTAATCATTCATAATGTGACCTTTCTTTATTACATTGAAATCTTTTTGTGCCCAATGGTAATGACAAAATGATATATGCTTCTTGCTGTAAGTTTCCAGTAATACCAATAAGCAGTTTTCTAAAATTTTTGTATATGAAACTTTGTCAATAGGTATTGTTAATAGCTATAATTTTAAAATTGATATTAAAATTGATACTGTTTCCTAATATTGAACAACTTTTGTTAAATGAGGAGAAAGCCATTACCACTGAGGTGTATCACTAGGTAAATGTTTGGTTCTCAGTGATCACTAATCATTTGTAAGAGAGTATTAGTGGCTTTCAGAAGTATCTATATATGGTGCTCACTTCAGCAGCACATATACTGCACTTAGAATGATACAGAAAAGATTCTCATGGCTCCTGCATAAGTCTGAGATCCACGTTCATCAAGTGTCCCGTATTTTTTATTCTAATTATATGAGCGATCTAGAGGAACAATTTACAAAGGCTGAATGGAGAATGGTGGTTGACAGGGCCTGGGGTGAGGAAGGGCAGCGCATGGATGGGGAGTTAGGGTTTAATGGGTACAGTTGTCAGTTTGGAGAGATAAAAACCAGTTCTGGAGATGGACAGTGGTACATACACTATAAATGTATGTGCTTAATACCACTGAACTGCACCCTTGAATATGCTTCAAACATGAGGTGTATGTTTTATATATATATATATAATATGTGTGTGTGCGTGTGTGTATATATACACTACAATAAAAAAGGTGTGTGTTGGTGTCTATATATACTCCTATCATTTGCCATTGTGAATAGGAAGGGGATCCAAGAACTAAGGATTTTAGATCTTCAGGAAATATTTCTTAAATGCCTGTCACAGTCAGATTCTGCACTCATCACTAGATATATTTCAAGTACAGGGCCCAACCTTTCCTACTCCAAGACGTTAGACTCTGCGTGGGGAGACTTTGGATAAATGCCTTCGAGCAGGAGGCTGCACTCAGTGAGGAATGTTGATTGCCGAGTCTCTAAGCATCAGGGGTTACCATTCGGCCACCTTTCCTTACTCCCACCATCACTCCCTGCAGATTAGTAGAGGAGGAGGAGCCTTGGTTCCGACCGGTTCAGTCATGTTGTTTCAGTCTCAGAGAGACTGTGATATACCTAAGATCACACACCTAGTGCAGTAGACTAAATATCAAATCTATTCCCTTGTCTCTGGTATTGTTTCGACCTCCTTGCTAACACCAAGTTAAACAGAGCTAGGTACTGGAAGCCATTGATTCTGTTCAGCAACTTTTCGTTGCCAATGTTGTAGATACAAGAAAGTCCCTCTTTTTACATCATTACTTAGCAACAAGGTTTCATTACTGCTCGGGAATGCAATGCTTCCCAAGCTCAAAGATTCAACACCCTCATAACTTAAATCTGCATAAGGTGTGTGTGAAGGACATAAAAATCAGCTACACCGTGCATTTTTCAGGACTTCTGCGTTACATTGGCATTCTGTATTTTCTTAGACATCAAAGGACAGCAACATGCCTCCTCTATGATCATTGCCATAGGTTTTTCTGTGCAGGAAAAGCAGAGCTTTTCTCTGCAACCTGAAGAGGATGATTCTCAGCCAGGTCTTAACCGTGTGTGTGGGGTCAGACAGGGAGTGTTCAGCTCTGTGAATGTGAGTGGCTCAGGCCCTTCAAACCATGGGCATCATTAGGTCGCTTCCCAAGCCAGGATGGGACCTCGTTTTCATGGCTGCAGCTACAGCCCACTTCTTACCACTCAGAGAGATTTAGAAAATAAAAGAGGAAAGGAAAAGGAACTGAATGAACAGTTTTATGGATTTTTTTCTAAGTTTGTATTATTACTCGGTTGTCTTCTTTTTGATAACTGACAATATCTTTTCTTTTTTTAAGACTCATTTGATCCCCAAAATAACCCTAGACCGGCAAAGCAGACATTTTACTCCTTTTGTTATCCTTTACCTTCACGAGCCTAAATTTCCAGGAAAGCTGGTATTATGTCCACAAGCTGGGATACATTTATTTTTTCTGTTCCACCTGTCTGCAGTGTACACGCCCAGTCTTGGCCTATGGAGATCCTGTTCAGGTTTCAAAACCCCAAATTACGTGCCACCTCCCCTTTTAATCATTTGATTAACATAAAACATCTGGTTTTTTATTGTAAAACATACATGTTACATGTGTCTACTATTGCTTTGTTGTGTACATGTTTACCAACTGCAACATAATAAGCTCTTGGAGGGTATGAATCAAATCTCAGATGCATTTATGTCTCCTAAAACAAATTATTGCAGATAATGATTACAAATACCTGTCTTCAAGGAATTCTTCAGTTAGAGCAATGGTTTTCAAAGTGTGGACCTTGGACCAGCAGTGCCAGCATCTCCCTAGAACTTGCTAGAAATGCACATGGTCTGGTCCCACCCACTCCAATCTCCTGAATCAACAACATGAGCCTGAGGTATTAATGTTCTCTTTCAACAAGCTGTCCAGGTGACTGAGGCATGTTAAACTTTGAGAGTTACTGATTTAGAGTGTATTCAACTTATGAAAGGTTAAAAAGCACCCCAGTAGGTCAATTAGGCTTACCTCTACAGTTATGTTCTAAATCCACCAGATAGAAACTATATGACACAAAAAATGTTCAAGATGAAAACCTAAAGAATTGTTGTATCAATATCTGATTATAAAATACAATTCTGCTTCACTGAAAAAGATACATAATTTTGAGTAGTTATGGATAAAATTAAGTTGTGATGAAAAGTCCAAATCAAAACATAATTTTTAAATTTTCAAGTTGGTAATTTTTTTCAATTTATCATACTCTGTTATGGCATGAGTAAGTGAAAAGGAGATTTCAGAAGCTGATCAGTGTATGAGTCCTTTTTATAGGACTGTTTGACTCTGCCTAAATTAAAATGTGAAGTCTTTACTAATTTAGCATTGTATCCCTATGGATATAGTGAAACACCTGTGGAGAGAGGCACTTGTGCTTCTCAGTATTAGTATTTTTGAATAAACATTACCACCTTTTAACTAACTGTAAAGAAAAGACAAATCATGTACAGCAGACTTAGTTTCCCTTTCTCAGTCTCCTCTTTAGTTTATAGTTCTCTCAGTTTGGGGTTCAGTGCCCCTAAAATTATGAGGAAATTAAATGCTACACTTCAAGAAACTTAGGTGGGAATGGTATAAGCTACCAGTCTAGGTATAATCAGTGAAACTATTAGATGGTCCATTTTCTTCTTCCAAGATCTTATATTCTGCTATCACCCTATAGCTCTCAGTTTCTCTAGAATTCTAATAAAGAGGAAGGAAATATTTATTTACACACTACTGCTTGTCCTCCCCTTCTATTTTTTAGGGTAGTTGATGTCAGACAAAATGAGTTCTGAAACTCCTTAGCAATGTTTTCTTAACACTGAGAACGAGCACTTAGAGCAAACCAACCAAATTGAAGTGTCTTGAGGATAGGAACCTTAATATAAATAGCCTGTCAATTTTCTGCTCAGACTCAAACTTGGACACTTTCCAAACTACTGTTAGCAATGTCCGTTATTTTAAGGAAAATGGGGGGTGGGGGGGCTATTTCAAGAAAAAAGGAAAAATAGGGATAGCATGGGGGCTACAGGAACTATCTTTTAAGATATGTAGACCCTGTCAGAATATATTTCGAGTTAATGAGCTAAGTCAACTTCACTTCCCTCACCTTCCTTTTGGCAGAAATCTATTTCTCGACATTTGAGTGTCATCTTATACTTGAAGGACCTGCACCAGGTACCAGAAGAGAAATTAAAGCGTGACTATTGGTAAATGTACTGTAATAAAACACAGTTGTAGCTCCCCACCCAAGGGCCCAAGGAGCCTAGCTATTGATTAACATGGCACCCATAAGTAAGTCAAATACTGCATGAAAATATGAGAGGCTTTGCTTCCTCTCTGTTTGATGTGAAATGAAGAGATGGGTCCCTTCCCCCATTCACTGGGGCCCTGAATCCACTCTGTTGCTGCCAACACCCCCTCAGTGGAATAGGAAGGTGGCATGAGACCTCAGTTTTCAGATGAAGGATTCTGAGTGATCAGAAAGTGAAAGCAGGCCCTCAGATGCTTGAGTATGAAAAATAATGCTTTTTCTTTATTTAAAAAAAGAAAAAAGCTCAGAGCAGAATTGGGAGCCCTCTGTGGAAGTCTGAGGCTCAGTATTTTAGTTTTATAGAAGGCCTTATTGATGTGCACTTTAGGTCCTTGGAACCCACTAATGGGGAATGTTCGTGTGATATGCTGATTAACCCCAATCATACCTTGAGCCTGTGATTCTGCCCTACATGATTCTGCACCTTTGTGCCATCAGCCAATAGGCAGAGAAGAGTGAGTGGCATTTGCTGATGTCTTTGGTTTGGTTGTTGTAGGTCCTAGCATGTGAAAGGCATCTGAAAGTTCATCTGAAATTCTCCTAGGGAAAAAGCTCAAACCTAAATCTTCATTTTCCTTATCTTCCCAGGTTATTCTCCAGTTTTAAAACTCATAATTATATGAAGTAGCAAAAATACAAGCATTATTAGAAATTGAGGTTATGTTTATATTGGTCTTGAACAGAGGATGGCAGTTGTCACTGGAAATGAATATATTCTCGTAAATTAGCCACATGGATTTCTAATGGTGCTTATTTCCAAAGCTGTGATTATATAAAATGTTACAATGAAGCATTATTAACCTTGAAGTTCAACTACACTGAGAGTTTATTCAGATGTGACAGAGTTGATGGCTATATTTTATTTATCCAAGTTAAGACATAAACACAATACAAGCATAGAGCAGGCTTCAGTCAGAACATGTCATACTTTATTATAACATTTTCCCCATTTGCCATTTTATGTGCTCTTTCAGAAATTATAAATGTCTACTACTCTATTTACCAAAACTTTGTCCTCCGTCTTTAGATTCTTCATATTATATCATTAATACAAGAGTTGTACTTAAATTATCCATTTACGCTCTCTTCCAAAGTTCCAAAGTGATACTAATTTAATAAGAAATGAAAGGGAAAGTCAACAAAATATGCCTTTAGTTGTCAGCCTTCTAAATGACAAAAGCCTAATCTTGGAGGATTGTCACAGAGCCTAATGTTAGCTCACGAAGCATATGTCTTCTTTGAGAATTAACCAAAAAACATTACCCAGGAAAGGGATGCGAAGTACCAACTTGCTCTGTTAAGCAATAGTATATGTATTTTGCGGGTTATGCAAGAAAGCAAATTAGATTCCTCTGCTTCTTTAAGTATCTCATATAGTGACTTGCCACAGAAATCATACGTATATAATATCCATTTTTCCTTCCCCACCAAACGAACAGACCACATAGCTGGAAATGTCCCAGACACTTGGGAAAACTCATTTGGATTTTTTCATCCCAGTTCTGGAAGCTGGGAGTCCAACGACAAGGCCATTGCAAGTTTGGTTTCTCCTTAGACCTCTGTCCGTGGCTTACAGATGGCCGCCTAGCCATGTCCTCACGTGGCCTTCTCCCTGTGCATGAGTGGGAGAGCTCTCTGCTCTCTCTGTTTCCCAGCCCTATTGGACTACAGTCCCACCTCTATGACTTTATATAACTTAAATTACCTCTTTAAAGGCCCTGTCTCCAAGTGCAGTCACATTGGCCTTGGGGCTTCATCATAGGAATTAGCGGGGGATGCAGTTCTGTCCACAACAGTTGGCTACATCATGCTTTTGAATAGACCCAACGTAACGCCACTTCAGTGTTGGTCAGCCGTCATCTCTTTAGTGCAGGTAGGTGGTTTCTTTATCTCCAGAAAGTTTTCCTGTTACTACACCATATCATTGCAACCAGCTTTCACGTTAGCAGCCTTCAGCAGCCCTCGCTCTGCCTGTGAGAACTTCATGTATGAGATCTGCTTGATACATAAAGAATGTACTTGACCTGAAGATATTTGATGGATTTTTTTAACTTGTCTTTTTTTATCTAAACTTGTAAGTTTACTAACTTATCTATACTCTTTTAGTCTCCTGCAGAATTCTTTTGTAACTTGTCAGATATAAACCCTAAAGAGAAATTGATAAGCCGAATTTTATAAATGATGAACAACTTTCCCTGTTTCAGTCCATGTAGTTGTTGAGCTTAGTAGGTATGACAGCAGACTCGGTGTGTGTTAGGCACTGTAGTACCAGCTCCCTGGAGCCAGTAAACCCTTAAACCAGCTAAGGCATTGGTCATGCATCTTGCTGCCAGGGACAGCTCAGCTTCTGGCTTCTTAGAGAGGATGTGACATGACCTCAATGTTCCCAGCGTGTTTGAAGCTGAGGCCCTTCCACTTCCTTGCTGAGCTTAAGAGTTGACAGCTGGTGTCCACAGTGGTCTTAGCAGGATAAGACATGCAGCCACTGGTGGTCAGGTCAGGAAAGGCAGCCAGTAATGCTTGCTCCCTGCAGAAAAATATTGGGAGATCAGAGCTGAGAGCTGAAACAAAGAGCCTTTGGTCGCCACTGAAACGCGCTTTGGTGGTTGGAGGGTGAAATGCCTTTGCATCCGTGGGGCTCAACTAAACACTTAGATTATAAAGTTCTTTTATTCCTCCTCCCTCTCTACCTGTCCCAGCCTTGAATGAAGAGCTCACTAAGAAACCACACTACTCTCTTGTGGTTACTAGAGCCAGAAGAGGTTATCTTATCAGCAAATGGTTATGACTCACTTACGGACAGTGTACTAATGTCCTAGGGAGGCTGTAACAAGTTAACTGCTAACTGGGCGGCCTTGAACAACAGTTCATTCTCTTCATCAGTATCAGCCTGGAGGCTGGAAGTCCAGAGTCAGGAGGTCTGCAGGGCTATGCTCTCTCTGAAATCTCTGAGGAGCGTCTGTTCCATTTGTCTCGTGTTTCTGCTGCTGCCTACAGTCCTTGGCATTCCTTGGTCTTATAGATACATCACTCCCATCTCTGCCACCTTCCTCGGACAGACCTCGTATTCTCCTTTTGTGTTTTCCAGCGTGGTCACGAGCCCACCTTACTCCACTAGAGTCCACCTGCCTCCCTGTTGGATTGAGGTCCTATCTTACTATAGTGTGATCTTATCTTTACCTCATCCCATGAGCAAAGATTCTATTTCCAAACAAGGTCACGTTCACAGGTACTGGAGCTTAAATCTTCAACCTATCTTTTAGGGGAACATAATTCAACCCATAACAGGCAGGTTGGGTTTATTTTTTTCTTCTCCCTCGACTTCTACAAATTTGAAAAATTGTCCCAAGTTTCTTTCTGAAACATTATCAAATTTAAGCCAAAGGGCTGCTCATCTTGAATTGATGACCTCTTCGTTTAAAAAATAATAATTTCCATATTTAATTGGTACAAATTGCGAAGGGCTTTAAATGGTTTTGCATTTGCCTGAGGCTGATTAATGAGTAAATTTGTAAACCATGGGTGTTTTAATTAGCTAGGTTTAATTAATGTTTACTGCACTCGGAAGATGAAAGGACATGTATAAATTCACTCTAATGCAAATCATTTTTTAATTTGTTGAAACTGAAAGTATGTTCGAATAAAGATCACATATATTACTTTAAAAAAAGCTGTGGGAGCACTACTGGTAATGAATAGGGCTCTAACTTTGGAGGTGAATTAATTATATATCATTAAAAATGATCCTGTTCCAATACTATATGTTCAGTGAAAGGTAGTTATATTTGTGTCTAATTATGTAAAAAGTAAAGAGTAGAAATCTCAGAGATCAAAATTAATAATTATATAGAGTATTGTAATTTTGGAGGAAGTCTGGATTGGTTTGTTTTTGCTTCTGTCTTGTTTGGCCTGAGTTGAGATGTTTTCAGAGTTAGGCAAAGGTGAAAAAAAAAACCATTAACTGTGCTGAGATGAAAAGAACATTTTAAAGCCACATTTTTCAAGAAAGGAAAGTACTAGAAATTCTTGTAAATTTTCAACTGGAAAAGCATTGAGGGCTTGGTTGAAGTCTAATACTGAGACTGGGAGGTGACTAGAAGGAAAGACCAGGATAAGATCTCCCACATGAAGCTGGAAGCTGAGCATCATGGAGGCCAGTGGAAAGGGTTGTCTGTTCTTGGTGACAACAGGGCCATCTGGGGTAATTTCCCAGCATGTTCAATGAAGCACATCTTCTGGCACCAGGATCTGTGGTTCACAGGGCAACTGAAAGCTGAGCTGGGTCTGCTTTATTTTTTTATCTCCTATAGTTTTCTCTTTTGTTCTTTGCAGAATAAAAAAAAAAAATTAAGGTTGCTGTTTTTAATCACTTCATGGATGCTAATTCTGAAATGATTTAAGGAAAAAAAAAGAAAAAAAGGGACCCGTAACTTTTTGTATTGATTTAGTATTAACTATTTTTTTTCCATTACCATTTGGTCTACTTATACCTCCTCCCCCCAGCAATCACCACACTTGTTCATGTCCATGAGTCCTTTTTCCTTTTAGCTCAGTCCATCTACCCCCAACCCTCCTCCAGCTGCCATCCTGCTCTCCATCTATGACCCTGACCATGTTCCTTGTTAGCTCAGTTTGTTCATTAAATTCTACATACATAGGAGTGAAATTTTAAGGACACCTAACTCTTTACTTGGATATGAAGTGCCCTGCTCCATGTAGTTCTCCACAGCAACCACCATTCTGATGTTATGGTTAAGCACTGCTATGAAGACTTTTCATCAAAGGTGTGGCATTTTATGGTGGGTGGGACTATTCATTTTCTAGCAGAATTTAATATACAATAAATCCCTTTGGGGAGGGGAATCTGATACGGGCTTTTTATCCAAAACCCCTGCAAAACTCTTCTAGAACCTGGCAAGCTCCCACTTTCACCCCAGGGCTCCCCTGTGGGCTGTTTCAGTGTGGACCTGAGTCCCCCAGGACCCTATGCTCAGGGGCTCCAGGCATCCTCCCTGTGCTGTGTTGAAATATTGCAAATTCGGCCTGTCTAAGGAAAACCTGTATTCCTGCCCTATCTTTGCTCTTCTGATAGACGAAACTCGGTTCAAGAATGAAAAGCCACCCGATAACACCACTAACTACCCTGTTCCAGTCACAGCCTCCCCGCTGCACCACCACCACCACCACCGTCAAAGTGACACTGTCCTTTCCTGTATCTCGTCCTTCCATAGCTGTCTGACTTCATCACTCTAGTGTACATTTTTACCCACTAGCTCCTTCCTCATGCTTTAATGTTGATATGTTACTTCAGTATATTTATTGAAAACCCAGATTTCCCCTCCAATCCATTGTTTGATTTTGTTTTGTTTTTTTTTTTTCTTGATAATTGACCTATTAATAGGCTGCTGGCCCCTCAGCCCATAGGATGCCATAGTCTGAATTTTGCTAATTGCATACTCGTGACAAGTTCATCATCTATGCCTTGGTACATGCACTTGTGTCTATGCAATAGCCGTGTCACTTCCTTAGTAAACCTGTAATGTCACCATCCCCTGCTTAATAACCCCAGCTTTTTTTTTTTCTCTCTCATTGTGTTCATACTGTTTACCTTAACGCTTGTATGGGACTTAATTTTATGCCTATCTTTCCCTGAAGCCATGAGCTCTGAGTTAAAAACAAAAAGTGCCTTAGAAGCCCTGGCTGGTAGCACAGTGGATAAGGTGCCGACTTGCAAACCCGAAGGTCGCTGGTTCGATTCCCAGCCAGGGAACATCACCAGGTTGCAAGCCAGGTCTCCAGCCAGGTCCATGGCTGTAGGCAGGTGAAAGGCAACCATACGTTGATTTCTCTCCCTCTCTGCCTCTCTCCCTTCTTCTATCTCTGGAAATAATAAATAAAATCTTTAAAAAAAAAAAAAAAAGTACCTTATTTCCTGCACTGACCTGGAAGATGGTAGATAGTTGGATTATTGAACAGTTGAATGAATGAGCTCATTAATTACTGATAAGCATGGTTTTATTTTTCTTGGTTCCAGGTTAAAGTGAGTCCTTGCAGCCTCTCCCACTCCTGTGCACTGTTAATGCCTCCCTGAGCCCAGACATTGCCCATCCTCCTCCAGACCCCAAATGCCAGGCACTGTCTGTCACCAGGCTCTGTTTCCCTGTGTATGGTTAAGTCATGAATCAGCTAATTTGGAAGAGAAAGTCCTGTTGCTCTTCTAGAATTGTGCACTGCAGAGCAAGTTTTGTATTAAAAAGAAAACAGAAGCAGGCTAGTGTGCAGAAGAGCACAGAGAATTGGTATGGGTTGTTTTTTTTTCTTAATCTGCATAATTCACCATTGACAATGAGCTATCATGTATGGAATCATGCTGTGATTGCTATAGGAACAGGAGTTCATCCTCCCTTGAGACACATATATTTATATTCATGCTGATCTTATCCACACTTGCCTGTTCCCCTTATAATTATCAGCAGAAATCTTTAGGCTCTTTGGTTGAAATTAACCATGAATGGATGTTGAAATGTTTACTTTCTACAAGAGTTACTATACCAATACTCTTCATCCTTCTAAAGATAAAATTCCATCAATTAAACATTTATCAGATATGAATCAACTAGTATACACATCCTTCATAGCACAGCAGAGAATAATTGCTAACTATGGAGAGGGTCACTGTTTCCCATTCCTTTGGTTTCCCTTGGTCCGCCCCCAGGATATCTGTTACTCAGGTAAGATAGACACTCACAAGTTTGGAAGGGGTGCTAATCAGGCAGGACCAGCACTTAACAGGACCCGGCTCAGCTGTAGGGCTATCCATCACACTTCCTCCCTCTTCAGTTGCAACTGAGGGTATAGGTTGAAGCTGAAATCCAGTCTACGGATAGCTTGACAAGCCCATGTGCCCCGCATGGGACTCACCCTGCAAAGTAAGCAGCATGTGGGCCACTGGGCTTTGTCAGAAGTAAAGGTGATCTTTTCAGCTCCACCTGCGCCCTCTTCATTGGTGCAGAGCTCCGGCGGAGAAAAGAGACATCATGGATTAATGCCCAGAACGCCCACCCCAGCACCATCAGCGAAGCCTCCGGGAAAAGATGGGCTCAGGCTATATAAAGTCGCCCAAATGACTTGGCCTCTATTAATATCTATGCAAAGGCAGTAAAACTCATTTGAGTATTTTTCAAAAATAATCTTCCTCCTTTTATTTTCTTGGACTCACTAAAAGCATCAGCAGTTTTTAAAATATAAAATGTGATTATTAGCCCAGGTAGGTAGAAGCAAACCTCAGGTTTTATTTTGCTTTTCCAATTTACTTTATCTCCGGAAACTTAAAAGTAAAGCAAACACACAAAAATACCGTACCAACTGTGCAGAACAATTGAGAAATATGTACTGTAGAATAAAAAGGGAGGAAAATGCACTATGATTCCAGTTCCGTGGGATACTGCCAATCCCAAGGAGCCTCTCCACAAAGTTTATTCTCATCGGCCACAATCATAAAAATAAGACCATAAAGCAATGATGGAAAGAGATGAAATAATCAAATCTGTACAGATAAAACTATTTCAAACAATGATACTCTTGGTTTTCTCTGGTGGTGGAATTGCAAGTGAATTATTATTTCTTTTGTTTTCTACATTTTCTGCACTGAATGTGTAGCACTTTTGCAATTGGTACCAGCTGTTCTATTTTTATATAAAAGAGGAATCCCAGTGAAGTCCTCGCTTATGCCACAGGGTTGGGCTCTTACAGACATGTGGAAGAGAGAATTCCACATAATTACTTTGAAACTCCTTGAACTTAACCATAAAAGTACACATCTCTCAACCAGGCCAAGGCAGCCAGTTTTTCCTCTCGCATGTGAAGAGATCACTGTTTTCCCAGGTTGAAACCCGCATGAGATCATTGACCTACGTTCAAGGTATATGAGGCATAAAAAATCACACCTTAAGTTTATTTCAGGTTGTACGGGATGTACAGTTTGTATCTGTTTGCTAACGGTCGCCTATGCATGTTCATGTAGGAAAGATCCAGATACACACAGGTTAAAGCTGGCACTACTTCAGCTCCATAGTACTGAACTTTTTATTTTAATACAACTCTAAACTTGAAGAAAAGTTCTGAAAATAACTTGCAGACAGTTATTCCTCACTGTGTGCCTCCTTGAAACAAGGCCATGTATTTATATCTGTGCATCATCACCTCAACACAGCATACTTTCAGAAATTCTTTCTATAATACATAAACTTGGGTTTTGGTGTAAACTGTGAAAGAATTTTTCCCCTCGAGACTCGCTTAGGCTCCTGACTGCCCGGGCAGGACCAGGACTCGTGACGTAGTCAGAAACAGGATCGGCCCATTGGCACAAGTTCCCCAAGTAAACATGCGGAAGGAACCCTTTCGTCTGTTTTTAGATGCCAGGGGGCCTGATGGACTTTCATCTTGATTTCTGACTGATGCCATTGGTAGAACTAAGTTGTTTGATCTAGGTTGTTTACAAGCCAAAAGGAAATTTGTCTTTCAATGAAAAGGGACATTTTCCATACCCTCATTCTTAAGCCAGGCAAGTGATACGTCAAGAACAATTGTCACTTGCAATAACGGATATTCTCAAGGTGACGTGCAGCCAGGGACACTTTGTTGCCATAAGTGGGCAAAGCACGCTCCGTTTAAAATCTGTGCCAGAGAAACTATGAAAGAAAAATAAACCCAGATTCGGGCACGGAGGCAGACTTTGAAAGCTGATTTTCACGATTGATAGTGCAGCTAAAAATAAAGAAGACTGACCCAATTTTCCGGAGGTCAGAATGAAAACTAGATTTGTGGAGCAGCATTGCTCTGTGATCTGAGGTCTATAAAATTTTTCCCCAAGTTGGAAAATGTAACAACATCGTTCACACATGGCCACCGAAGCCATTGGTGCCTGTACCTTGATGGTAAAATACTTAGGATGCCTGCAACGCAGACTCAACCCACTGTTGAACCATTTAAGTAACTCAAGATCCCAAGGTGTCTAAGTTATCTAAAATCCGACTCCAAATCAGTGAAGCCTAATGATAGTTCCTGGAGCCCATGACAGTTCATATTTAAAACTATCTCCCCGAGGAAGGGACGTCTCAAGGAGATCGGTATTCAGGAAGGAGCTGCTACTGAGGGTGGGCTGTCCAAATGGAGATGACAAGTCAGGCCTCGCCTAGAAAAGGGGAAAGTACATGGTTGTACACCTGGGAACCACCGCCTTTCCAGGTCTGCTCTACCTTTAAGAAGCTCTGTGACTTTGGACTGTGGCTCAAACCTTTTACCTTGGTTTCCCCCTGGGAAGTAAAAACATACCATTGGATACATCGCTTTCTAAATCTATCCAAAATAATGTATGCAAAACAGGATGCTTGAGATGGTGGATACGTATACATTTCTATAATACTGGTTACTAATTTGATTAAATATGCATGTTCTCCCCCACCGCCCCCAGGATGGAATTTTTTTCATGGAATCATGAGAAGGTTGCATGAGGAATTGGGATACTTGGGTTCACATCTCAGTTCTGCCACTGGATAACTTTAAATGTATTTCTTAAGATGGGTGTCGTAATTTGTTCAAGTGTCAATAAGGGTAATAATCCCACCATAGAGGCTGGAGTGGATCTCAAAGGAGCGAAAGGACATAAAAAGGCCACAAAAGAGGAAGGTGTCACTGAGACAGTCGGTCTCATGCTGTCAGGATGTCCTAGCATGACACAGTTCACAATAGGGCTGTCCTACTCATCGAAACACCTCAATGTACAGTAATCACCTGAAGACCACTGGAGTTCTCCCCCAAGTCCTCACGTGAAACAGCTCTGCTCCTTTGGACTATCAGTAAATCCATTCCTAGAAGGAAATTTGCTCACCAGCTAGGGCTGGTCTTTGCGGGGGGGGGGGGGGGGGGGGGGGGGGGGGGGGGGGGGGGGGGGGGGGGGGGGGGGGGGGGGGGGGGGGGCAGCAGTGTGAAGCATGTGTCCTGGTGTCCGCTTCACTCTTACATGCATTCTTTTCCCTGGAGCCAGAATAACACTGACCGTCCCCTGAGCACTTCCCTGCACTGGCTCCTGTTTCATTTCCTGACAGATGGTCTGACAGAAAAGGAAATTCATAAGGAGTCTTTCCCTCCCTGTGGCTTTCTGGTCCAGAAATGTTATCGTGAGTGATAGCTGCAGGGCTTGGGTTCTACAAACATGACTTGGAGGTGTCTGCGGGGCAGGTGTCTTCTGGCAAGGTTGCGTCTCAGCCACGCTCATTTGTCACGCCTTGTTTTTTGGATTGAGGCCTTTTGTGTGTGTGAAGGAGTAGCAGAGGCCCCTGTGTAGTGACCCTGTTGTATAATGTGCAGACAGGCCATCCTGAGCTTACGAATCCCTGGGGATCAAGTTAACCGGCTGAGTCTGTGTCCCGAGCCCTGAGTGGGGCCTGAGATTCCGCATGTCCACAAGCTCACATAGAACGCCCACGTAGCAAGAGCCTAGGTGACAGGATTCCAAGGGACGGGATTCAGGCCTAAGGAGTGTCAGGGGCCATGGGCATGAAGGAGGATCAGTGTGGCGGTTGTATGGTGAGCCCTGAATCAGACATGCACAGAACTGTGGTGGAAAAATTAAATCTGATCTCACAGTCCTGGTGTGGGCAAAATGCCTAGAATGGATGACAGATTTATAGTAGAGCTTCCCAGTTGGAAAAAAAAAAATGCATCCCTCTTCTAAATACGCCTAATGCCACTGTGGCAGTTGTTGGGGGTGGGGAGGGGTGCTTTGTACAGAGTTATGATCCCTGATCATTTCAGATGCACAAGTAAATACTTATTAAAAGACAAGACTTGAGCCCTGGCTGGTAGCACAGTGGATAAGGCGCTGGCCTGTGAACCCAAAGGTCGCAGGTTCGATTCCCCAGCCAGGGCACATAACCAGGTTGCAAACCAGGTCTCCAGTCAGGTTTCCAGTCAGGTCTGTGGCTGGAGGCAGGTGAAACGCAACCATACATTGATGTCTCTCTCCCTCTCTGCCTCACTCCCTTCCCCTCTTTCTAAAAAATAATGAAATAAAATCTTAAAAAAAAAAAAAAAATAGACAAGACTTGATCATACGAGCATCCTCTCTCTGTTAGAGAAGGTTGAAAGGAAACTCCCATTTGGGGTAAAGCCTGCTGTTAAATACTTACATTTGTACCAGGAACCAGAATAATCAAAAAAAAAAAAAAATTAAATGTGATTAACAACAATGCAGCTTCAACCCCACCCAAAAGAAAAAGCAGCTAGCCCAGGGGATGTCATGTTCATGGTGGTCTCCATTCAGACCTCCGGTCGCTGTGTTCTACACGGGACAAGGCTGAGGCTGAACCCCACTTCTGGTTAGGAAGTTGTCCTCTCTACCCCAAATGTAAGTTTAAAGGATGTAAGAGGTGGCCCAGAAATGACAACCAAAGCTTCTCAAAGGGGACTGACTTAATGTTCTGTAAACTTAAGTTTCTTGAAATCTACAATGTGACAGTTAAAATTTTAGAAGGAGTTTGACTAGTGGATTAATCATTAAGAGAAGAATATGAGAATGCATTGGGTTCCCATTGAGTGAGCAGCTCCAAAATCATGGAAGTCTATTGCTTCTATAAAAACAGAATATTTTAGTCATTGACAGATGAAATTGCTATTGGGTATTTCTTTGGGTGTTGGTTTCTTTAAAACATTTTCAAGATTTTCAATGACTGCTAAGTGATGAGGTATTCTTATTCTCTTTACTATGAAGTATGTCTGATACACTATGTCCTCAACACATTCTTACAAGGGCAAGATGGGTTTTTTGCTGGATATTTAGTGTTTGAAATGAGGTATCCTCTATTATTATTTAAACTAGAGATGAAACATTACCATCATTGACCTCAGTTAAATATTTCCACTTTTAACGGCAAAGCTCACGTGCCTGGGTATTATGGGGAAAAAAAATAATTAACTAAGAGGTAATACAGCAGTTGACAAACTCAGAAGCTTAAAAGCTCTGGAAATCCCCAGTATATGCTATCCACGCATTTTAATAAAGTATTGCGTTCGTTCGGGTAAAAAGATAATCCATCAGGGCCACCAACGTAGAAGTGTGGTTTCTGTGTGATTAGTCTCACCACAGAATTCAAAGATAAATTCCCACTCAGAAGGAGCAATGACATAATCTTATTTGGCTCTGGGTTTTTGTCTTTTTTGTTTTTTTTTATCAAAGGCGGAAATGCCCAGTGCCAATTGCATTAGCCATTGGTAAAATCCTGAGCCCTAAATAACATCAAGAAGTAGCTGGCTGCCTTGGACTGTTCAAAATTGAATTCTACCCCAGCTAATGGAAATCTATCATTTTCTCCCTCTTTTTGTGCCTTCAAATCACACTGATTGTCTTTGTTCCAGACGAGATAGCCGGAGGTGGTGGTTTTCTGAATCTCCGGTGTTATAGTGAGATGGGAATGTGGGTTTCTGCTACTTTGCCCCAAAAATAAAAGCCTATGTGCTTTTGCTCCAGAAAATAAAATAAATAAATACATTTCTGGAATACTTCATTCACAATTTTCTGAAAATGAATGTCATAATAAACCAGGAAAATGAACCACTGTGGGGCTCAACATTTGAATAGCCACTTGGGTATGCATGGGCCACTTGGGAAATAATCCAAGACATCTGAGACGCTCAGTGAGAAAGAAGTGTAGTGTGAGGATTCTGACAGCAATTCCAACATGCAGGATTTTTCTCCTCTGCTACTACGCAATTCTCCGACATTGCCTGAGTGTCCTACAGTTCAACCTGAACCTGACTATCTACTTGGAAATAGTGTCAGATCCACAAGTTTAGGATTTAGGCCCCCAAGGCTGCCTATCCTTCTCCCCTAACCATAGTCAGTGCCACTTCAACATTGTCACTTGGGCCTCTGATAACCATCATAAACTAGAGGTTCCAACCATCTCCTCCTTGCTGTTCATCTCTGATGGTTCACGGGACACAGAAACATTGTACTTACTAGATGAGCAGTTTTTTATAGAAGGATATAACTCAGAAAAGGCCAGAGGGAAGAGATGCATAGGGCGAGTGTGAAAGGGCGCTGAACTTCTGTGCCCTAAGTCACCACTCCCCCAGTGCCTCCACCTGTCCACCCACCTGGAATCTCTCCGAAGCCATCCTTTGCATGATTGGTTAGATCATTTAGCCATCTCGGTAAACTCGATCTTCCGTCCCTCCCCTCCCTAGAGGTGTAGAGGAGGGGAAGGGAAATTCCAGCCCTCTGATCCCATGGTTGGGGATTTCTTCCAAAAAGCATGCCATCAACATAACAGAGGACACCTTTACAATTAAGAAATTCCAACGGTTTTTAGGAACTCTGCCAAGGAAAGCCAAATGTGCATTGTTTGTCACAAATCACAGTTATCAGAAGTGTATATGGCAAAGGGCCACAAGCCTCATGGGTAGAATGATAAAGTGGGCCCAGATCAAGTGCGCTTTTAGCAGCTGGCTAAGGAGCTCGGATTAATTCAGTAGGAACTGAGGAGCCACTGAAAAGGAAGGCGCCATTTTCCAGTATCAGGAAAAAGTCTGGGAAACAGAGGGATAAAAACTAGAGTATGGGGTAGCCATGAGGAGACCATCACAATCATCCAGGCAAAAAGTAATGATTAAGAAGGTGGCCAGTGGAAAGGGGGAGGGAGAAATGAATAAGAGAATTCAGCAAAAGAATGTTTTTAAAAGATTGTATTCATTACTTTCAGAGAGAATGGCAGGGAGGGAGAAAGAAAGGGAGAGAAGCATCCATGTATGGTTGCCTTTCACCTGCCTCCAGCTAAGGACCTGGCTGGAGACCTGGCGTGCAACCTGGTTATGTGCCCTGACGGGGGAATCAAACCAACAGAAACAGAATTTTTATAAGTATGGACACAAAGAAATAGAGTCATGGGTAGTTCTAAAGGTTTCATACCTGCAGCTTGTAGAATAGTTCTGTCATGATTAGGAAGCAGGGCCTTGAGCGTAGTTTCATAAATTCTAAGTTCATGGAAGCTATCAGTTAATAGATCCAGTAAATAGTAAATAGTTAAAAATGTATAAACTAGAGTGGGGGGAGAAGGCCAAGCTGGGGGAACACATTTCTGTGCCAAAGGTGGCAGATCTTAAGAGTTTCAGAGTGGATGGGGATTTCTAAAGGGAGAATTGCAGAGAAAAAAGGAACAAGCTTAGCACCGGTATATCCACAGCAGGGGGAAAACACCTTTAGGGGGAAAAGGAGGGTAAGTGACAATAATGCCACGAAAGAAAGCTCCAGGAGCGATGTGGTGCCCAGGGAAGCCAAATTCAGGTCATGACGAAAGCTATTTCCCCTCAAGATGAAGTGTAAACACCAAAAATTATTCCAGATTTTTCTTTAGCATTTTAAGCGCTTAACGGTCGCAAGCATAATATTTGTATAAGAGAAACGTCCCTGTAATGTATTAAAGCAGACACTGGGGTAAGTTAGTAGCCGTCACCTATGACTCTGTGAGACATGAAGAAGTTGGAAGGAATCTAATAAAGGCCTTAATCTCTATGGGAAAGGTCATTGCAAGCATCAAATATTGAATGTTAGAATGTCCTGCAGTGAACAGATGCATGTTATAACTCAAATTAGACTTCAGAAGAACTGACTTGCTTAGGATTTCATCATTTACAATATCTTGTAATAAAACCAATCCATACAAGGATACTAATCTCATACTTTAATGTTCTTCTGTCAAATAGTTCTAATAACTCTATTAGAAAGGAATTTAATTTTTCAGATAAGTTTTTTTGCCAGCTTAAAAGTGAGTGTGGAACATGATAGTAAAATACTACAAATCAAATTTAAACCTAATTTTATTTTTTTAAATGATTTTACTTATTTACTTTTAGGGGGAGGGAAGGCAAGAAGAAAGAGAGGGAGAGAAACATCATCTGTGTGGTTGCTTCTCACTTGCCCCGAGCTGAGGACCTGGCCTGCCACCCAGGCATGTGCCCTGACTGAGAATCAAACCAGTGACCTTTTGGTTCACAGGCCAACACTCAGTCCACTGAGCCACACCAGCCAGGGCTCAAATTTAAACCCTGGTTTTATTTCCTACATCGCTTGGTTTGAAATATGTAATACAATGAACTATTGACGGAAGCATGATTGGAAAAGGAGATATCCTGATGAATGTTGTTAACAGGATAGTTGCTATACATGAATGCCTTATTTTGAAAAATCACATGGAAAAACCTGGTGAATCTTTGGCAGCACATAGGAGATTCGTACCTCTTGTGACACCCTGTTTTGGAAGCCATAATTACCCTTGATGTAGGGTTACACTCCAAGCTCCTTTTTTCTATAAAAAATGCATTTCAGTAATGAAATGTGTAATTTGAGAATTTTCAGTGGTCCACAAGAACTTCACATAAAAGTTAAAGTTTAGTCCCTTTGAGAAGGAGGTAACCAATAGCGTTTTTTGAAAGGAGAAGCAGCAGAGGATTAAGGCAAACGTATATGCTCCGAAACCACAGGGGACAAGTTGGGAGGGGGGATGTTATCCTGGGAAGAGGAGTTCCAAGTGTGCAAGGCCACCGCTGGAGGGCAAGGGGGCTGTTCCTCTGTGGCCTCAGAAGGTAGATCATGTGTAGCGGGGGAGCCTTCGGGGAAGACAGACTTAACTTGTTCAAGGCAAAACAAGGAGCGCTGTTCCAGACTGGAGCAGGCTGACGAGGGATTCACTGGCTCTGTCCTTTTGCTGGAAGGAAATGTCCCTTGCTTACTGCCACCACTTTACAAAAGACACATCCCCAAAGCATGCAGCTGGTCCCCTGTGATCATGGTTTACTGGCCAAATCTGTCAGAGGAGAACAGAACGACTTAACTCGCCTGGTCTCGCACCCCTGGAAGAAGTGTCAGCCCAGGCCTAAGTCATTTATCCTCCTGGGGCCTGCAGCCTGTCTCAGGAGCTTGTTAGCTAGGAGTTTGCCCAAGTGGCTAAACGGCCATGTGCCCCAGTTTTCACATCTGTAAAATGGGGGTGCTAATGGAACTACCTCGTGGCTCTCAGTGAGATTGTACCTGCTTGGCCTTCTTGCAGATGAGCTGCTGCAGAAAGAGCAGAACTACTCGGACGACGTCCTGGCCAACATGATCAGTGAACCGAGAATCAGCTATGGGAACGACGCCCTCATGCCGTCTCTGACCGAAACCAAAACCACTGTGGAGCTTCTTCCCGTGAATGGGGAGTTCAGCCTAGACGACCTGCAGCCCTGGCACCCTTTCGCCGTCGACTCGGTGCCGGCCAACACGGAAAACGAAGGTAAGCAGTCCGGAGGGACCAGGAACGTTCTGGTGGTTCGAATGCTCTCTTGATGTCCAGAGGGGGGCACTTCTGGTAGGAATTATTTTTTAATACTTTCTTATTGAGAGGTATTTTGTAGTTGCTGGAATGGAAGCACAGTATTTAATTGTGTTTATGAGACAGTAGCCTGGAATGCCCACTTTCAATGAAATTATGGAAATCACTGTTCACAAACAGAAGAGAAAAATTCATTGCCGTAGCTGGTGTCTCAGTGGATAAGGTGCTGGCCTGTGAACCCAAGGGTTGCTGGTTCAATTCCCAGCCAGGGCACATAACCAGGTTGCAAGCCAGGTCTCCAGCCAGGTCCTTAACTGGAGGCAGGTGAAAGGCAACCATACAATGATGCTTCTCTCCCTTTCTTCCTTCCTCCCTTCCATCTTTCTAAAGAGTAATGCATGAAATGTTTTTAAAAAGAAAAGAAAAATTCAGTGGGGACTATATGTATGAGGATTTGAAAGGCCTCAAAGTAGTTTATTTTTGGTTGTTTATTACAGTACATTAAATTTCAGCTTCCATCAAATGGAAAGGCACAGAGAACCACTTATAAAATCAAATTTTGCTTAAATTTTATATTTAGAAAGTGAACTGTAAGGCAACTGTCAAAATTAAAATACACATTTGTCTAAGTATTTTCTTCTAAGTGTTCAGAGAAGTAAGATTTTCTCTGTCTAAAATATCTGTTCATCGGCTAATGTGCTTTCTTTCAGACTTTTTAGCAGTAATGTTCATATAATACCTATTTGGGAAAGAGTGTCTTTAGGGTTTTTTAAAACCCCACATCAATGTTCAGAAACATAAAATTTTGAACATAGGACACCCTGATTTTGAGATACTAATGGCATAGTTTTTCAAAAACACAGCAGGCAGGATTTTACCTGATTTTCTTTGGTAAAGCAGCAACTTTTAATGGTGGTAATATTTGTAATATGGATATTTGTAGGAATGATAACTCAAATGCAGTCAGTTACTCCCCAGACTAATTCTGAATCCAATGTAAGACTAAATGCACTGGAGTGCTTGTTTATAAAAGAACCATTGCAGAAAATCATCATATTGACTGTTTTCATAATGTGAGTTATCACCTCAAATTTTTTAAAAGGTGCATGATAGTATTAATACCAGATATGAACAGCTGTGTAATTTATGACATAATAATTGAGACTTTATTATTTGTAAAAATAACTCATACATAAAGGGAAAATTGTAGGGACTTTAGTTATCAAAATGAGAGTAACTTTTTTATTAATTTTTATAGGTGGAGACATTTTGACCATTTAAGATCCTTATTGTGCGTCTCTAGTGAGAATTGTTTGTGGGAAATGTCCAGTCTCATTTGTAAATTAAATGTACATAAGTTTTCCTCTTTTCCTTTAGAACATTAGGTTGTTTGATTGAGGGGAAATAGGTAATAGGCTGAAATCTAACAAACTTCTCTGATAGACAATTGCTGTCCTTAATGTCCCTTATACTAAATAATGTTAAGTGTTTGGTGTGTCATTTATGTCCAAGAGTTAGCTTTTTATGAAAAAATTTAAATATATAGGTTATACTGTTATTTTTATAAAGAATTATTTATCAACTTCCCATGATTTAAGACCTTTTCATTTTTCAAATATATAATTTCTGTAAATGAAGTGTTCCCATTTAATATTTGCCATTATTAAAGTAAAATGAAACATACATCGCCACTAACCTAAATCATTTTTATGAACACACACACTCAAATAACAGAGACTATAAATTATCATATTATTTATGGTCAAGTTTGTGGAAAGAGCTTTAGAAAGCCAAGGGAAACTAAATTAGCTGCAGAGTAAAATGAATTTACAGAAATGACTGTATGTTTGTTATAATACTTGGCACTTTTCTTAAGTGTTGTGAATTCTTAGATATATGAACTGTACGTGTACAGAATTGAACAAAAATACAGACACTCAAATCCTGCTTATGTTAACTTTTCAAATGTAGTGAACACAGTGAAGTGCAATGAGCCATAGCACACTATAGAATAGCAAAGCATTATGTACCAGCCTGGAAGAGGTTGCATTTCCTGAATTTCACATTTTCCCTTTACTGTCTATCAGATATTGGGGGCTTCACTGCTTTATATATAAATTATCAGCCTGCATGTTTCCTTAATGTCTTTAATGAGGTCAATTTAAGTTGACATTTATCATATTTATGGTATAAATAATACCAACAGTTAAGTAAATCTGCCTTTATATGCCCTAGACATTTTACTTGAGTTATAAGTATTCAAAAGGCCCTACGTGATCTCCATTGAAAGTATATGCATTTTGTTAATAAGCACGCTGCTTAATATCAAAAGTTTTCAATCGTTGTCAAACCGATCCACTTTGGATAGGAAAAAAAGGGAAGGGTTGTTCCTTTTAAGACAAAATAATAGGGAGAAACGACATCACCAAAGCATCTTTCTACCTAAATCCTAATGCCATCATGATACCCATCCTTCTTTCCCCTCCTCTTGTCAAATAACCCAAAGAAAGAAAATCGCATTAACTATATTGCATTTCTCCAAAATGATCCCTCTTTGGAAGGCTGAGAACACACTGTGGATATACCCAGAATTGTAATGGACTAAACATGTCTGCTCACTTGTGGAGCCTGTAGCGATTGGGCTTAGATTCTTAACAGGGCACACACATAGCATTGGTCCTGGGATAAACATCCGTGCACACACGTGTGAGAAAACACACACCAGGCCCTTGGGTATCGCTAAGATGCCCAATTGGGCAAAGTCCTTGGATTGAATGCCCCTGTGTTCTTGACCCAGATGGAGCTGTTGCCTTGCCTAGGCCTCATCAAAAGATCTGAGATTGTTGTTAAAGAAAGATATTTATTGATAAACAGGAAAATCTTATATTAAAAAAGCTATTAGAGACCATAATATTGAAGATTTCAGAACTTCAGTTCTGGATCTCACTGTCATCTGACCCAGCACTCCCTTTATACCATTTTTAAAAGCCTTCTTTATAATGAATCTTAAAATAAAATGGATTAACAGAACTTAGACAGGGAAATCTCTACAAGGGGTCTAATTTATAATAAGCGCTTCAAGATGTAAATGGTCAGGCATCTGCCTACATGGATGTGACAGACACAGGAGCATGATGCTTCAGTTTGATTCCCCAGTTTGGGTTCACAAGCAACAAGGATGTGATTTTCTAAAATAGCAAATAACTCAAGGAAATTCCAAATAAAACAGTCTTCCCTCAGTTTCCCCAGTGGTGAGCTCCCGGGATATCCAGCACCCGGTAAAAAACTACGCAGAAATGCTTTATGTTTGTTTATAGAACTGAGTTAGGTTCTGGACTCACATAATCGTGACTAGAAGAAATCGTATAGGGTGCATTGGTGTCATTGCCCTGTGTCTGGCACCCCCAATCCCTGTCTATTAAAAGCCAATGGTGCCCCTCCTCCTCCAGTCATGGTGACAGCCAAAACCACCTCGGTCCCACACCTCCACCATCCCACAGGATAGAAGTCCCCACCTCCCACTTTGGATGATGTGGATCAGAGTTTACATCCCAGCTGTGCTGTGGGCAAGTGAGAGAGCCTCTCTGGCTATTTCCTAGTCTGTGGGAAAAAGTCAATAATAACTCCTAATTAAAGAAAGGCTGTGAGCATGACATGAGACAGCCAGCAGGTAAAGCTCTTAGCAAAGTGCCTGAAACATAGTACAGGTTAGTGCTAGCTTTTTTTTTTTTCCCCTCCAAATAGAACAAGGATCTCAGTCTATCTCAAGGAGAAAATCACTCTATGGCCCAAACAGTCGACCCTTAAAATTCAAGAATAGAGTAAGCTGTGTCTAGGGTGTGGCAAAAGTAGGTTTACAGATGTGCAACTCTTGTATTATTTATTAATTATTGCATTATTTTTTGACACCAACAACTGTAAACCTAAATCTTTCCCCCTTCTGTCCTCCTCCTCTCCCGTTGCTCCCTCTTTCCAGAGCCCTGTTTCTTGTTAATATGACAGACGTGAGCTCACACTCGGAGATGCCGAAAATATCTAGAATTCTCAAAGGATTTCCTTTCATTGTCCATGCAGTCCTTATCATGACAGCTTCAAACACTTGCCAAGATGTGTGTTCCTCTGAAGCACAATCAGTGAAGTCCAGATAGAGGGCCAGACACCCAGGCATCCTTTTTAAATTTATACTAATAAAATAAGCAAGTTACAAACACAGCTTTCTAGTATTTTAGGCTCTTCAACCAGCTACAATTTGCCTGAAGAGATTTTTATTCTGTGGGCGTTTTCTTGTTTTGTTTTGTTTTGTTTTGTTTTGTTTTTTGTTTTTGTTCCAATCCCCAGAACCTCACTGGCTACACTGAAGTGAAGCTGTTATTTATAACAGTGTTTTTCTCCTGGATCATGAAATCATGTGGCTGGAAGCATTTTCATTAATAGCATTTAAGTTTGCTCTTTTTCATGACTGCCTGAGCAGGCCAGCCAGTAAGGTCAGTGTGCACTGACTGCAGCGGGCCCCAGGAGTGGCCAGCAGTCAGCTTCTATGTATACAACACATACGTAAAATGCTATAGCATTCTTAATGAGGCACAACATGTCTTGGATGACTGCATGTATGTACTTACCGAGTGAAGGTGCCATAAAAAAGCAACGAATAAATAACTCACTGTCAGTGATGAAACTGAGATTTAATGAAGTTTTTCATTAAACCTGAAACACAGTCCTTTTTAGGCTTCTGTCACCTTGGCCCAGGTGGATAGGCTGTGCTAGGCAGCATTTAGCTTAGAATACCACAAACAACACCATAACTAACAAACTCCAATGTCCCAGAAACTTAATCATTCTGTCTTTCTCTTGTAGGGAAGGATTTAATTCAAACCTTGCTGAAGGCAGGGAAATTACACATTTCTGCTTAAGTTTTATCCTAACTCTCTATAATCTGTTTCTTATTCTAGCAGCCATCGTAAAACGTTTTGAACACTATGACATCACCTTCTAGTTTAACAAGAAATGATCCATTTGAAAACTTACAAAGTATTTGCAATAAGATTGAGAAATAATGCAGAACTTTGTCTTGTCGATGTGTAGTCTTTTCAGTAATGTTGTAATTGTCTTTTGAAAAATGCATGGAGGTCTGCTCAATGAACACCAGAGTTACTTTTCAGTATTAATTCAGACTGAGTCAGCCTCAAACTGTGAAAGTGGGCTAGGGATTAAATAACTAAAAAAGAGACAAGGTTTTATTACTGTTTTCAAATAATTCACATGCATTGGGGAAGAAAAAAGCAGAGAAATTTATAGGAATAGTTCTCTTCTCCCCGAAGTAACTGATGATAGTTTTTTGTTGGTTATACCTTTTGGACTTTTTTCTTTGCACACTTTGATACTTTTCCTCATTCCCTTAAGTAATTGTGGAATAGTGCTTAATTACTTATAAGGTTTTTTTCACATGTCTGCACATTTGAGCCCTGGAAGAACCATGTTGATTTGGGACAAAACTGAGAATCTAAAAGAACGCAGCTTGCCTGGAAAACTCAAGAAACACAATAAGTTTTCAGTTAACTCCATTCTATGAGAAGCAATAAAGGCCTTGCAGTTGGGGGACAGAGGATGATGAAATAATAGAGAAACAATGTTGTTCAAGTGTCTTGTCTTAATTACATGAATGAAGCGTTGGAGATTAGTTGTAGAATATTTCACAAATAGGGTCTTTAATAAATTGGTTTTATAGGACTTGAGAGTTTCTAAATAGGTTTCAAAATGGAATTTTTTTTGCGGGGGGCGGTTCATCACTAAAGTTAGAAGTTGTAGGTGTTATTATTTTTATTTTATACGTGAAGAAACAGCCTCAGAAGTGGTGAGTTGCCCAAAATCACATGCATTGTCAGTGTCAGGTTTAGCAGTCCCCCTTCCTTTCTCCTCACCATCTGCATGGGAAGGAACCAAATCACGTTTCTCTTGGTTCATCCCAATGTCTGAGTATTCTCAGAAACATTATTTTCTCATACTTTGAAGACTTGGCATGCTGTCACTTTCTTTGCCCACACTGTTCCTGCCAACATGTGACATTGAAAATCGATGTAGGTTTATAATCCCACCTTGCACGCCTGGGCTGTATGCTGGCCCCAAAGCCACCCATGGGGTACACCTGGCCTTCCCAGAGCCCCCTTTGCTCAATCTTACCTCCCACCTTTCTCTTTCCAGGCCTTACCTGAGGCTCTTTTTCCCTCTCTTGGCTTCATTTGCCCCCCGTCCATGTATTAATCCTAAAAGCTTAGTTTCTGTCCCTTGCCTGTTTTCTTCAAAGACCAGTGTTTGAAGTTCAAGTTCGTATTTCTGAGAAGCAGAAGCACTTTGGAAATACCAGCCCACAGTAAACCATGGTGGGCACTATTATGCTGCCTGCACTGTTTTTTTTGAACCAGACCCAGGATACTCACTCAGGAAGCATTGTGAAAGACAGCAAATGGGAAAGGAAATATCTGCATGTCACACATTTCAACGGTATGTCATCTATTTAAGCCGTCAGCCTGTAAGGAGAGCGAAAGACTGGCTGAATGACACTTTTTGGTTTATCTCTTTTACCCTCACGCTGGGAACAAATTTGATTCACTAAAAGGCACATGCAGTGACACTTTTCTCTGCTGATAAATTCATCTTTGCATTTCCCCTGGAGATTCAACGGAGCCCTTTTGTAGCTAATTAACTGGTAAATAAGGTGGGACAGTGGTCAAAGGAGGTATCTTGAAGATTTTCCGCCGAGCTGGGTATAGTCTCTATTTTTTCTAATCAAAAGACAAGAAACTATCCACAGACTTGCTGAGCAGGGAAACTGACACGCACCTCCCAGCCCCTCTTTGATGTTGCTGTGTATCCTGGTGAGTGGTTTTGAGAAGGAACCAGGGCACGGGGTGGCCACGGAGGAGCCCTCACCCTTTTGAAGTGGTTCCCCCTCCTGCTCTTGACTCTAAGGATTCACTCACTGTGGTTCTTTTCCAGCTGCTCCTTTTTTTTTTTTTTTTTTTTAATAACTTGTGTATTGCACATGCTTTTTCCCTGCTCTGTGTTCAGGAGCCTCAACTTACCATCTTGATTTGTCTCGTTTGCTTTCCGTGTTTCTTGCTTCCCGTGCCCAGTCGAGCCCGTTGACGCCCGCCCTGCTGCCGACCGAGGACTGACCACCCGACCAGGTACAGCCCGGGAGCCTTCTGCCTCTCCTTCCTGCCTCTCGGCACCTTTGCTTGAGCAGACGCCGTGCCCTTTCTGCCTGGAGTAGCCTCTCCCAAAGGCCTCTGTGGGGAAACAGGATTTGAAGCGCCTGGGAAACCACAAACTGATTTTTTTATTTCCCTTTTGCTTTTCCTTATGTTTCATTTCTTAAGTTTCTTCCCCCCACCCCCCCCACCCCCACCCCCCCCAC